>VDFB02000003.1:421374013-421647075 GCA_007258455.2 Sequoia sempervirens | reverse complement strand
TCAAGAAAGTCAACAATCTTGGCAGAGAAATCAAATCCAGTTAATTTGGGGATTGAGGAAACACCACATATCACCTTCTATGCAGAATCACTCTTGAGAAAAGAGCAGGAACTCCTAGCTACTTTCCTAAGGGAAAGAAAGGTAAACTTCACATGGACCTATGCTAACATGCCTTGTGTTGATCTAGAGGTTGTGGTTCACCACCTAGCCATCTATCCAAAAGAAAAACCCGTAAGAAAAAAGATAAGAAAGATGCATCCACAAATAACATTATTGGTCAAACTTGAATTACAAAAACTTCTTGATGTTAGCTTCATACAACCAATTGATCATGCAAAATGAGTTTCAAATCTTGTACCAGTCTCTAAGCCCACTAGGGGCATCCACATCTGCATTGACTTTAGGGACCTAAATAAAGCATGCTCTAAGGATGATTTCCCTCTCCCAAACATAGACATGATTGTGGATCAAACAATAGGGAATGAAATGTTGTCATTAATGGATGAGTTCTCAGGGTAAAATTAGATAATGATAGCCAAAGATGATCAGCACAAGACAAATTTCAATTTTCCATGGGGGACTTACTACTGGAACATGATGCCATTTGTGTTGAAAAACATAGGAGCTACCTACCAAAGAGCTATGATGCTAATCCTCCATGACATGATTCATAAAACTGTGGAAGACTATGTGGATGACATATTGGCTAAATCAAAGAAGCGTTGGGATCACATAGCAACACTAAGCTCCATCTTCGACAAGCTAGAAGAATACAAGGTTAGGCTCAATCCAAAAAGTGTGTCTTTAGTGTATAATCAAGCAAGCTCCTAGGGTACATTGTATCTATGAGGGGAATTGATATAGACCCCACCAAAGTCAAAGCAATTCTTGAGATGGAAGCACCAAGAACATTGAAGCAGTTAAGGGGTTTGCAGGGAAGGCTCCAATCCATTCGTTGGCTTATAGCACAGTTAGTAGATAAGGATATCCCATATTCTCATCTACTCCACAAGAGGGTAGCATAAAAATGGGACGAGAAATGTGACTGGGTGTTTAACAAAATCAAGGAGTACTTACTGACACCACCAGTCCTTATGCCACCAATTCCAAACAAGCCATTGATCCTATATATATCGGCAACAACAACAACCCTTGGCTCTCTCTTAGCTCAACATGATGAAAATGGGAAGGAGAGAGATATTTAATATATCAGTAGAACCATGGTGGGACATGAGAAAAATTACAGATTCATTGAAAAGGCTTGCCTAGTAGTGGTGTTCACAACACAGAATTTCAGGCACTAAATGTTGGCTCACTAGATAAAACTCATTGCCAAGATAGATCCTCTCAAGTATCTTCTTTCCAAAGCAACACTCACGAGGTGAATAGCTAAATGGGTCATGATCCTAACAAAAAAATACATTGAGTATGTAGAGTAGAAGGCCATTAAAGGACAAGTAATTGTAGATCAGCTAGCAGAAGCGCCGATATATTCAGAGAACCCACTTGTATCAGAGTTCCCCGTTGAGTCCATCTTTAACATAAGCGTAGATCATTGGAAAGTAAATTTTGATGGATCTTACACACAACATGGGTTAGGAGCTGGAGTCTTCTTCATTACACCACAAGGAGATTGCATACCCAAGTCATATAAGCTATCTTTTCCTTGCACAAACAATATTGCAGAGTATGAGGCTCTTGTCATAGGACTCAAAATAGTAGTACAATGGTAGATCATTGCACTCAAGTTCTATGGAGACTTGCAACTAATCATCAACCAGGTCAATGATGAATACTAAATGAAGGATGAAAAATTGACCTCATACAAGAAACTGGTGGAAAGTCTCAAAGAATTATTCATTGACATCACATTTGAGCAAATACCAAGGGAAAACAACAGAGCAACAAATGTTATGGCAACAATCAGATCACTACTAGATATCACAAACAACATCCCTAAGCAAGAATTCCTTGTAGAGCAGCTTCTCGTGCTAGCTTTTGAGGTACCAAAGTTTGAATTTGTGTGTGAAATTGTTGGTCCTAGTGACTCTTGGTATCATGACATTTACACCTACTTGAGAATAGGAGTCCTCCCCGCTGATATAACCCTGAACCTTAAAAGAACATTTGTCAAGAAGTCATCCCATTTTGTCATCTTAGGAGACACCCTATACTGTAGGAGTATCGAGGGCACCTTGTTACGATGCCTTAATCTTGAGGAAGCTTTGACTACTTTAACCGAGGTACACAGTGACATTTGTGGGTCACATTCGAGTGGTATGACCTTGGCCAAGAAATTGTTGAGGACTGGGTACTACTGGCCTATGATGGAGAGGGAAGTTCATGACTAAGTGCGAATATGTGTGCTGTATCAACATGGGGATCTCATCCATGCACTAGGTCAGGAGCTCCACCCAATCATTACACCTTGGCCCTTTTCACAATGGGGGCTCAATCTCATTGGAAAAATCACACCCACCTCATCTAATGGAAACAAGTTCATTATCACCGCCATTGAGTACTTCACAAAGTGGGTAGAGGCCATCCTAATGACCTACATCATAGGGAAGCAGATCTCCAAATTCATCCTAAACTACCTCATTTGCCTCTACGGTGTTCCACAAGCCCTTATCTTAGATAATGGAACACCTTTCAAGAACCAGGATGTTCGAGAGCTATGCCAAAAGTTCAATATCCAACATCAAATTATCCACCCATATTACCCCCAAGGTAATAGTCAAGTTGAGGCTATGAATAAAACCATCTTGAAAATCCTAAAGAAAATAGTCAATGAAGCTGGTCATGACTGGAACCTACAGTTAAATCCTGCTCTCTGGGCTTACTGAACAAGCATTCACACACCTATAGGTGCAAACCCATTCTCCCTGGTCTATGGATCAAAATCCATCCTTCTTATTGAGATCAAGCTCCCATCCTTAAGAATATCATTGCATAATCTCATCATTGATGAAGAATATTGGGTGTCATGGTTGAACGAGATGGAACTACTGGATGAGCAAAACAGATGCTCTGAATCATTTGCAAAAAATATCTCAAGCGAAGCTACAACAAGAAGATTAGGAGTCAGACCTTTTAGGTCAAAGAGCTCATATTGAAGGAGAATCAGAAAAGTGTACCAAATCCAGATAGCAATGGAAAGTTTGAACCCAATTGGTTGGGACCCTTCATTGTCATGACAAGTTATAAATCAGGAGAATATCAGCTATCTACACCTGAGGCAGAGCCTCTGTAGGAGCCTATCAATATTTCCCATCTCAAAAAGTTTCATGCCTAAGCTTGCAAGGTATAAATCCAAAAAATACAAAAAAATCAAAAAATATAAAAATCCAAAAAAACCAGAAAAAGGATTGAAACAGAAGAAAAAAAAAAATCGCCCTTCCAGTGAAAAACAACTTCGTGGCTGGGAAAGTACCTCCCCCGGGTGAAAACCCTCAAAATAAGCTCTCGTGTAAATAAGCACTTTCCATCCACCATGATATCTACAGCTTGTTCTACATCACTCATCCATCACATTCCATTGATCCTTCCATCACCCATCCGCATCTGCATCATAGCTTGATCCCACATTTGTATCATGTTCCCTCCTAGTACTACTTGGCACATTCCTAAGGTTAGTTTGTCTTGCCTATATCAGAGTAGTCTATCGCATCATGCCGGGGGCATGTTCTTATACCTGCATTGGATTAGATTCATGTATATTCTTGCAATCTTCCTTAAAATCAGAAAATCCAAAAACATTCATAAAATCAAGAAACCCAAAAACAATCAAAACATGTCCAAAATCCAAAAAAAATGTCAAAAAGTTAGAAAAAGTCAAAAATAGAGTCGTCTTATCGAACTATGGGTCTCTGAGCTCTGAATATAGGCAAGGCCATCATCTTTGTGCCCACAAGACACATTAGGTCAGTCCTTTAGGGGTCCATCATAATAAACTGGTAATCCATTTATTCATATCTCATCAATAAATGAGTCCATGTCAGTTGAATTACGAGTCTTTGAGCTCTGAACGTAGGCAAGGCCATCATCGATGTGCCCCCGAGACACATTAGGTTAGTCCTTTAGGAGTCCATCACAATAAACTAGCAATCTTCATTTGTTCTTTTCTCATCAAATAAATGAGACTATGTCAGGTGAACTACGTGGTCTCTGCATGTATAACGTAGGCAAGGCTAATCTTTGATCAACCCCCGAGGCCCCTAGGATAGGTCTTTAGGTTAGGTTCTTGGTCGAAATCTCAGAAAACACCAAAACATTGGAAAATTCAAAAATCAAAACATTTGTAAAACATCTTGAAAATACCAAAACAACCTCAAAACATTTCAAAACTTCAAAAACATCCAAATATTTAAAAAAACCATCCATCCTGTTTCATATTCACCTGCAAAAAACATCCACTCATAGAAGTCATCGTCACTCCCAACCTTTGGTGAAACAATAAAAAACAAGTCTAGCAAATTAAGAGTGAAAATTCAAATGTCAAGGGTCTCAAGTCTAGGTTAGTAGGTAAACAAGTTGGCAACCCCTTGGTACTAATAGTGCATCATCCAGTTTGTCCCAAATCATCTGATAACATCATGTCCTAGGATGCATCCTTCCTACAATGGACATCAACATCAAACATCACCATAGTTTATTCTTGGCTAGAGGTATGAAGAACATAAGCTTGTTTATTTACTTGATCTTTGTTTTGTTGACTTATTGCGCTCATTCCAATGACCTCTCGATTATGTCTAAACAAAATAATTTAGAGAGAAAGGAATGGGGAATTGATCATTATCTTTTGTTTCTTGTTCTTGTTGGATATTCTTGTAATATAACTTTGGTCATGCGTGTTTTGTTTGGTTCATAGGGAGGGTGTTTTAGGTGTCTTGTTGACCACATAGGAAGGCTTTCCTTTCTATGTTTTGGTCCAAGATGTTTAAAATATCTGAATTACATTCTAAATAGGGTTCCATATGCTAGGTGTGAATAAGGATACTCCTATCTTATTGTCAAGTCAAAGATCATTGCACTAAGTACAACTCCACCCCAGTTCTTTATACCTTGATGCATCATATCTATGTGTGTTATCAAACATAAGGTAAGTAAGCTCTTTTAAAATACCAATCTATGATATGCAAAACATCATCAATCTCTCATCATTATTTCTAATAAAGTCTCGACAGATCATGGACTTGTTGGATCCTCTTATCATCATCTCATTTCTTCTTTCTTCTCTCTGTGCTAACATGGTATCATGACAGTCAACCAAACGTCACCAATGCATCCATCCTGCATCCACAAATCATTAGCATACATGAATCTCATATTCATAGCATAAATCATCCATCCACATACTCACTGCATATCACATCATCCATTTTGCATTATCATTTAGGGCATAACATAGATTTGTTATTCTAAGCATCTTAAATAATTGCATATCATAAACATTTGCATCCATACATCCATACTACAAACATCATCCATCTTGAACCATCCATACGTCCATCTTGAACCTCTTTGTCACGAGATCAACCCTAAAATCAAACTTTTCACTCGATCTTTCGAGTGGGCAGTGTACCAGTATACTTCTTTCCATTGGGACATAAGAAAAAAATTAGTTTTTTTTTGAATTTTTGATCTCGCATGTGTTATTCTTTGAACCAACATAGTAGGTACATTACTTCAAAGAGGGGAAAAGTGTAGACACTCAAAATATCCTGATCAACATCATGCACTTGATTCTAATTCACTAACTCTGATTCTTCCTTAATCATTTCTACACTAACTAATTAATTGAATAATATTTATTTAATTAATTTAATTCCTCCTAAAATCAGATAATGCACTTTATCAAATTATTTCATCATGTTCTTCCTTTAATTAAATAAATCAAATTTATTTAATTAAATCCAAATGTTCTTCATTTAATTAAATAAATTAATTTTATTTAATTAAATCCTAATGTTCTTCATTTAATTGAAAAAATCATTTTATTTAATTAAATTACTAATGTTTCAATATCCTCTCATTTGATTTAAATAAACTCAAAATATTTAAATTAAACGTCACAATCAAACTAATTTCATCTAAGTTAGTTAATCTTATATTAATTAACTCCTAACACTAATCCCCCATTCCTTTAGATTTTGACTTCACCCTTGGGTAAGTCAACCATGGTCAAGTTGCACATGTAAATCAATTTATTTGATTTAAATTACCCTATTTTCATTCAAATATGGCATATTCATTGGAATATTCCATCCACTTGACTTTTCCCTCCCAAAGGACTTTTGTCCTCCACCTTTGCATTGAAGGCTCTTACATGTCCTCTCCTTGAGCCAACTTGGCATTAATTCCTCTTACATCCCCTCTCACAGAAGCCACCTCTTGAAATTCAAATTTTACCTACATGCATTAAACATGCACATTGTTCAAACTGTGCTCCACTCTCCTTCATTAGCATGTTGACAAGTGGAACAATGCCATTGGTCCCTTTTTTAATCCCACATTCTTCCTATTCTTCACTCTTCAATCCTTCTTCCTTATAAATAGAGGCCTTCTCTATTGATTTGGTAGACACAAGTTTATGCAAGTTCATTGTCCACAATTTCATCCACACTTTCATCCAAGTTAGCATAGAATTCATCATCCATAGCTAGGTTATTGGCATTTTGCATCAAGAATCACACATCTATCATCAAGCTTATCAAGGAATTGAGAAAGGGATTCTTTCCACATCAAAGAAGCACCAATTCCCCATGGGATGCTGGTTTGAGCATTAGAATAGGATTTCATTAGTAGATTACTTGATATTTTGCTTTGATTTCATGTTCTTGTGTTTGAATGAATTTCATAGGGAATGCTTGTTTACACTTGTTTAAGGACTAATGTTTGCTTGTTTGTCCATGTTTGAGCAGGTCTGGACAAAGAATTCACACATTGAGCACTACAAATAAAGCCATAGCATAAATAATAGCTAGTATTCCTAAAGATAAGAGCCTAGAGTGGGTGAAAATAATAAGAACAAGGAATGACAGAGCTTGCAATAAAGGACAACATCATAGTTTACCAAATGCTTGCAAAATACTCAAACGAACATCATATAGGGAGAAAATTATTTGATTGCTCCTCTTGTGTAATCACATCTCGATATAAACTTGCACAATTTAATTGTGGCAAAGGAAATTTGGCACGACTATAGGGTTTGAAATGGCATGTAGGGAAAAAGATCTCATAAAATAGCAAAACACAGACTTAAAATAACAAATAACAATGAATTCATTGGACCTTCAAGCAAATACATGCAACAAATAACTGTGATCGAAAATATGCATAATAATGAAATGAAATAAATACTATTCAAGCACACCAATAAGACATTGTATTCAAAACATGAAAATAAGAGATAAGGAGATGCAAACTCAATATTCTATTTCGATTGTCATCCTATTGTCCTCTATCTTCAGTGTTTTTGTTGATTCCAGCTTTTGCTCTCAGATTATATGCTAGGCTCAACAAAATGTCTTCCTAAAGAATGAGATTTAAATATGATGCATGATGCAAGATTAAGCCATGATATGGAATTGAACTAAGATGATTGAAATAAACATGATGCTATGATACTAGAATGCTAAATGAATTAAATGCATATACTCTAATTAATTGCCTATTATCAATGCTTAGATTCACATAGGTATTTATAGAGTTTTTCGAAGGATTCTGATTGGCTGTCTTGATTAACGGTTGTGATAATTCCTGGCAGATCAAATGGCTGAAGATGGATGAAACTGAAGAGAAAATAGAAGAAAACCTGAAAACAAGATTTTTCTATTTTTATGAAAGATGAAAAGATAAGAAGATAAGAAATCATCTTTCTTTAAAAAGATAAAAGAAAGATTTAAAAGCTGATAAATAATGAATTAAAAATTCAATTATTTACTTGTGGATGATATTCAGCTTTTTCTTAATTAAATGAAATATTTAATTAAGCTTTTAAAGTAGAAGAAAGTTTGTGATAAGAAGAAAGCTTTAATCAAGATTTTTTTTGAAGAAAACAGAAGATATCATATCTAAATAAAATATTAAATTATGATATGAGAAGAAAACAGAAGATTTCACAATTAAATAAAATATCTAATTGTGATTTAGAAAGAAAGCATAAGATCCTTTAATTAAATAAGGTTTATTTAATTAAATCACTTTTATGAAATTAATTAAATGAAATATTTAATTAATTAGAAGAAGAATTTAAAATAGAAGAAATAGAAATATTTAAACTTAATTAAATCAAAGATTTAATTTAAATTCAAACAATGATAATTAATTTAAATAAATAAAATGTATTTATTTAATTAATTAATGGTGATATGAAAATAATTAAATAAAATAAATTTATTTAATTACTAAAGAAGAAATAAGATGAATGAACAATATAATTAAATTAATTAAATTTAATCATATGTAGAGGATTTTAGAAAAATTAATTAAATAATAGATATTTAATTAATTGCTAGGATTATAGACATGACGATTTTTATGTGTATACATTTTTCTCCTCTTTGAAGTGATGTGTGAAACGCATTGCTTCAAAGAAAATAAAGAAAATTTTGCCCCTGATATGTTTCTGATTTTTGATGTCGATGATGCCCCCTTAGGAGGTAAATCACAGAAGATGATGTCGAGAATGATAGGGAAACAATGATTTAGCTCCCGATAAATGATGTTTATGATGGCCCGGTGAAAAATAATATGGAAGGAATGAAAAATGCCATTAACTCTCACCCTAATAGACCCTTAAAAGATAAAAAGGGGTAAAATGAAGTGTCATTTTCACCCTACTGCTATAGTGAAAAGTGAGCTCTGATAGTGACTTGGCGAGATGGAGATCCCATTGCACAGACATAGATTCAAGCGAGCACGACGATACCAGAGACCAGCTACGTATGGACCCCTGGTGAGTGATTCCAACTGTTTATGATTTCAAATTTTGCATTTTGGATCGATTTTGTAAGTGTTTTAGGTTAGTTTTCAGTTTTTGCATCATGTTTTAGCGCATTCGATAAAACTCTTAGCACTTTCAAAAAATTATGTAGCGCATATAGGAAATTCTGTAGCGCATATGGGCGTAGGTGAAAAATTGATCTTGTCGTGCATTCGACAGATAGCGTAGCGCATACAGGTTAAAACCGAATATTAGGATCCCGTAGCGCATTTAGCGCACATAATTGCGCATATAGGGCTAGGGTTACAAAATAGATAAAGTTGCGCATTTGAGAGCTAAAGTTGCGCATCCACATGATAGATTAGTGCATACCGAGTTTTAGCGCATCTCAGAAAAAGTTTAGCGCATTCGATTGAAACTGTAGCGCATTTGTGTTTTAGCGCATATGGGTAATAGAGTGGGGCATTTGGAAATTTTTTCACAGAATGCCTGTGTGATGAAAAATGATGATTTAAATCGCTTCCTTAGTCAATAGATAGATGAATTGTAGTACCATCCTGCTAATATGGGGAAAAAAATGATAGAAAATCTGATAAAGAACTGATAACTTTGCTTCCCAAAATTGAAAACAAAGAGTAGATAGCTGATAACTTTGTGACGAACAACAAAGAGTAAACTGATTGATTGATTGATTTTGTGTTTGATAACGTTGCTTCTCGTGATTGAAAAACAAAGAGTAGATGTCTAGTAAATTTTCTTTCTGTGATAGAAACCAAATAGTAAAATGAGGGTACAAATTTGCATTCATGACTGAAATACAAATAGGAAATGATTTGTGTGTTTGATAAATTTGCGTTCTTGAAAAGAAAAACAAATAGTAAATGATGATAGAGTAGATTGATTTGATATTCAGATAGATTGATTTAGGACTTGATATGAGTCACGGATATGATTGATTGATTGTGTTGATATGGGTTATTGATTGGATTTGCTGGATAGATAGATAACATGATAGGAGTTTGATTAATGTATCTTTGTGATGATAAAAAATAGGAGGCTTTTAAAAGCCTCCAGATTAGAGAGTGGTTCCCACTATGTTGGGAGCGAATAGGAGAGCTTACACCAGTAGAGTTACAGTGGATAGCGGATTGTAGACTGGGCCCTTTGTTGACCATGCCGCGAGGTATTCGGATCAATAGGGGACTGTTGACCGCTTTGGCAGAGAGATGGAACTCAGAGCATAACACTTTTCACTTGCTGACTGGTGAGATGAGTGTGACACCCGAGGATGTATATAGGATTCTTGGGATTCCAGTTGTCTGTGCGCTTGTGGTTTATGACCACAAGGAGATTGGTGGTACCGAGGTGTTGCGGCGGATATGCGGCAATGGGAGCATTTGTGGTTACTGGATAGATTGGGAGGATTTCAGCAGATATCTAGCCTTAGTTGCTATGTTGGTTGCATTCATTGGAGGTTTCCTTGGACCAGACCATCGGTCAAAGGGATTTGCAATGGGTTGGGGTAGGATGCTGGAGTGGTTGGTGACACAACCATAGAGGTATGCTTGGGGGAGTTGTATATTGGTGGATATGTATCATGATCTTCATTAGGTTGTATATAGAGGATCCACTAGCTTGGTGAGTGGGGTGACGCTTCTACAGATCTGGGCGTAGGAGCATATTGCGATCACGAGACCTCAGTGTATGAGATATAGGCTAGTAAGGAGGCCCTATGTGTATGCATATTATGGTGTACTTGTCCAGCAAAAGATGGGCAAGGTAGAGTATTGGCGACAGTTACTGGATGATATAGATGCAGTGATATGGAGACCATATATGGATTGTGAGGCATGGGGGAGTGATCACTTAGAGATGTCATTTGTCTACAGACCGCGATATTTGATAGTGTGGACCCCCTTTATTATTGAGAGATTTCTAGCATTACGAGTCCTGAGACAGTTTGGATTTACACAGGGGATGCCACATGGCGTTGCTCATTATGGGCGGCACAAGGGTGATCCAGGATGGGGGCCATTCATCCGATACCAAGTAGCATACATAGAGTATTCTACCTTACAGCCAGAGGTATGGACAGACAGACCAGAGGTGCAGGATGCAGGGATGACAGATGATTATGCACAGTATTTCCATACGCATCCATTTCCACGATTTACAGTGCCAGATGAGCCACGGGTGATTGGGGTACCGCCATAGCCAGGGGAAGGGAGACAGGAGGATGTGGCCGGAAAAGAGCAGGCGATGGGTAGAGGAGAGGAGGAGGGAGATGAGGAGGAGGGAGAGGAGGAGGAGGGAGATGAGGGTGAGGAGAGCTTAGATGGAGGAGATGAGGACGAGTACAGCTTGGATGACGGTGATGATAGGGGAGATGATGGTGGAGAGGAGAGGTAGCAGAGGTTAGATAGTCAGGGCAGAGCACAGATTGTTCAGCAAGCCAGATCTGGTGGCAGACCACGGACAGTGATTAGGGTGTCATCCTCATCTCAGCAGGAACAGATGTCTACATTGTAGGCTCAAGTTCAAACTTTTCAGGGACAGCAGGCACAGTGACAGAGCCAGCTAGCTCAGGCTCAGAGTGTGATAGTGTAGTTGTAGGCACAGCTTTCATAGGCCCAAACACAGATACAGGCTCAGGCTCAGGCACAGGTTCAAGCTTAGGCACCGCCCCAGATTCCCAGGTGACACAGTTGGTAGCGGAGAGGGATGCACTTAGATGATGGGCACTGGAGGCCGAGGGTGTGGCACAGAGACTCATGGGTACCGTAGAGAGTACATCATTATAGGAGGCCATTGCAGAGGGATTTGAGGCAGCTAGAGAGACCGAGTACTACAGAGTCCGATATGAGTTGTGTCCTCCTGAGCGTCGAGAGCCTTATCCACGATCACAGAGCAGGACAAGGACCCGATCACAGACATCGACACATGGCAGAGAGGTTACAGGGCCTCGACGGGATCCTGATGGAGGGGGTAGTGGCAGGCCGCCTCCTTCTGGACCAACTCCTTCAGGGGCATCTACTAGCTAGTGATTGGGATAGATATATTTTGCACATATGTAGGGCATGTTTATTGAGTTTTGATCATATCTCATGTATTATGTTTTGAACTTTTTAGTTTCATTTGGACATTGGACATTTGTATTATTTTGATGAGCGATGATATGTAGCGGTGATGATTTTGATGATGATATGTTATGCATTCTTGATGTGATATGGCTGCTACTGTTTATGCATGTATGATATGAGATAAATTTTGATATGTTTTTATTGTTTTTGCGGACTAATCTTATGATGCAGGATGATCTAATGATATGATGCAAATGGATGAGCTAGGATGTAGATGTAATGATTGTGATAATGTGGATATGAGTTGTTGATTTTTGAATTTTGTTGTAAATGCAGAAATGAATAGTATGTGTATGAAATGCATCATGAAATTATGATATGAAAATGGTAGATAATGAATAAATGTGATACCGCTAATGATAATGATGAAAATATAAATGATATGTTTGGTAATGTTTGTGTAATGAAAAATGGCAATGTGATGTTAATAGAATAATGATAATGTGGAATGCAATAATATGAAAGGAATGAGGGCAATGGTAATGAAATGCTATGAGATGATGATGATAAATAATAGTAAATGATAAACGATAAAATGATAATGGGATGATGAACGATAATGATATGAGAGAAAAGATAATGATAATAGTATTTGAGAAATGATGATGTTATGAAAATAATATGAAATGATGAATGAATGAAAAATGATAATGATAGAAAATGAAATAGAAATGATACATGATAATGATAAGAATATAAGAAAATTATAACGAATGAATCTAATGATAGAAAATTAAATAGAAATAATAATGATGATGATAATGATAATGATAAGGATATAAGAAAATGAATGATATGAAATGATAGATAGAAAATAAAATAGCAATGATGATGATAATGATAATGATAAGGATATAAGAAAATGAATGATATGAAATGAAAGATAGAAAATTAAATAGAAATGATGATGATAATGATAATGAATGAAAAATGATATGAAATAATAAATGAAACAAATGTCCAAATGTCCTCCACAAAGAGTTCAAAACTACATGACAACCATTAATGCTTTCATTCAGCCTTTCAGAACACTGATGTGAATCCAATATGCAGATATATACAATGATCTAACAAAAATGCAACTAAATGAAACTAACCAATTTGTTGAGCCCGTTATAAACATTCTTGAATCATCATAGAGCATTTTAAAATGTTGGAAGTATGTACAAGCATCAGAGGGGAAATTAGCGCCAATGATAACTTGAATACAACTTTCATGATTTTTGATATAGCAAGCGAACACAAGCATCGAGGTATAATTGAACCGAGATGACCTTAGCATTTCTTGCATAAACAGACAAAGATTAACCACCTTTCTGATGCAAATGTGGAACTGTCATCAATGATATTGCTTTGGTAATCATGTCCTGTGACATATTTGCATCAGATTGATCGTTAACCTCAAGATAGCAAACAAAGAAAAATCATTCTTGTTCCTTGCCACTTTAGTTCAGTACATCGTCGAGTGTGCTCCAGAGTAATGATATCGAAAATCAAACAACCTTTGGTCAAAATGTAATACTGTTATTTCATATATTATTCAGATATTTGGATCATCCAATAGACAATGATATGGTATCTGCTGAAAATTGTTCATGATATGGAGCGATGATTGGATAAGGTTTCACATGAGTTGGTTGTTTGTTCGCCTGATTGGATTTTATGACATTGTCTAGCTGTCTTAGTATGCTCTGAAAGTTAAGTGCCCCTAGTTGAGTTTTTGCCCCAATTACTGACACAACTTGCAAAAAAGGAATGTGTAATGATCAAGCCAAGGTAAGACGTTTTATCACTCTAGGCAAATGACGGCAGGATGCTGCAATTATAACCCTAAGATGCGGAAAAAGATGCAGAAAAAGGAAAGCTAAAAAGCCAAAGTGTAAAATAGGAACTAATAGATGGAGAGGTACAGATAGCGTCTGTTTGCCAGATTTTCACTATCTATGTTTATTGCATTTTTCTGATTTCTTTTTTATTTTATTTTGTATTTTTCTGTCAATAGACTGCCTGTTTGCCAGGTTTTCACCCTATGACATTTTCTGCTATTTTTTTGAATTTTTTTTAGGACTTTTTCTGCTGTTTTTGAATTTTTTCGGACTTTTTCTAATTTTTTTGTATTTCTTCAGAACTTTTTCGATTTTTTTGTATTTCTTTAGGACTTTTTCTAATTTTTTTGTATTTCTTCATGACTTTTTTGATTTTTTTTGTATTTCTTCAGGAATTTTTCTGGATGATGATAGCTGACTTAAACATAATATTTCTTGAGATGCATGCTATTGATGGGTTCATCAAATAGGTCCCCTTCTGGCGTTGATAACTTGTAGGCTCCTGAACCATAGACTGCAATAACCACATAAGGTCCTATCCAATTTGATTCAAATTTACCTTTCTTTTCTCTGTCTTGTTGATTACGTGGGTTTTCTTTCGAACTAGATCACCCACCTGAAAGGTACATGGTTTTACTTTGTGATTATAGCTGCGAGACATCATCTGTTGGTATGCTTTCAAATGGTCAGCTGCTCTCTATCTCTTTTCATCTAGAAGTTCTAACTCTTGTAGTCGGGAAACTCTGTATTCATCATTGGTTATGAGACCTTTCAGTGATACTCTGAGTGATGGTATTTCAACCTCTAAAGGAAATATGGCTTCTACTCCATAGACTAGAGCATAGGGTGTTGCTCCCGTCGGCGTTCGGACACTAGTTCTGTAAGCCCACAAGGCGGGATTGAGTTGAACATGCCAATCTTTCCCTGAATCATTTACGGTCTTCTTCAAAATCTTTAGTATAGTCTTGTTTGAGGCCTCTGCTTGGCCATTCCCTTGTGGATAGTAAGGCGTTGAATATCTGTGCTAAATATGAAATCTTTCACAAAGTTCATCAACATCCTGATTCTTGAAAGGTCGACCATTATCTGTAATAATGGCATTAGGAATACCATACCGACAAATAATGTAGTTGAGTATAAAGGATGAAATTTGTTTTCCAGTGACTTTAGAGAGAGGTACCGCCTCAATCCACTTAGTGAAATATTTTGTCGTTGTGATGATGAACTTATGCCCATTTCAAGATGAAGGATGAATTTTGCCTACTAGATCTAACCCCCATTGGGAAAATGGCCAGGTTGGTGTGAACGAGTGTAGTTCTTGCGCTGGAGCATGAATAAGATTCCCATGAATTTGACATTTTGAGCATGTTTTAACAAAAGTGAATGATTCCCTCTCCATTGTAGGCCAGTAATAACCCATTCTAATCAATTTCTTGGATAAAGTTAGTCCACTCGAATGAGTACCACAAATGCCCCCATGAACTTCTTGTAAAGCTTTGTTGGATTCGTCACGTTCAAGACATCGAAGTAAAGTACCATCAAGACCACGGCGATAAAGGGTATCAGCGATAAGGGTATAATGAGAGGATTGTCAGATAAAGTTACATTTTTGGTTACGAGATAAGTCAGGTGGTAAAATGTCATCTTTTAGGTAGGCATAAATCTTACCATACTAGGGCGAATCGGATCCTACCAAGTGGCAGATAATTTGGCTTTCGGGTGTGTCATAAGTAGGTGTAAATAATTGTTCCACCAGAAATTCATAGCGAGTCTATTTTTCTGGGAGTTGTACCAATGATGCGATCGTAGCCATAGCTTCAGTTGCTTTGTTATCAAGCCTTGGAATTTGTGTGAACTGTATGTCCACAAAGTACTTCTTGAAGTCATCGATCATCTTTTTGTATGGCAACAAATTGCCATTTTTAGTTTGATAATCATCATTGATTTGGTTAATGACTAACTGTGAGTCACCATAAACTTGTAGCTCAGTAATCCTCCATTCCAATGTTGTCTTTAGTCCAGTGATTAGTGCTTCATATTCGGCTATGTTATTGGTGCATGCAAACATTAGCCTATATGACAAAGGAATGGTATGTCCTTGAAGGGTGACAAAGAGAATGCCTGCCCCCGATCCATTTTGAGTAAAAGAACCATCAAAGTATAAGGACCATAGTTTCTTAGATTCTGCAGTGAAAACATCAGCATCTGGAAATTCAATGTGCAAGGGGTGCTTTGCTTGTAGGGGAGTGTCTGCTAGTTGATCAGCGATAACTTGTCCCTTGATTGCTTTGCGATCAACATAGTGTATGTCAAACTCACTTAGAATCATGACCCTTTTTGCTAACCTTCTTGTCAGCGTAGCTTTGCTTAACAGATATTTAAGTGGATCAATCTTTGCAACAAGATTAATCGTATGCATTAGAATATAGTGTCAAAAATTTTGTGAAGCAAAGACTACTGCTACGCAAGCCTTCTCAATGAAAGTGTAGTTGAGTTCATGTCTTGTCAATGTTCGGCTAATATAATATATTGCCTGTTCTTTCCCTGTATGGTCTTCTTGTGCTAGCAATGCACCCAAGGATGTTTCTGTTGCAGCAATGTACAAGATTAATGGTTTATCTAGATTTGGCAAAACTAGAACTGGTGGGTTCATCAGGTACTGCTTCATTTGTTGAAATTCCATTTCACATTTGTTGTCCCATCTAAAAGGAACATTCTTATGCAAGAGATGTGTGAACGGTAGACTTTTGTCAGCCAATTGTGCAATGAATCTTCTTATGGACTAAAGTCGCCCTTGTAATGATCTCAACTGACTGATGTTCTTTGGGGGAGGCATCTCCATGATTTCCTGAACTTTAGCAGGATCTACTTCAATTCCCTTTTCTAAAACAATATATCCTAAATTTTTTCCAGATGTGACCCCAAAAACACATTTCTTGGGATTTATACGAACTTTGAATTTTTCCAATCTGGTAAATATTTTGGACAATATTTCCAGGTGTCCTTCTCTGGTGTATGATTTTTCCAATATGTCATCTACATAATCTTCCATGAATATGTGCATCATGTCATGAAAGATCGTAGTCATAGATCTTTGATAGGTAGCCCCAACATTCTTTAGACTGAAAGGCATGACATTCCAACAGTACGTTCCCCACAGACAAGTGCAAGTTGTTTTCTCTTGGTCTTCTGGTGCAATCTTGATTTGGTTGTAACCAAAGAAACCATCCATTAATGAATACATGGCATGGCTAGCTGTTAAATCAACTATAGTGTCAATGCTTGGAAGCGGAAAGTCATCCTTAGGGCAGGCCTTGTTAAGATCTCTGAAATTAGTGCACACTCTAATGCGTTTATCTAGCTTTGCTACTGGGACAATATTGGAGATCCATTCTACATAGGTGATTGATCTTATAAATCCTGCATCTAGGAGTTTCTTGAGCTCTTCTTTAACTAGTAATGCAACGTGAGGATGCATCTTTTTGAGTTTTTGTTTCACTGGTTTAGCTCCTGGTTTGATAGACAAATGATGCATTATGAGATCAGGATCAAGACCTGGCATGTCTGCATAAGACCAAGCAAAATTGACTTGATTTTCTTTGAGAAAGTTCATGAAACCTAGGATTTCATTATCTATCATTGATTTAGCTATCTGTAGAATCCTTGGATTATCTGTAGTTTCAATATTGATTTCCTTTGTAGGATCGATCAAAATGGGCAATCGCTCATGATAGTGCTCCGAGAGAGTGTCAAATTTCCCATTAGCTGGTGCCTTGAAAAGGTTTTCACCATCTAATACGCTCTTTATTTTATCTTTTGGTAGATCTAGTACTGCCAGATTCTGGTTTTCACCACTAGATCATTCTTTTTTATTTTCATTTTTGCAGCTAGGAGACTTGACACTCTCCTGATTAAAGACTTTGTGCCAAAAATTGCTAGTGGAACAATCATTTGCATCATTTGTGGAAAGGAAGTTTATGATAGCTTCTTCATTTGGAAAAATAGGTATATCAATAGGTTCAGTTAGATTCCAGTCAATGAGATCAGGATGGATTAAAGGTAACAAGTTATTTGGTCATGTGAAATCAGCGATGGTTAGGGTCAAAACAAAGTTATCGGTAGGATCTGAGGTATGAGGTAGATCAATAATGGTACTATTCTCCTGATAGTCTTGTTCGTTAAAATCTGACTCAGTATCACTAGACTCATAGTTGCTTTGTAGTGCAGATTCTTGTAGTTGGGACCCTGAACCTTCTCCTTTGATTAAAGTTGGGGTATACTTGTGTATGATATCTACCTCTTTGTCTCTCCAAAATTTATCATCATGGATGGTATCCCATTCATATTCAACAGAATCTGTATCAGAGTTATTTTCTATGAAATTCAGGATTGATGCCAAACATGACTCTTTCTTATCAAAACCTTCTTGCAATGTAAAGACATTCCCCTGTGATTGGTTGGATGGAGTAGAGTCATAGCGTAGTCCAATTTTATCATATATAGCAAGCCCTGTAAGATGGATAGGCTCAACTACACCTTCTTTTCTCTTTTCAATAGGGCCATTTTCATAGCCCATCTTCTGCATGATGGAATACCCTTTCCCATATCTATCAGTTGGTAAGGTGACATTTAGAACAGTTTCATCTTCATCCTTATAAAGCCAATTCAGAATTGTTGTATCCTCAGGATCTCCCATGGAGAATTTTTCTTTGATGAATTGTCCATTGAACTTGGTAGTTGGCTCTGTTTGTAGTTGTGTTGATGTTGATGCCACTGATATCTATTGTTGTGTAATAGAAGGTTGTCCATGTGATCAAGGTGATGTAGGTAGATTAGCAAGATAGAGAGAATATTCCCCAACTCCACTTTCCTTGAACTGCAGTTTCTTGTCAAAGCTTTTGGCTAATTGACTGATTTGTGTATCATTCTTAGGAGAATTATTAACAATTGCTTCTTGATTGTTTGGAACCAAAGTATCCTGACTAGCTTTGATGTTGGCACAAGTTTGGGTGTTTGAATTATTAGCTGATATAGTGATTTCTTGTCTGTCATATGGAAACTTAAGACATTGATGGTACATGGATGGAACAGCTTGCATTTCATGGATCCAAGGATGACCCAACAAGATGTTATATGCCAGATCCCATTCTAATACTTGACAAAAGGTATTTTTGATAACAGGTCCCACTTTGATTGGTAGCATGATTAGACCTTTAGAAATTCTTTCCTCATCATCATAGGCTTTAATAGTAATCTTTCTTCTAGGATCAATGGAATCCTTAGAAAATCCTAAAGCTTGGACTAACTTCAAGGTACATATATTCAAACCAGCCCCTCCATCTATTAGGACACGTTTTACACGGAACTTGTGGATCATGACCTCTAAGTATAATGACGAATTATGGGGATGAGTCATGGAAACATCATCTTTGTCAGAGAATGAAAGACATGTGGGTGAGGACAAGTGTCCTACCATGGCTTGAAATCGGTTCACATCCAAATCCGTGGATACAGTTGTTTCAAAAAGGGCCTTCTCTAAAATTTTCTTATGTGCGAGGGAAATCTTTAGGAGTTCTAAAATGGAAATTTGAGCCTGAGTTTTTCGAAGTTGGTTAACTAAGTCATATAATTTGTTGAGGGAAGAGCTCAGTGGATTTTGAAGAGGCACCTTTCAAGACAACTTTAGCTTGTCCTCTCGTCATGACATTAACTTGTCCATTGTCTATCTTTTCATTGATTTTTATAATGTTGATTCCCTCATCATCTGTATAGAGGTGACAAATTATAGTGTCCTTGATTTGATTCACATTTTTGTCAGAAGACTCTCCCTTTTGATAATTTGGCAAGGGGTTGCGAAATTCTTGGTGGTCTTCATTGGATTTTTGTTGTCCTTCTATTGTGATAGTGCCATTGTCAATTAGGTCGTGAATAGCATGCTTCAAATCTTGACAGTTGTTTGTACGATGACCTCTGCACCTATGATAGTCACAATAATAAGCTTCATTCCATGATGGAGGTTTTACACTAGGTTCATAATTGCATTGAGGTGGTAGAGTAAGGGAATTTTTGTCCATAACCTCTTTGAATGCAGATTCCAAGGATTGTCCTAGTGGAGTAAAAGTTCTACTAGAGAAGAATGAAAAGTGTTGTGGGTTCATGTTTGAGGTATCCCCTAAGGTGTTGTTGTTGTTGTTTCCACGGTAATTTTGATTGTTGACAGTCCTCTGATTGGGTGTAGGATTTTGACTCATGTTGTTCTTTAGAGGGGGAGGATTATTTCCTTGATTCGTGACAGAATTGACATTGTTGTAATTATTGTTACAAAGAGTATTTGGAGTACTTAGAACAAACGGCTTAGTTGAGACATGATTTGCATTTACAACACCATCATTTATAATGTTTTTGTTGCGAATCCAAAACTTAGACTTGTCTTGATTGTTATAATGGTTAGATGAGCTAGGATTGTCCTTGTCAAGTTTTATTGACCCTCTTTTGACCAAAGCACCTTCAATGGTGAAGGAATCCTCAATGAATTTCTCAAAGGAAGATGGACAATGTAGATTTAAGCGATAGCTCATTTCTGAATTTAGGCTATTGATGAAAGTAACCATTTTTTCCTTTTCAGGAACATGACGTGGATACCTAGCAAACATTCTTCTCCATCTTTGAAGAAAGGTAGTGAAAGGTTCACCAGGTTTTTGTGCAACCTTGCAAAGATCAATCATGGTGATTTGGTGTTGGATGTTGTAGGAGTATTGTGTTATGAACAAATTGATCAATTCCTCAAATGTCTGGATAGGAGGTGTGATTTTCGATAGCCATTCCATAGAGTGACTTCCAAGACTCCTGGGGAACAAATGCATCAAGTAAGTGTCTTCATGTGCAAATTCTAAAGTCATGTTTTGGAAGTTTCTAACATGATCAATTGGATCCAATTTCCCATTATAACGATCAAATTTGGGAATTTCACAATGTTTGGGAAATGGAATCATATTGAGACTTCTATCAAAAGGATAAGGACATATGTCATCAAGAGTGTATTTCTTTGTTGTGGTCCCCCCTTGTAACTCTTTGATTTGTCCTTGGAGTGCCTTAAATTGTTGAGTAAGAACAGTAACATTGGATGGGGATGTTTCTTCTTCTTTGCTCTTTAATTTCTCAGTATCAAAATCCTTAGGCAGTTTAGCTCCTTGATCGGCTAGGAAGAGAAAATACTTTTCTTTGTCACGTTGTAGGATCTTTTCTATGGCTTTAAGAAACTTTGGGTCTTGTTTAGCCTCTCTAATGTGAAGTTCTTCCTCTTGCTCATCATCACTATCGACAGGAGTTTTGTTCCTGTCTTTGTACTTATGAAATGGGTTTATTTCTCTATTATCCATATTGTCATCATTGAAAAGAGGATTGTGATTCACACTATAATGAGGATAACCATGTTCACCTTCTTCTTGAATGTTATGGGTATGGCTGCCTTGTTGAGACTCTTCTCCTAGTTTGTTGTATTGAGATCTTGTAAAAACAGGCATATGAAAGGAATCCTATGATATGATCAAAGATGCTCCCAATTCTTGATTGTGGCTTCCAAAGACGAAGGATATCAGAATCCTGTTTTGAGGGAAGTTGAATCAATAATCCAAAATTTTGCTTGTGAGGTGCACTCCTAAAGTTTCAATCCCTATTTTTTCGAAAAAGATTTGCAAATCTATTGAAGGTCACTGAAGGATTTGACTAGGATGCGTTGAATATTCAATTGAAGGTTGTGGTATATTCTCAAACTCAAGAGGTTGATTAAGATTGTGACATTGAGATAGAGCTAATCTTTGATAATAAGCTTGAGTAGCTAAAGGTTCTACAGCATACTCGTCAGTGAATCCTCTAACATAGTCTTGGTATCTATGGAGAAATTTGTGATAATGAAGCAAGACGTGTCGACTCTTATACAAAAATTCTCTTCGGTCCAAAGTTTCCTTGTAACTTAAGTTTGTTTTGGGTTGCTTGATCCTATTGAAGACTGATTTCTTGACGAACTTGGTTGATTTCCACTTCCTCAACATGGGAGAGAAATATCAGAAATTCGAGTCTGTGCAAAAAAATTTTGACATTCAACCAAAAGCATTATTCTGTTCCCTAAATGTGCCGCAGAAAGAGGTATATGCACTGGAGAAAGAGTCAAATGCACTACAGAATACCTTGAATGCGCATAAACAGACCTTATATGCGCTAAACCAAGAAGCAGATGTGCTAAGACAGTCCCTAAATGCGTTGAAAAATGACTCAGATGCGTTGAACCAGGTAGTGGATGTGCTAGAATAGATTGTATATGTGCTACAATTTTTTCTAGATGTGCTAAAATAGTTTTCCAAAGATAGTTTTTGACCAGTTTTGAAAATTTTCAGCTGAAGTTTTTCATGTTCATTTTGGATGATCCTTTATCTGAATTAATGTTCTTGAAAAACACAACAAACAGTCTGATTTAAGTTGAACGTAACCAAGCATAGAATAAGACAAGCACAACTTAAGTTAGGCCAGGACAATATCTGCTAGATTCCACGTGGGTCTCCTCAACTGCATATCAGTAGCGTGTGAATTCAGAAGGTTGGTTGCACGGGCTCCCCCTTATAGTGCACTCTCTTCTCAGGCCAACCAAGCTTCCAACCCCCATGAAACTCCCATGGCAGATTGATCACCTCTACTAAAGACTGTGAAAGTGTGGAAGGCTTCACACCGACTGGTGCTGGACTAGAAAATATAAGGTTTTTGGCTTTCTAAATAATGGTATTTAATTCGGGACCCCCGTTTGAGTGGCCATACATGGGGCAAGAGATTAATCACCATTAAGGTGGCACTCCAGCCTGAAGAGGTTAAGCTCAACAGGGTTTAAGGGAGTACAACTCCATCCATATGACACATCCGCACAAGCAACCTTAGGTTTTCCCTTAAGGTTTACATTTATATACCGGTCAGGGGTAGCTTGGCCTTAGCTCTTTTGGTTTGAGTCGCGTTGAGGTGATGAAATCCCCAGTGAGGCCCAATTTCTAGAGTCAATAACCGTTTCTCTTACACCTAGGATCACACAAGTGTGCAAGGGGAGAGGATACTTCGATTATCAAGTCAAGGTTACATAGGGAAAAGTGGGTCTAGCTTTTTTATCACCTAGTTTGCACAGGGTGAGAGCATAGTCACCTACCACTTTCAAACACAGTAAAAAAGAGTAGACAAATTCATTTTAAATGCACCAAAATAAAAAATAATTTAATCTAAGTGAATATTTTCCTTCACAATAGACATGGGGTTCATTTTAACTGCATGATAAAGATGTGGTGGCTACCCTAGATTGATTCATTTTAAAACTAGCAAGTAAAAGAAAGAAATTATGTCTGCGGATGGCGTCAGACTCAGAATCTCTGTTACAACCCAGATGCGCCGAAACAGACAATATATGCACAGAAAAATAACTCATATGTGTGAGAAAATAACCCAGATGCGCAAGAACAGAACTCAAATGCACAAGAATATAACCCAGATGCGCAAAAATAAAACCCAAATGTGCAAGAACAGAGACCAAATGCATAGGAACATAACCTATATGCACTAATTAAACTCCTAAATACTCTTCAAAAATCCCCATATGCGCCATTTTGTTCCCTATATGCTCTTCAAAACTTCCCCAATGCGCCGAAACAATCTTCATATGCGCTAAAGTACCTGCAAAATGGAAAAATTTTGAATCTTCTAGATGCGCTGCCGAATGTTAGAAAACCTGCAAGAAAGAAGTCTAAAATGGGGGCATAGGCCCCACGGTGGGCACCAAAAATGTGTGATCGAAAATATGCATAATAATGAAATGAAATAAATACTATTCAAGCACACCAATAAGACATTGTATTCAAAACATGAAAATAAGAGATAAGGAGATGCAAACTCAATATTCTATTTCGATTGTCGTCCTATTGTCCTCTATCTTCAGTGTTTTTGTTGATTCCATCTTTTGCTCTCAGATTATATGCTAGGCTCAACAAAATGTTTTCCTAAAGAATGAGATTTAAATATGATGCATGATGCAAGATTAAGCCATGATATGGAATTGAACTAAGATGATTGAAATAAACATGATGCTATGATATTAGAATGCTAAATGAATTAAATGCATGAACTCTAATTAATTTCCTATTATCAATGCTTAGATTCACACATGTATTTATAGAGTTTTTCAAAGGATTCTAATTGGATGTTTTGATTAACGGTTGTGATAATTCCTGGCAGATCGAATGGCTGAAGATGGATGAAACTGAAGAGAAAATAGAAGAAAACCTGAAAACAAGATTTTTCTATTTTTATGAAAGATGAAAAGATAAGAAGATAAGAAATCATATTTCTTTAAAAAGATAAAAGAAAGATTTAAAAGCTAATACATAATGAATTAAAAATTCAATTATTTACTTGTGGATGATATTCAGCTTTTTCTTAATTAAATGAAATATTTAATTAAGCTTTTAAAGCAGAAGAAAGTTTGTGATAAGAAGAAAGCTTTAATCAAGATTTTTTTTGAAGAAAACAAAAGATATCATATCTAAATAAAATATTAAATTATGATATGAGAAGAAAACAGAAGATTTCACAATTAAATAAAATATCTAATTGTGATTTAGAAAGAAAGCATAAGATCCTTTAATTAGATAAGGTTTATTTAATTAAATCACTTTTATGAAATTAATTAAATGAAATATTTAATTAATTAGAAGAAGAATTTAAAATAGAAGAAAGAAAAATATTTAAACTTAATTAAATCAAAATATTTAATTTAAATTCAAACAATGATAATTAATTTAAATAAATAAAATGTATTTATTTAATTAATTAAGTGGACGTATGAAAATAATTAAATAAAATAAATTTATTTAATTACGAAAGAAGAAATAAGATGAATGAACAATATAATTAAGTTAATTAAATTTAATCATATGTAGAGGATTTTTAGAAAAATTAATTAAATAATAGATATTTAATTAATTGCCAGGATTATAGACATGACCATTTTTATGTGTATACAAGATGAATTCCTGAAGGGACCCATCTAACAAGTCCAAGTCATCATGACTAAAATGTTTAAGGAGTAAGTTATCTTCAATTGGTTTAAGCTTTTCAAGATAACCATTACATTAATGTTTTTTATTGTGGGTTGGTCACAACAAACCTTAGTGGATGAATTATGCAAGATGAAGTCGTGAAGGGCTTCATCTAACAAGTCAAAGTCATCACAATGAAAAGGTTTGAGGGGTATATTATTGTTAATTGGTTTAGGTTGCTCATTGCAAGCTTTAGAGGATGAAATGAGTGAGAGGAAGTACTGAAGAACTTCATATAACTTGTCTACATCATCACTACTAAGAGGCTTGGATGTGATATTATTTCTAAATTGAATCATTTATTTGAAATGTTGTGTTGATGTTTTTGTTTTTGTGTTTTTATGTATTGATGAATCTGATCTAAAAGAACTAGGAATGAATACTGAAAAGAAAATTTGCAAAAATCTAAGAGTATCCATAAATTCCATGAAAGAAAATGATGCTTATGCTAATGACATAGAAGATAACTAAATTATGATAGAAAAGAAACTACAGGAAATAGAAATGTGCAAAGTAATAAACTAAATTTAGGAAACATTTATTAAAAAATTGCAGTGGGACTAATTCTCCCAAGGTGGCGAGTGAGTCCGAGGAGAGATATTTTTAGGTTTTTTCTAATTTTTTTGATTTTTTTGAATGTTTTGAAGTCTGTACTATGTAGATAAAGACTAAAAGTGCAGAACTTTGAAATGAAGTAATGAAATAAGATGCAATAATGAAATCTAAATGATACTTTGACTAATGCAAATTTAAGAAACCCTAGGATGCAAAAATAATGCAAAAGACAATGCAATTAAGTCCTAGGATGCAAATATAAATGAAAATTTGAATGATATGATGTTCAATATGCAGGTTCAATAAAATGAACCATAGATTTTTGGGAATGAGGTTTATAGACTACTCTTGCACTCTTAGGATGTTTCACCTAAAAGGAGAGAGATAAACCTCACTAAAAATCAATGTGGTTCACTCAATCTAATGTATGTATGATGTGATTAATACTAAATGGGATGATCAAAATGCAACTTAGTAATGTAATTAACTAATTATTAATGCCAAATCTGAGAAATATGCAATGTTTAAAAACAGAGTGATGTTTGCAAAAAGCTTAAAAGAATGAACAAAAATGCAATTGAAATTGAATAGAAAGCTATATCTCAGAATGTGTGCACCTGAGAAGCTGAAGAGGAATAGAAAGAAATTTGGAAATCTGAAAAAAATGATTTTTGAGCTAACTGGGACTCATTTGCCACCTTGGGTGAATCAATCCCAATTCAAGGTTTTACTACCTAGAGACTATTTTCTACAAACTGGATGTCAGGATCTGCATCTCAATCAAAAAGTCACCTCAGGAGGGACTCATTTGTCATGCATGGTGAATCAGTCCACTTTCACTTTTTTGTAATTTCATATCTTTGTCCTGCACCTTGACACCTATGCAACACTTTTTGATGGAAACTCGAATTAGGATCTTAGAAAATTCCTACAAAATAGCTTAAAATTGTTTGTCTAATGGGGGGTTTTCCTTGGTCAAACCCCTAGTTGGGTAATCAAACCTTAAATGGATAAAAATATATATAAAACCCTATCCTTAAGTGTGTTAAAGACTAGGAGAAGTATGATGAAACCCTATTCCATTGTGCTAGAACAAGATATGCAAATATGATTCGAATGATGCAAGACTTCGACCCTAGAAATCCTACAGCACATAAAAAATGGAGATGAAATGTAAAACCTTAATCTAAAGGTAGAGAAGAAATGGAAGATGGAATCACTTTGAAAACAAGTCTTTAGGTGTGATTTGATGGCTAGGTTCATCTCCTCAACCTATATTTCTCCATGATTCACCATAGGCATTCATCATCAACTCCTTGCAATGTTGAATCTTGATCCAAAAAGTGAGCTTCAAGACCTACAAAAACCCTAGTTTGCTGCTCTAAAACTTCTAACTTTTGCTAATGAAACTTGCTGTGGAAGACTTGACTTTAGAATTTGCTTTTGTGAAATGACTAAAAGATGTGAAAAAATGACTTAAAATGAGTATTTATATGCATCAACACCTAATTTTCTCGTTATTTAGACCTAAGAGGCTGACATCCACCAAAAAATTAAGTTGAATTAATTGAATTCCCGCTCAAAATTTAAATTTCCCTCAAAAGGGACTCATTCACTACCCTTGGTGAATGGGTCCTACTAGAGGGGACTCATTCGCCCAAGGTGACAAATGGGTCCCACCAGTTGTTTTTGAAGGTGGCTTTTCAGGATATGGATGAATTGAATGTTGTTTGCTAGGATTTAAGTGATTTCTCAAGTGAAATGGACCCTTAGATAAAAAATAATGGGTTTTAGGGGCCTATAAATGTTTTTTTTCAAGTATAAATAATGCATAGGTACTCAAAATTAGGTCTAATTAGGCATGAAATTCACATTTCTCAAGAGTGTCCAATTTTTTATGCCACACTCCTTAAGGCCTTACTCAACACTGATTGAATGTGAAAGAAAGGTGCTCGAAGAAATGTCTAAGACTACCTATTATAAGCAGTAATATGAAATGGTTCAGAATGGGAAAGAGGAATTGAAGAAAAAATGAAAACTACAATATTTGAAATGACATTAGAACTAGTGTGTAGGAGGTTTGATGATATGATCAGGCTTGTTGATAAAGTTTTAGTTATCCATGATAAGACATATGCAACTTTACAAGAACACAATAGATTATGTTACAGAATGAAGGAGGTGGGACTATAGATAAAGGAAAAGAAAGGTGATAACAAAAGTGTACTTCATGAATATCAAGATCTTATGAACACACATGACAACTTCCATAACATACTTACATAAGAATTGAGTGACTTCAGTCAATCATTAAGTATGGATCTGCTAAATTTCTTTGAGGAAATGGACTTAAAGACTAGGATGGATGGAAGGATGAGAAAGCTTAGTATTTTCCAATGACCCTTGATGAAATGAACGATGAAGATGAGGTGCTCAAGAAAACACATGTGCAACTAGGGTGAATCTTTGAACTTGAATATGCGATGAATGATCTATCATAAACAATGTACACACTTATGCAAAGACATGATCTATACAGAGCATGTGTCGAATATTAATTTATTCATTGCATGGGTCAAGTAGGGAGTGACAAGGTACCAAAGTATGTTAGTCATGGCCCATGTATTATCATGTAGCATGAGCCTTGAACAGGTCTTAGATGATCACATGTGCTTGCTAGAAGACTAACGTATCATGGTCCATCCACCGACAAACTACTAAATTTTATGTTTGTGTTAATCAAATTTTAGTTATCAAACAACATACCTTTTTGTAATGGGTCTGTAGCTTGTTGCTTCCCATATAAAAAGGGAAACCAAAGCCCAGTTTTGGATCATCATTATCATCATCATCAGTAGTAGTAGATAGGTTACATTAGTATAGCATATTCCATCCATCCATTTCCACATTTCAAAAACTTCTACTATTAATGTATATCTTTTGAAGCAATATAATGGAGAAGACTATTCATAATTAGTGATCTATTACCAGTGTTCAACTATTGTGTTAATATTCATTCTTATATGTTGTTGTGCTATCTCCAATGTGGTTCTTTTATGTTCATTCAAATTTATACAATTTTTTAGGACACATTTGTTGTTATTGTGTGGTTTTCTTGATTGGGTTCTAGTTGGAGTGAATTAAAAATCCTTTCAAGTAATTCATTTTAATTGGTTCCTACCAAGGATTAAAACCATTTTAAAGTGGTTATTCTGCTTGGTTTCCCTTAGGCTAAAAATTAAAAATCCTTTCATGATATCATAGTAATTTGGGAGAATAACATTGGGATTTATAAAGAAGAGTACAATAGTTGAATAACCTGCATGTTTGTACAAGGTGCAACCATTGCAAGTGCCCAACAAGTTAGAATTAAGCTAAGAAGTAGATCCACCTATCCTACATATTTGTCTCCATCATCACCATCCACCTCTCAAGTCCATTCACCTAATAGATTAGGCAATGGTCAACTTTAGAACAACTTTATACAAACTTTACTCACGCATTTGATTCTTGAAATTTCCACAATAGGAACTAATCATTAGCCTTGCATCTACTTCACCCCCACATGCTAGTATGAGTAGATTTCATAAATTAGAGATCATATTCAAACCTTCAAATATTCCTTATTACTCAGGCACACCGGCTTAGGCTTAGCAGAGCCTAAAGAGTAGGGGGTAATCAACCATATTTTCCCCATTCATTAGACAAAAACATACTAAGAGACTGACACCCTCTTAAGGTTCAAAACCTATATTTTTGAGACCTAACAAGATCTATGGATTCAAGGTTAGTATGTCTTTTCTATAATTTTGTTGTAGAGCTCAGAAATGTCTTCATTCCTCAAATACTCATATAACTAGAAGAATGACACAAAGAGAGCAATTCTTCAGGTCAACATGGAAGAGACCTAAATGTCTCCACACCTTGTGTCATCCCCAAAAGGAAAACACAAGAGAAGCGAAAAAGATAAAAAATTTATAACATATAGAGGAATGCACAAAAAGAGAGAGAGATACATCAAACAAAATAGTATGAGGGATCACATTACACACATACAATCACATAAAGAAACATGAAAAAGAAAACAATGCAATAGAATAGTAAGGCACATGCAAGTCAACCTATAATAGGTCATCTGCATCCTAATCTCAATCAATGTATATGAAAGGTAGCAACTGGCCAAAGGGAAAACATCAAGTTCCAAAATAGGACAAAAACCAAGTTCAACACTCTTATCTTCATTGAAGTTCATGGAAGAAGAGAACAATGAATTCAACTCATTATGCACTTGTTCATCAATCTTTGATATATCGATGTCATCATCTAAATTAATCACAATATGAGGTCAAATGATAATGTCTCTAGAAGGTTCTTGTTTACATTGTGGTGAAGGTATAGAGTCATCATCCATTGCTTAAGGTAAGTTGGGATTTCTATTTTCTATCTTTCTCTTTCCTTCTTTAGTTTGTAACATACAAGCAATAGCACGATATTTATGCCTACGCACTCTAGCATTTCGATTTCGTTTCAATTTGTTGTCAAATTTTTATTGTGTAAGAGTGGGTTTTTCAACCATATATTTTTTTTCTTCACTTAGGAGAGGAATAGAAGGAACCATGGTAGGTTGTTAAACCAATTTTTTTTTAGCTAGGTAAACTTGTTTGAATTTAGGAGGCACAATGTGATTGTTTTGATTGTCTCATGGTCTCTGAAAGGAAATGGTAGGAGGATTTTTCATAGGTTTCTCTTGGATATTTTCAAGGGATTTTTGTTCAATCATGGTTTCGTCAATGATAGGTGGCTCAATCACGGGTTGAGGCATATTTCTAAGGGATAATTTTTCTATGTGCTTTGCCTTAAACTTTTTATATGATTTGAAAATAAGTCTTCATTGGGTCCAATAGGTTCTATAGGCTTAGGAAAAAATAAATCCAATGAAAAGTTCCCACGGGAAGACATAGGATTAAAGCCACTATGGTGCACTATAAATATTTCATTTCCAAAGGGAAAATTTAAACATTTATGCATAATAAATGAGATGAAATTCATGAAGTGAAGCCATGAATAACCTAAATTCACACAAAATTGGTCTAATGATGGGATGATGATGAATGAGACATTTAATGTTTTCAATTGGACTTTTAGAGGGAGATGTATTGATCCAATCGTAGGGCAAGAAAAAACCATTATGTGTTTTGATCCATGCTTTCAGTATTTTATATGTATCTTGATAGAGTTCATGCACAAATAAGAATTCTTAAGTAATCAAATTCTCTACATAGACAGGATCAATTAATATCCCATTAGTAGGCTTGTCATTGACTCTTCCAGCTATGTAAAGAGGACCATTAGGTGCATGTTTGATTATTTAATTTTATGAGAAATGAATATCAAGGGGAATTTTGGTTTGGCCCATACGAGATCTATCTTCAATAAACGACACCATTCTAATTTTTTTCCCTCATTGTCATCTTTTGTGTTTACATCATTTGTGTCAACATTCATCACATCATTATATGTTTCACTAGCTTTGACAAATGAAATAGTGTGTTTTGGCATGGGATTGGTAAAGATATGTAAGTTTTGGTTAAGAGGATCTACAAAATTATTACGTAGATATTTATTATTTTCAACTTTATTTATTTCCTCTTGTTCATTCACTTGTTTAGTACTAACCATAGCACAAGTGACTTCTTGTTTCTTTAGGGGAGTAGATGACTTCTCATAAACTCCTAACAATTCTTTCAAAGCTTCATATTCCTTACATTTTGTATCAATCAATTCAGATTTTTCAAAGTGAGAGTTATCTTAGAGGGATTATGCATGATGTTTTTAATGCTGGGTGAAGGTTAAATGCAATGCAATGACCTAGGATGTAATATGTAAATGCAATTTTTATATTCTAAACAATGTAATTTTATGATTACACTATGCAAGAACCTAAAAAATGAATTCTTGTAAATGCAATTTTGAAATCACACAATGCAGTAAATTTATCAAATTAAGCTAGATATGATCAAATTAGTGAAACAAAAATTCTGCAAATGGTAATAGAAATCTGAAAGTTGCAAACAAAAATGTATAAATGAATTTTTTATGCCTAGAAAACTAGAATGTGACCTTGATCAGTGACTCATTCTGCCTAGGGAGAATGGGTCCTAGTTGAGGGCTTTGAAACAATTTCTTACAAATTTCTGAGTGATTTTCAGTAGTTTCCATATTTTGGTCATATACATCAAGTTTCGATTTTATTTTTCTGCGAATTTGAAATGCAATTTTGTTTCAATTTTCAAATACAATTTGATATGATGTAATTCTATGCAATATGACTTTTTTTTGTACATTTCAGATTTAAAGAATGAAAACATGCAATCCTAGAACCCTTAAATGAAATGAAATGTTGAATGCAAACTAGACACCCTAAATGAGACTCAATTCAATGCAAAGAGATGCAAATGAATGAAAGATCTAAATATAGGATGAAAGAGGACTCCAAAGTCAAAAAATGCAATGATCAAACTTAGGTTCGCCACATATAAAAAAAAGAGTTGGTAATTTGTTATGAACAGGGGTTCACCAAAATGACCTATTTTCCTAATTTCATTCAAAATGTAATCTACCAAATACAAATGAAGAATAGTAATTAAATTTGACTGAAAGAGTAATCAAAAGGAAAATATGGAAAATGGAAAACAAGGTGTACCATTCACCAAAATTCACCTTTTGAATCTCACTAATGAATCATTCGCCCTATGGAAAATGGGTCCTGGCTAGGGTTTTTGGAAAATGCTTTCTAGGTTATGTTCTACCAGGTATACACTCCTAGATTCCAGGAGTTCACTATTAGACATACATAAATAAAGTTTGTAGAGGAGTTTCCATGATTTGACAACTTTCCTTGCAACTTTCTTCAATCTTGCTCTTCAAAGGATCTTCAACCTAAAATTTGCAATCACATATCAAAGAGAGAAAAATGTTGTTTGTTAGGGATTGGGGGTTTTCCTTGGTCAAACCCCATTTTTGTAATTAAACCTTATAATGAAACAATGAAACATGAATGAATGATGAATGAACAAATCTATGTAACAACTCACCAAACCTTATTTGAAACCTTGGATTTGTGGATCTACAAACTAGTTGCTCATGAAGTTTCCTAAATGGATGTAGATCTTGATCATGAAACTTGAATTGAAGCAAAGCTTGAATGGATCTTGAACACTACATCACTATATTAGCTTAACAACATGCATGATGCAATACATCTTTGACATGATGAAATGAATCTTGATTTCTACAATAATCTTCAATAATCTACCCTTGAATTCCTTGAAAATTCTCTCAATAATAATCTTGTGAAAATACTCTTGATTGCTTGAAAGTCTTAGGGTGCTTGAATAAAAATTACTAGGTCAAACTAAGTGAAATAGCCTTGTATTTACACATATCTTAACATTAATTCCTGAAATTCAAATACCACAAGCCAACATTGAATTATGGATTTGAAATCATTAAAATACCACCAAAAACATATTTTAAAGGAGTGGTCCTAGGTCTAAGTGAGGACCCATTCACCATAGGGTGAATGGGTTCTAGGAAGCTTACCTAGGATGCACATTACTTGGTGTTAAACATTATCTAAAAATAGGGTCCTAGATCTACGTGAGGACCCATTCACCCTATGGTGAATGGGTCCTAGGTCACTTACCTAGGACACACATCTTCCAAAGTTAAGTGTTTTGTAATGGAATTTATGAATGTCGAGTTTCATGATTCAAAATTTACATTTAATTAGGCTTGGATTTGAACTAAAGGGTCCAATTAAGGTAAAGTAACCTCAATCAATTAATAAATCCCTAGATTATTGTGAAAGTGTAAAGGTACACCTTACAACACTAAAAATAAGGCACAATTAAGTCCATTAAACTAAAAATGACCCTAAACTTAATGTGAATATGTAAAACATATTATAGCACTAAATTAAGGCATAACTAAGATCATTTATTATTAATTATTCCCAAATTAAGTGTGAAAAAGGGATACTTTTTCCTACACTATAGATACAACATGGAATGATGAAAAATTCATAAAAAAAGATTTTAAAGTTGCTAAACATTGAAGGAAATAGTTTATAAAGGGGATGAAAATATTACAACACTAATATCATATATTCCTAAGTATATATTATATATCCCTACGTATAATAAGGATAAACACTTGTGGCATAGTTAACCTTAACATTAGTCTTAGTTAATACCATAACCCCTATTAACTAGAATGAAGGGTGTATCCCTATAGAGTTGTCCCTATAAATAAGGAAGATAAATTCCTTTCCATATAATTATATAATTAGTTATTGAATTCATATATTATTATTTGATTATTAGAGTCCATCCTATTGAAGTGGTTTGCTACATTTTATTTTTAAATTTATTTCTAAGAAATATCATAAAAAGAAGGAACATAGTTTGGGAGGAATAAGTCAATGGTAAGAATTCCATATAAAGCTACAAGTTCATAAAACACAAGAAAATTAACTAGAATTCAAGAATAAGAGAATATGAGGATGGGAAAGAAGATGGAAGGTTAGGAGGTTAGGATAATGGATTAGTTTAAACATCCATGAAAACACCACAAATGGATGAATATAGGTGAATGTGGTGATTGAAAAAATACATGGAAATGATCCAAAATTAGAGGTGGTGAGAAAACTAATGAGGTCTAGATGAACCCTACAAGTTTATAAAAGACTAAAGTGGGAAAAGTAGAAAAATATTAGAGATTGCCAAGGGGCAATGGAAGACAAAATAATACCATCTAAATCATGCAAGTCTGTAAGTGAGGATCAAAGAAGAAGAGAAAATGTGTACATTATAAGGTTAGGATATTTAGATATGGAAAAAAAGTTAGAAGAAGTTTGAAAAATTCTTCATATTTGTAGGATAGAAAGATAAAAGGAAGAAAGCATTGCAAGAATTAGTAGAAAATTTGGACTAGAGTTAATGAGGTAGAAGGGAATGTGAAGAATTTTGGATGGATCCTACAAGTTTGTAAAGCACATCAAACATGGTAGCAAGTAAGGGGATGAGAGAATCCATGGACATAGAAGAGGATGGTTGGTTGGAACATGGAAAGGAAATGGAAGAAGTATGGATGAACTAGCTCTAGGAAAATTCACCACTAGCAATTCATCGTCAGAAACTTCACCACCAACAATTCACTACAGGAATATTCACCGCTATGACAAATTCACCTTAAGGAAAATTCACCACCCAGAAAAATTCATCGCATGAAAATTTTGTGATTAAATTTTTGTGGCATTAATTGTTGGTGGTGAATTTTCATTGAGGTGAATTTGTCATGGCGGTGAATTTCTCGTAGTGAATTTTCTAGGGATGAATTTCTAGTGGTGAATTTCCCTAATTCTAAACGAACTCTACAACTTTCAAAAAAAAAAAAAAAAGGAAAAGGAGAAAGGGAATAGAATAATGAAGAGATATAAAAATGAATAGGAGGTTAGGACAAATAAGAAATTTGAAAGTGAAAGAATCTGTGATTGAGATTCCACAAGCCCTGGATGATATTCTGAAGAGAAACCTGTCACACACAAATGAGAAATTACAAAGAAAAATATGTGAAACAATAATGATTATTGATTACTGAATTATTACAATGAAGGATTGAATATCCTTATGAAGACTTAGGAGAACTCAACATGTGACCCTGAATGATGGAGTTCTAACTGAGAGAAGAGTGAGATAATAGAATGCATGAATCAGTTAAGTGACTTTATCTTGCATTCAACACAAAGAGTAAAGTACATGTCTAATTGAAATGCATAATTAATGCAATAACACTCACAATCAGAACTAGATGACCTTTATCTAGGTTTTCATTAAGAACTAGAGTAAATATTAATTAATTTACTCCAACACCCGCCTTGAATGACAAATGAGGAGAAGCAAAAAATGATGAAGGAAAAGAATGCACTGATGGATGTAGAATGGGTTCTGGCTACAAGGCCTGATGAGGTACCCATGAACATCATGAAATCTCTCATAACTGGAGAAAAAGATAAAACCACATGGGAAAAAATCCTCTCCAAAAGAGAGAAAAAGAAATGAATGTACTAAAGAAAGAATGATAGGAGGACTCAATGTGACACCCCAAGGACTGCTTCTATCATGCAAGTACAATAGATGTCCCACCGATAGGAGAGAGAAAATGAAGATATGAATCCCCCCATAATGAAAGAGCTCCCATGCCAATGATGAATTCTTGAAGAAAAAATATGATCCATTGCCTACAAACAACATTTCTCCCTTTAGGAAGAAAAGGATTCACTAGTGATTGGAGAAGAAAAACCAAAAGAATCTATGGTGATTTTTGAATCCAAATCCAGATGATGTGTGCCCCTAAAAAATGCTCACGTGTCCACATGTCAGAAAGAGATGATGTCGATCCAAGATCTAGTGAAGATTAATAGAGAACAAGCTGCAAAGGTGATGAAGATGGTGGGCCAATATCGGCGATGTGGCTATCAACAAAGAGGAAAGGATAAAATCTAGGTGGAAAAACTACTAACAATTTATTCAAACTAAAGAAGAAAGTTGCAACTGCTAAAGAACTACAAAGAAGCCCTCTGGTTGGGCTAATTCCATTGTTTATTCAATTCTCAATATTGTTTCGCTAGAAAGAAACTATGGAAGCACATGAGGATGCGACTTTGGAAGTTCCTTTAGAAAAGAATTTAGAACAGAAGAACACTTTTTGCTGCCAATTAGTGGAATAGTGTGAAGCTTGATGGTTAATTAGCAACTTTTAATATTCTAAGTTTGTTTATTCAGAAGAAAAATGAAAGAAACCTACTCTAGATGCTTTAAGTAGAAACCCACATATGAAACTTTATATAAGTTCAATTTTTACAAAGCTCCAAATTTTTCCTAGATCTTTATCATGTGGTACTTGCAAAGCACGTACAATTTTAAAGAATCAATAAGGAACAAAGCAAGGAGCATACAAAAAAAATAAGGAAAGAATCATGCATGCATCTAGAAACAAAGATTTTCATCTTCCTCCATTTTGGTGAAAATTTTCATAGAAATCTGCTTTCACCAAATAGATCGCCCAACTTCCTCTCTATCAGGTAGATGCATTCACTATGTCAGGGTAACACATCAAGGGGAGGTCGACTATTTCAAATTGATGGGGTGTAGCCATAGGCAAAGAGCACATGTGATGTGTAGAATCCAAAAGAAAGTTTGTCGCAAATCTTGACCTCTACATAGAGTCCATGATCTACATAGCAAACTTGGGCTTTCCCTTGCATGGTCACACAACCTATACAAAGACCAAATGCAGGGCTATCAATCACCTTAGAAGGTAGAATGCAAATATTAAATAATGGCACCTGTATAAAGGTTAAATTTGGAGTTGTCAAGACTTGTGGCTTGTGTAAATCCTCCATAGAGGAATAACTCATGACCTATAATGAAGGTGGACCTTCACATCTTATGCAAATTCCAAATAAATAATGATTTCATATGCTTTCCTTGATTCCCTCAAACTGCCACAAACCCTGACGGTCTACAAAAATTATGCCTCTTGAACAAAGGTGTCAAATTTTTGAGCAGAGATTATGCCAGAAGGGTGGGTCGATTCCTTCTTGTTGTGTTGCTAACAAAAAATGCTTCTAATGCAAAAAATTCCTCAAAAAAGCAAAGAAGGATCTTCAAATCTGGAGCTCTAATACCATGAAAGAATCCATGATTGAGATCCCACAAGCCCTGGATGATATTTTGAAGAGAAACTCGTCACACACAAATGATAAATTACATAGCAAAACATGTGAAACAATAATGATTATTGATTACTCAATGATTACAATGAAGGATTGAATATCCTTATGAAGAATCACAGGAACTCAACATGTGACCCTAAATGATGGAGTTTTGACTGAGAGAGGAGTGAGATAACAGAATGCATGAATCAATTAAGTGACTTTATCTTGTGTGCAACACAAAGAGTAAAGCACATGACTAATTGAAATGCATAATTAATGCAATAACACTTGTAATTAGAACTAGATGACCTTTTCCTAAGTTTTCATTAAGCACTAGAGTAATATATTAATTAATTTACTCCAACAAAAAGTATATAAAAAAAAATATAAATAGAAGAAAGAAATGAAAAAAAGGGAAAAAGGGGACCTAAAATACTTTTTCAAACTTCTATCTAAGCTTAATATTTAGGATAGGACATTAGATGAGAGAAACATGTCTAGTAGTCCATTAAAACTCTACAACATCACAAAAGTTAAGGAAATTTATAAAAACATTCCCAAACATCTTTCATTTTTTGATTTTTGCAACATTCAACAACTAATAGTAACTTGGGAAATAATGAAGAATAATACTCAAGCAAGTTGAATAAGGGAAGACTCTTTTTAGTTTTCTCATATCATTTAAATATGATGAACTTAATGAGGTCATCTACACAAGGGGCTTGGGACTCAAGCAATTTTTCGCATTTCCAAGTTGATTCCTAACGCATTCATCGATTTCTCACTTAGAATTAATTTGATGACTTGTGTTAGTCATTTAGATTAGTTGAACAAATTTTGAAAGTGGCCACATAGATTTTACTTATCCAATTTAAATTGAGAGTTGACATAACCCTTAAAAATTACTCATTATGTATTGAATTGAATTATAAAATATTATTTGCATCATTTGGAGATATACTTAAGAACTGGCCTCAGTTCATTTTGAACTTCCTAAATAAATTATTTGATAAAAGCATGTTCAAGGTAGATCAATTTGCATAGTCACAATTTTTATTACCACATCATCTCTTTGCAACAACATCTAGGGCATATGTTACATATATTCTTGTTATCTTTAACTATTTCTTAAAATCATTGAATTGGTATCTTGGGGGTTTCACTAAGGGCATACAAATTTTCTATTATTAGTAAAATATTAACCACAAAACCAATTAATTTTATGTAGAAACACATACAAGATTTTAAAGAAAATATTGAAAGATTTATAGAGTTTAGATTTACAATGTGCAAGGTCCATAAGTATGTAATTTCAAATCTATAATTGTAATAGTGACATGCAACAAAAAAACAATGAGCTTTTGAATTACAAGAGATTTATGTAATCATCTTTGATTATTTTATAACAACATATGTTGTTAAATTTCTAACCAATATCATTGTTTTATTTATTTAATTTTTAAATTTTGCTCCATATAATAATGGATGCTGTTATTTAATTGTAAGGTTACCATATTACTACATAGGGCCTTAGTGTTTTTTCCTTTTCAATATGTAATACTCGAGAACAATTTAATTGCTGACATAAATAATGTTTTTCTTTTTCTATGGAAATAACCCTATATAGTATTTAAATAACTGTTTGAAGCTAACCGGGAAATTTACATTTTATGCTTTTCAAAATGTATGCAAATTAAAAAATATGAAAAAGAAAAGTGAAAATCTTCAGGCCCATGTTAATATCCATTAGTTTCTGGTTTTCATATCAATTCAAGGAAAGCTACTTTGATGGCATGCATAGAGCGAACCAGATCTGCTACTGCTAACGAGTACTGAGAGATTCTGTAATGGTTGCCTTCGAATGGCAAAAGCCTGTGACAGAACTGAAACTTTCACCGCGGATTCTATACCTTACATCTACGAAAACAGGTTGAAAGGGTTTTTTGAAGTCAAAGGGTGTTGTACACACCAGCATTGCCACCACTTGTGACATGGATGGCCTATCTACAACAGAAGCCTGTATGCATAACAGTGCAAGATTTAACACCCTTAATACCTCCTCTGCATTATAACCTTCGCTTTCTTCAATCCTCTTATCTACCACACCAAAAATATTTCCCGCTTCGTATTGCTTCCACACCTGCAGTACGTTTCATAAAATCCAGGTTCATCACAAACTCGTGATGATGAGCAGGGCCATAAATATGTCTTGTATAAAGAGAACAGACATGGCAAACAGAACAGCATAAATAGTATGGAAGAAATACCCATTCCACCAGATATTCCATGTCAGGATGTTGCCTCATGTCAATACTTTTTCTGCCGCTGATTATTTCAAGAATCACCACACCATAACTGTAGATGTCAACTTCAACTCTCACTTGCCCATGGATGGCGTATTCTGGAGCTGTGTATCCTCTGTCAAAATCAAATATCTTATACCTTGTTATTAACTTATTATACACAATATAAGTCAAATTTTAAGTAATTCAAATATCGAGATGTTTGCTTACAGAGTCCCTGCAATTCCTGTCGTAAGATGACTTCGATCGTCGGGAAGAAATCTTGCTAGTCCGAAGTCTGCTATTTTAGGCTGAAGGTTGTCGTCCAGTAGTATATTGCTGGATTTAATATCCCGATGGATGATGCACACATCAAAATCTTCGTGGAGATATGCCAGGCCACGAGCTGTGCCCAATATAATGTTAAATCTTTCTTTCCAGCTCAGTATCTTTTCACTTTCTCCTGCATTCAACCCCTTTTTATTGACAAGATAATGGAAGACTTTGCAATGGAGAGGAAAAATGGTTGAGATTACGTACCAAACAATATTCTGTCAAGGCTACTGTTTGACATATATTCATAAACAAGCAGTTTCTCTGGCCCTTGATTGCAGCATCCCAACAAACGCACCAGATTCCTGTGATGAACATCCGATACCAGCTTTACTTTGCTTTCGAATTCTGATACCTCACGCGCAGATTGGTTTAAATTTAGCTTCTTTACTGCAATGACTTTGCCGTTTTCTAGTGTTCCCTGCAACGAAATTAACCAAGTTTCAAATAGTTGATCCTAATGGACAAACGACGTTAACCCGAATTCGTGCAACCTCACCTTGTACACTTGGCCGAACCCCCCTTCTCCAAGCTTGTTTCCCGAATCGAAGTTATTAGTGGCTTTTCTAAGTATCTTGTAGTCAAAATCGACTGGTCCACGAAGTTCAGTTGGGTTTTCAGCATTCTCTGTTGCACATATTTCGTTGGGTTATGATAAATTGTGTAAATTGAAGCATCTAGAGGAGAAAGTGGTAGTGGGAGTTCAGTTTGGATATGTTGATGTTTACCTTGTTTCTTCGGTAGCCACCTAAAAATTTGCAACACTCTCCGTCGAAAGAAGAACATGGAAACTAAGAAAGCAATGAGAATGACGCCTCCCACAACCCCAATTGTCGTCCACACTGTACAGCTAACTTTACTCCCTGCAAAATAAAATTGGAGATAAAACAACAAGGTAATTGTGAAATCACATTCAATTCACAAGAAGATCTACTATCTATCTTTATCTAGAACTTGTTTATAGAAAACCCACAGGTCTAAACTTTCTAACCTGTAGACAAAAATTGTGCAAGATCAGTGGTGGTGGCGGCTGAAAATAAAGAGTAGGTAGCATAACGCAGGGAGCATCCAACGTCGACAGAACGTCCCTCTGATCGAGGAAAGCAACTGACTATATTTGTCTGTGCTCTGTTGAGGCAGCGATTGCATCCTTCTTTGCCCACAGATTTCAAACACCAAGAAAGCCCATAGATGCTCCTATTCCACGCATCATTTCTTGACTGCGCAGCAAAAAAATCACCCGTCTTCGGAGTTGCAGTACACAGATCACTTATTAAACTTTGAGTTGTTGCATAAAATGAACTGCTATCATTACCAACTGTTTTCTCACCACACAGCCGCTCATTTCCAAGATAAGTACTCTGTGTATAAAAATTGTTACTCTCGTAGCGCAGAAAACAGCCATCATAGATTGTTCTTCCCCCGGACGCATTGGAACAGTTGCGGATTTGCTTTTCTGCCACGGTGATACACTTAACGCAATCAGATGAGCTCTTGTCTTGCCTGCACTGAGCAAGGCCATAAACAGGATCTGTTCCAGCGACCTCCTCTTTTGTAGCGAAGCCAGATGAAGCAACCGCTTGAAGCAAAGACGACAAAGTGGTATTCAAACGTTGTTGAAAGAGTGTACCATTGGTGCTCTTGAAGGGACTGCATTCAGACTGCAGGAGCTTACCCTCTGGATCTCCCGCTGCAATGGCCAAAAACAACATCGCTAATAACAGGGCTCCTTGCAATATCCCCATTGATAAAGAGGTTGCGGTTTAGCACTAGTGGAAGTAACAGGCAGAGATTAACTAATTAAGAAATTGCGTTGATCTGTTGAGAACCAAACGTCGGTGGATCCTGAGGAATGTGAATTGGTTACATATATGATGGGGCGGAGTCGGTGGACCGTGTTAGGAATGTAAGCAGTGGGCGGTGGGATAAATCTGATGCACAGGAGCCTTTGCAATATTGACAGTTGTCCTCGTCTTAATTATCATCTCTTACATTCTTCTGTTGATTTCACGGCTGTGCCCTTTGCGGAGATGTAGAGACATTTCTTAATTATCATCTCTTACATTCTTCTGTTGACTTCACGGCTGTGCCCTTTGGGGAGATGTAGAGACATTTTTTTTATTCTTTTAGTCTGTCTTATTTTAGAGTACGTTCAATTTGTTCAAACATTTCGTCTTTAAAACATGAATAACTTCCTGCTATCAGGGAAACCTCGGGCGGCGAAGAGGAAACGGTATTACGGGGGGCGACCCAGAAATAGGCTACCTTGCTCTCTCCCCCGCACGCCACCCCCGAACGGACCGGCTCGAGCACTTGGTCTTTCGAATCCTGCTCCCTTCATACTTTTGAGGAAATCTTCATACTTTGAATGGAATCGTCTCCCGTTCTTTGGATCGCTTTCCGAAATCCTCGACCTTCGCTCCCCCTAACCAGAAATAGATATTCAAACGGAATCTGATTGAAGCAAGCCGACTGGACTATCGTGAGATGTCCATTCAATAATTTAATTTTAAAATATAATCTTAAGGGGTGTGGGTTTTGTTTGGTTAGAGTATTTTGTTGGTACAAGAGGTCACGAGGTCTATTCTCTCCATGGTTACTGTTGTATTGGAGGGCATATATCACGCCGATGTCACCGGTAACGTGAAAAAGGTTTACCAAGCAGACTGCTCACATGTAAAAAGTTTACCAAGTGCACTACAGTTTATAGGGGGACAGATACCCGATGATTCTACAGTCTACAAAAATTCGAAATAAATAGAGTTTTGGCCTTTTTTAATTTTCATTCAATTAATTTATTTTTTTATAAATAAATATGAATAGAAGAGTTTTACACATATTCATATATAAATTGTATCTATAATTCAAACATTTATTGTCTTTAGATACATCTTCATGAAAATTATTTTATAAGTATCAATGATAATATTCACTAATCTTATAATATGTACAACTAAAATCTTTTAGATTGTTCGTGCCTTCTTATATTGATTAAAAAATGTTTAATTTTCAATTCTTAGAATTGTGTGAACGAATGATGTTAAATAATGCATTAGGGGAGAAGACCCAATAGTTGAGCACCCTAACTTTGCGCTTCTCAAAAACCTACATGAAAATTTCAAATCACTCCCAATTTTTTACAACTTACTTGGCAAGTCCCCTACTTATAACTAAGGTTTTAGGGCCACATCAACATGCCTTTTGTCAAGGTGTCCAAAAATTCCCCCCTCCAAAAAGTGAGACTGATACTTGTGCATCTACATCATGTTTTATTAGGCGTTGATGTGGCATCACATGATTTGCTTCCTTTTAGATCTAAGGAATACATTTCATTTAATTATGGGTAGTCATCATCAACACTAACAACTTTAAAGTCGCAACTATTGATCTAATATTCTTAAAAATATTGAGCATTATATAAACAAATGCTATCACAACTATTGTAACATGCTCAAGTACTCATCCTTTCCTCTAAATAACCTCCAATATATACCTTATTAACTTTCAATTCTTTGACCAAATATAGGGCATACTACAAATTCACCACCAACAATTCACCTATGGAAAATTCACCGCCAACAATTCACTACGGGAAAATTCACCACCATGTCAAATTCACCACAAGTAAAATTCACCACCACAAAAAAATTATTGCATTAATATTAAAAAATGTTAATGTGGTATTATTAGTAGGTGAATTTTACTTGAGGTGAAATATTTCCGTCTATAAATTGCCAGCGGTGAAATTTCCTAGAACCAAAAAAAAAATCCCCTACAAAATTTGACATTTAACATTATTATTAGAACCCTCATGAATTTTAAAGAACCTATCATAACCAATTAATTTTTTGAAATCCTTAAAACAAAATAAACTCCTCGAATTTACTCTTTTGTTTTTAATGTCCAAGTCAATTTGACTTTAAAGTATGTTTAATTTATTCAAACAATACTCCTCCATTCAAACAATTTAATCCTCATTCAAATAAATTCAGCTTTAAAAGATAGATTCCATTCAAACTATAATCTTTATTCAATCAACTAAACTTTAAAACATTATTAAAGTAGTTGAAATTTTAAAATATAATTCTATCATAGTAGTCACGTTTTACAAATTAAAGCATATATTTAGCAAAGTTATTTTAATATAATATACTCATAAAAATTTGTTTTAGATTTCCGTAACATGATTAGTGCTCATATTAAATTTGGTCTAAGAAAACTGTCAAATAAATGGCCTGTTCGGTAAACACTATAAATAATAAATAATAATATTTATATGTGATGTAACCCTGGAACGGCCCATCCGAAGTGTTACGGACTAATAATTTCAAATGTTGGGCCCGGTTTCCCCTGTTAACCCCCGTTTCAAAAGGTTATTTACGTGTAAATGATACCTATGTTAATTTTTATTTAATATTTACTTTATTTAGAGGAAATGATTTTATTATATAGATATATTGATAAATACCATAGTAAATGATTTTATTATATAGATATATTGATAAATACCATAGTTTTATACATTAGTTTGTCTAGTATTAATTAAATATATTTTTTATAATATTTCTTATTTTGTTATATTTAAATGAATTTAATGTATTCATTTTAATCATTTATAATTAATAAGTTTTCTCATTTTAAATAATAAAAATATTTAGATTCAAGAATTTAGTTATGTATAAATATTCTAAGAGCATGTGTTATTGAATACTGTTTTTTTCAATTGTTTGTATTTTATTCATAGGTTGACCTTGGAGAATATGACCCCTTGTGACATATTTCCAACCCTACCTTGAGATGTTTATAAATATCAACTATCTTTCATATATCAATTTAAGTTTACAACTTAAGGTGAGTTAAACGATGTAAATAATAGAATCTTATTCCTCTCATAGTACAAGTTAGTAGGTACAAGGTATATTTGTTGTTGTCACTAATCTATGGATTTTTCTTACATAGGCTCAACAAAAAATTTGAACTTTTATATAAATTCCACTTTGTCATCAATTGTTTCAAATCTTGAGATATTACATGTTAGAGAGCATTCATTTGGGTCATTCCATCTTTAGTTACAAAGATACACGTATGACTCATCATCTACTTTTAAAATTTAATATATATTTTTTTCTTCATATGCTTATACTTTTTTATTAGTATTTGGATATATACATTATAATTGTCCATACATATATTTTAAATTTTGTAAATTCCTATTTTGTTACACATCTATATATCCTTGCTATTTTAAAGGGATATTCTTATAATGATAATTGTGTTTCATTAGTGAAGGGTTTGTTCTATCATATCTAATATTTTCCTTTTGTTATAGAGTTCATTAGTACATATCCATGCTTATTAGATGAACCCATGTCATCTACCTATGAACCTTATGATGGTCAAATTCAAATTGTCATATTGATGAGTACACAAGTTTTTTGGATGTCTTGCAATATGTCTTATAGAATGGAGATAGATGATACAATTTAATTTCTCTCACCTTCGTCCATGACATTACAACACATTTTAATGATAATCACAAATTGTAGTGCCATTTTTTAAGTCCCTTTTATTCTGCGTGCCTCAATCATATTTGACCAATTATTTATAATTAATCTAAGACATCCTAAATGGGTTCCCTGAGTTTCAAAAGTTACAAAAATACAAAAAAATTATATAATTCCATTTTTTTGGGGTATTTTCTTTGGTGTTTTGTACATTTTATGTTATTTTAAAATTTTGGGGTTGTTCATAGTTGTATACCTTCCATTCTCGTCCTATAGCCCACTTAAGTCCTTGTAAAAAAATATCTAAGTGTTTCTTTTTTCAAAGTTTTAGAGTGTCAAGGTTGTCCATACTACTATCCCATTATATTAACATTATAGAAAGTCTAAAATACTTCTTCTTTTTTAATGTTTTTAAAATACTAAAGTTTCAATGTTTTAGAATTTCCTATCCCTTGGTATAATCCACAATTGGCATCCCTAATCCTTGAAGCTTGAAATTCTATTAAAAACATGTCCTTTGTATTAGAGTTAGACTTTCAGACTTCCTCATCCACCCACCCCTCAATAGATGTTCCCTTTTATCTTGACTTCTTGAACTACAATTACTTGCACTCCAAAAGGCCTCTAATCCTATTAGAGTTAGAAATTTGGTCATTCCTTATTTAGGTATTCATTTCCTTCAAACCTGGAAAGCTAAAAAAAGTGTGTCTATTAGAGATATCATGTATTAGAGAATAATTAACTACTTTAATTAATTATTATTCGGATTCTCATGCACTTAAGCTAAACTTAGGTTTTCTTTATTAGTTAACTCAATTCTTTGTTTATGTTAACTACATAACTAATATTAGATCATTCAGTCTCATCTCATAATATATTGACACTTATCATGATCTAATCCCTTTAATCATTAGTTTTTTTGTTCTAAAGCAGTCATTCTCTCTTGTAATTATTCATCCTATATATATTTTTTTCTCAGAAATAACAAATCTTTCTTTTGTAGAGCTCTTGGGTTGAAGGTGTTTTGTTCATTGTTTGATCCTATGGCTCATGTTATTCACAAATCTAACATGGTAGTAGATCAAGGATTCAGCAAACCCCTTCTCCATTTCTAAGTTTTTTCCTCATCTAGGGTTGTAGGTTCAAATCTAGAATTTTTTTAGTGTTTTTTGTTTAGCATTTCTATAAGGTGGAAATTTTTTCAACGCATTATGGTGAAAAACGGACCTCACTATCATGTTCAAAGTGGCCGAAAGCCTAAAGATTGACTATTTTTTTGTGAAAATATGAGAAAAAAATTGGAAATTTTTGTTGGCATGATTTATGAGGAAAAAAATCCATATGGTATAGAAATTGTACTACGTTCAGATCCATACATCGTACTATGTAGGCCATTAATTTGTAGCAAACAAAAAAATCTCTATTGGTTTCAAAAAGTTTTGTGTAGGTTTAAAAATTTGAAGGGTTTGACCTTTTTCTTTTAAATAAAAAATTGTTATTAATCCAAAAGTTGTTGCACTTTTTTGGTAATTTGATAGTAAATATTATTTAGAATATTCTCTACTTAAGCCCCTAAACCTAAAAACTAGGTGTCCATATGTTCAAGGACTGAAATTTTTAGTCCCTTGTTTGGTTTTCTAAGGAAAATTAAGCAATTTTACAAAAATGGGCATATTTTTACTAGAAATTTTCTATAGTCAATTGAAGACAACCCTTTTATTATGTACTTTTAGGGCCATAACTTGGGAAAATGAACTATAATTTTTACAAACAAATATGTGTTGGAAAGCTCTTTCAATGCTCTACATAGCCATGCAGTCCATTTTTCCAAAATATTCACAAGGTACATAGAGATATCTCTAAAGTGATTTTTTCTTTCTTAAAATTTTCTACTATCAAAGTTGTATTTGGGTTTGGTTTTTCCTATTATTGGGGGTATATTTCTCACTTCTAGTATCTATATACATCAAAGATTAGAAATCCTATACCACACATTCTTTTGAAAATCATAATCATCATGTCATACACCTCTTCATTTCAATGTCTTATGCCACACAACTATCATACCTGTAAAGCTCATATGACCAAACTTCTCATGTATACGGGTTTATAGTCTACTTTGGGTGAAGTAGAAAAGAATTTGACTCATCTATTTGATATATTTCAACATAGGAACAAGATAGATGAGGCTATTGGATTGATTTCACTGCATATTTTAGATAGTCTCTTATTTCATTTAGAGTCTTGCACCACTCCTAGGGAAATGTGGACAAAGATTAGTAATTTTTTTGACACCATCAATTAGTATAGAGCTCTCCACATTGAGCTATAATTAACATCACTTTACTTGATACTTTCCCCTCCATTGAGGACTACTTGCAAAAGTTTAAGTCACTCAGAACTATTTTGTAAGGTTGTGGGAAGGATAAAACTAGCAAAGAAAGAATTTTCTTGATTCTATCTAATCTTCAAGGATCATTTTAGGTCTTCTCTTCTACCTTCTACTATACTATGGATGCATTGGGAAATGCATTTAACATGACTAATTTTGAGGTTTTATGTGAGCATTTGACTCATGAGCAAGAAAAGTTGGTTTAGTTTGAATCTCTTTATAGTTCCAAAAATCAAGCATTGGTAGCACAAACATCCAAAGGGAAAGAAAAGAAGAAATAGAATCCAAAGATAGATAATTTATCAAGTAGTGAGAATTCCTCCAAAACATCTTAGAAGTCAAAACAAAAACCTCAAACAACTCCTTGACATTATAAAACTTCTAAGTATGGTGAGTCTTCCTCCAAGATGAATAAGAAATCAAGTGAATATTGCAATTTTGTGGTAAGGAGGGGGACCCAATCAATAGATGTTAGAAGAGATTAGAGGATTTGGAGGAATTCATACAACAACATAATATCCCCACCCCTAATTCTTCTTCCTCATCTACAGGTAAAGGTCATGCTTTTTTTGCAAGGACTTTACCTTCTATCATTCCATGGATACTTGATTTAGGTGCAATACATCACATGATACCTTCTTAGGATTTTGTCTCATCCCTTTCAGATTGTAGCACTACTTAGAATGGAGTTGGGGAACTACACAACTTTCAATTTTGGGCTGAGGAACTATCACACTTGAGGGTGGCTTTCTTCAAGAGGTACTTGTAGTTCCTGATATCTCCACCAACCTTATTTTATTGTATCATACTTTTCAGTCAAGCATCAATAAGATAGTCAAGTTTACCCTGCATGATGTAGTTATTTGATACCTTCATCATCTTGATATTATTGTGGCTATTGGGAGTGTTGATTCTTCTTCTCATTTATATCATTTTGATGGTTTTGAGAGTTCAATTTGTTTAGGCTCATCCTTCATAGCACATGCAGACATTGATAGCATGATGTGGCATGAATGGTTTGGTAATGTCAATTATAGATATCTCTAGTAGATGAGTACATAGGAAAATTAGTGTCAGGGCTCCCTAAGATTTCTTGTACTGATGGTGTTTGTCAAGGATGTGCTCTTAGAAAACATCATTGATATTCTTTTCATATGGGTAGAGCCACATGTATTAAGGAACCCTTAGAGTTGGTTCATAGTGACATCATGTCATTTATAACTCCTTCATTTTTGAGGGCCAAATGTGTGCTCACATTTATTGATGACTTCTTCAGGCATACATGGGTGTACTTTCTTAAGTGCAAGAGTGATGCCTTTGATTATTTCATAATATTTAAGGCATTTGTGGAGAAGCAATTTGGTCATTCTTTTAGATGAATACACACAATAATGTGTGAGAGTATGTTAATCAAACTTTCAGGGACTTTTGCACTAAGCATGGTTTGTAGCATCAACTTATAGTTCCATGTACACCCCTCAACATTATAGTGTTGTTGAGTGAAAGGACAAAAATTTATGGGAGATGGAAAACTATATGATTTAGTCATATGATATGCATTCTTCTTTTTGGGTTGAGGTAGTTAATTGTGCCAATATATTCAAAATTCATATGCCTCACAAGGAATTACAAAATCTGACTCCTAAGGAGGCATGGTCCCATGTCAAGCCTAATGTATCTCCATTTAGATTCTTTGGTAGTGAGGCCTGGGCATTCATTCCTGAAACTTAGAAGAAAATAATGGAGAGGTAGATCCAACCACTCATGTTTTTTGGCTAGTATGAGGATGGTAAGGCATACAAGTTGTTTGATCCTGATTCTATGGGGGTCTTGCTTCAATGAAATGTCTAGTTTTATGAGCACTCTCCTTAGATGCATTCTCCATCCCTATCTTCTCCCTCATCTCCTACTACTCACTCCTCATATTTCAAGGATTACTCATCTCTTGAGGATGAGGATGATTCTCTAGATATCCCACCACCTCCAAATATTCATCCTTTACCCAAGTGGGCCCACCATATGCAACTATACCTTTGGAAAGTGATCCTTTGGACTCCCTTCAAACTCATGCATAAACATCAGGTGTTAGTCTTTTGAGTCATACCATTTTAGATGATCCTTAGAGGTTTTTAAAGGTGATTCATATTCCTGAGTGGGATAATACTATGATAGATGAGTATTCTTCTTTGATGAAGAATCATACTTGGGATATTGTTCCTCTTCCTAAGGGAAGAAATTTGGTTCAATGCAGGTGGGTGTACCATACCAAATATGTTGCAAATGGTTCTATTGATCAGTATAAGGCTCATCTTGTTAGAAAGGGTTTCTCTCAAGTTGGAGATATTGATAATTTTGAGAATTTTACACCTGTTTCCAAGATGAATTCTATTCACCTTGTAATTTCCCTTACAACTTCACAAGGATGGTCAGTATTTCAAATAAATGTGAAGAGTTCCTTCCTTCATGGTGATCTTCATGAGGAGATTTATATGGAGCAGCCGCATGGTTTTACTTAGGACTCTTTACTTGTATATAGACTTCGTTGTTCACTATATGGTCTCAAACAAGCCACTCAAGCTTGGTATGAGAAGATGGAAACTCTTTTGCTTTCTTTTGGCTTCACCTGATGTCATTCCAATCCCATAGTTTATATTTAGGGATAACAGGGTGATCTTTTGATCCTCATGTTATATGTGGATTATTTTATCCTTACAGGTGGTTCATCCTCCATGATCCAGAATGTTCAACGAGCTTTAATGGAGTAGTTTGAGATGATAGATCTTGGCCTTCTGCATTACTTTCTTGTTTTATAGGTTATTCAATCTTCGGATGGGATTTCCATATTTTAGCAAAAGTATGCTCTTGACATGCTTCAAAGATTTTGCATGCTTGATTGCAAGCCTACTCCCACACCATTCTAGTCAAGTGTTGTATTATATTCCACTTATACTACGCCTTCAATAGACGCTACATTATATAGGAAGCTGGTTGGAAATTTTTTGTACCTAACACATTTACATCATGATCTTTCATTTATGGTTGGTTTGGTTTCTTGATTCTCACATGATCCACATGAGAGTTAGTGGAAAGCTTCCAAATAAATTTTGAGATATATTAGGGAACCTTACATCATGGTATTCACTATGCATCAAGAGATCCTTAGATTATTGGCTTCATTGACTCATATTTGGCTAGTGATGTCAATGATAGGAAGTACCCTTTTTTATTTTTTCTCCCCTTGGTTCTAGCCCTATTACATGGTCTTGCAAGAAGAAATATACTATTGCATTATCATCAACAGAGACTGAGTATCATGTAGCAGTTTTGGCTACCTAGGAGGTTTTGTGGCTTCAACAGTCTTTGACTGAGTTTGTTTTTCCTCCTAATAGTCCCACTATTCTTTGGTGTGACAATTAGAGTGTCATTCACATCTCTCACAATCTAGTGGAGCATCAACGTGCTAAGCACATAAAGATCCACATGTACTTCATACGACAATTGATTTAGGATGCTTCTCTCACCTTGGTGTGCATCCCTATAGAGGAGAAAGTTGCAGAAATCTTCACGAAACTTTTGGAATCACCTCACTATCTTCAGTTGTTGATTGATGGTTGGGGTGAAGAAATTTTTCCTTGAATGGTCTTCATGAGGCCTTCCTTGCTTCATTTTTTTTCCATACATGCTTTCATCTCTTTTTGGAGTGGATTTTTCCCATGACCTTTTCTCCATTTCTCAAATTTTCAAAGATCTTTTGGTTGTATTGGGTACCTCATTAGTACTAGTTGACAGGATCCATTCATGCTTTCTTTGTTTTTTATGCACTAGTTTTTAGAGATGTTTAGCTACTCCCTAAGTTATACTTAAATGGGTGCTAGAGTTATCATGTATTAGAAAATAATTAAGTACTTTAATTAATTATTATTCTAATTCTCATGCACTTAAGCTAAACTTAGGTTTGCTTTATTTGTTAGCTGAATTCTTTATTTATGTTAACTACAAAGCTAATATTAGATCATTCAGTCTCATCTAACAAGATGTTGACACTTGTCATGATCTAATCCCTTTAATCATTATGGTCACTCTTATAAATCATCCATTCTCTCATATATAATTATTCATCATGTGTGTATTCTATTTTTGAGAAATAACAAATCTTTCTTTTGTAGAGCTCTTGGGTGGAAGGTGTTTTCTTTATTGTTTGATCCTATGGCTCATGTTATTCACAAATCTAACAATTTCCTCAAAAAAAGTGTCTCAGTCTATTGTAGTTAAAATTTCAATCATTCCTTATTCAGGCATCCATTTCCATCAACCCTTAATAGCCTAAAAATCTATCAATTTTCTCCAAAAATGTTTCTAAGTCTTATTAAAGTTATAATTTTATCCCTGTATTAAGGAGGTACCTCCTTTAATGAAACCAAAAAATCCTAAAACTCCACCAAAAACTTTATATAATCTACCAGAGTCAAAATTTTGGCATTCCCTTATTTTACTACCATGCTAAACCCCATCGTAAATCCATGATCCTCACATCTTGACACCTCATTCCAATTGAAGTTCCCCTTTTGACCTTCCTCAATCTAGCATGACTTCCTTATCACCCTTAATTCCTTAACTCCTTAATGATTTGATAGTCTAATAATATTTTGAAAGGAACTAACTCATTTTAATTCCTCTAAAGATCTTTATAGAAGTTCCCTTCTTGTGTGGTATATAGGTTTTAAATAGTTACTAACCTCTCCAAATTGTTGACATGAATAGGAAGATCAAAAAGTTGTTAAAGTATAATATTTTTCTTCTACATTCTCATATCAATGACATATATAGAGATGTTGTTATATCATAATAAAACTATTCAATGGTTTGAAACAAAGAAAAAATGTTTATCATGAAACTTTAAATGTATGAGGTCTAAATGAGATGCAAAATGATTGATTTTTTTTTTGTAATTTTTTAGATTTAGAAAGATGAAAAGCAATGCAAATCTAAACAAGCTATATGATATGCCAGATTTTAATGAAAAACAAGTAACCTTAAATGAGATCTTAATTTAATGGAAATATAAATGCAAATGAATGCAATATCTAACTTAAGATGCAATGAGATATTTTGAAAATCAAAAATTTGTAATGTTTAATGATTTGGTTTCACTAAAATTATTATGCTAAAAAATGCATGAGTAAGAGGATGAACCACTAATTTTTCTAATACCCTAAACACTGAAATTATGAGTAAAATAAGATGTAAATAATAATAAAAAATGCTACCTTATAATTGTTATAGCAACTATGGAGGAAGCTTTTAGAGCATAAAAAGTTGTGTATTTGGTCAAAAAGTAATTGCTTTTGAGCTACAGAGGACTCATTCACCTTCAATGGTGAATGGGTCCTTTTAGGGTTTCAAAAAACTAATTTTAGGGTCCTACTCTTTCATTTCTACACTCTCAAATTCCCTGTTATCAACTTCTGGAAGTTAGTATGCAATTTTGTAGCCTTAATTTTTTGGTTTTGCACATTGAATGACAACTTTTGCAACTTTGCAACTTTGAAAATTTTCTCCAAATCTTGCTTATCTTAATCTTCAACCTGTAAATCTACAATCACACACTCAAGGGTAGAAAACTTGTTTTTTTTTGTGAATGGGGGTTTTCCTTAGTCAAACCCCTTGCAAGTAATTAAACCAAATGATGAAATGAAGCATGAATCTTGAAATATGTAAATGATATCACCTTGGATGATGTCTTGTGAAAAAAATATGCAAACTAACTTGTAGTGTCCATGAAGAATGTAGATCTTGGATCCTTGAATATGATGTGAAAAATGCTATATCTTCAATTCTACATCCACTTATTTAGCTCATCAACATGAATGCATGCATCAAACCCTTGACATGATGATATGATCTTGAATTATTGCAATAAAATCTTGAAATATTCCTTGAAATTCCTTATCAATGCTCTTGTAATGCTCTATACTGCTCTCTTGAAATTTCTAGAATGCTTGTAAATTTTGTTAGGTGAAATAATGTGAATTAACCCATTATTTATATTAAATTAGGAGATTAACCCTGGAATTCAAATAATTAAGGCCGACACCAAATCTAGAAAGAAACATCCTTAAATTCCCACCAAAATGATATTAAAAAAGAGGGGTCTCATTAAGGGAGGACCCATTCACCACCTATGTGTTTTTTAGTACATACCAGTCGTGAGTTCATGTTTCTCACCTTTTGGGATTTATCACCCAGAACAAAAGCCATGATTTTCATTGCCCCAAAGTGAGTATGGATTTTCTTTCTAGACAAACAACATATATCTGATCCACAATGGGCTAGAAAAATGATCAAAGCTTGATCCAATTCCTTTCTTTCATCTTTCTCTTTCCTTTTCCCCTCTTTCACTTTCATGTGCATTTTTTGTGCTTATGTTTAGTTTTCCATGGGATATTCATCTTGGGGGCTTGATCATCACTCTTGAACATTATTGTCTCATCTTGCTGAGCATTAGTTCAATGGAACCCCTCTTGAGATGTATTTCTCTATTTTAGTATAAGTTTAAAGCAAGGTCATCCTCTAACTAAAGTGGGGTCTAAATGTGGACATGGAAAAAGTAACCCTTTTGATTTTTCTTGTTTTGTCCCTCCTTATGTTTAATTGGCTTGATTTTACCTTGTTTTCATGCTGCAGTGTGGCCCACATACTCACATTAGGTCTTCAATATTTATGAATCATTAAGAGTTTGTGATATCTTGTAAAAGTGTTATGAAGTGTTGTCACACATTTTTACACTTTTATAGACTCTTCTTATTATATTTCATATATGTACCCCATTTTTATCACTTACCAAGTCTTATTTTAAATTATTGTAAAGTCTTGTAACAAAATTTCACACTTTTCTATGCTTTTCATTAATAAATATACCTTTATTATGCTTTATTTGGCCCCTTTATCCACTTACAATCCTTAAATAAGTTTATTTTTAAATATAAACTTGACAAACATCATTTAAGGCAACTTAATTCCTAACACCCATTCACATGCCTTGAGTGGGACCCATTTTCCATTAGGGAAAAATGAGTCCCTCTTGGCTTAAAAATCAAAATAAATTCAAATTACTCGTGGATTTTTATTTCTTAAGACCTAAGGTCAACCTGTGATGTAGTTTTAGGATATTAAGGCATAATTGTGGATAAATATATGATTTTATATTTAATTTAACCCCCATCAACACATTTCTCTCAAGTAATCATTCATCCATCAAGCATTCTAGCATCCTTAATCATTCAATCAAGCATTCAAGCATCTTGAAGCAACATATCTTTAGACTTCAACATTAAGGGTATAATGAGTTTATGACATTGCATGTTAATTTTTCATCATTCTCTCTTTATTTTATTTCAATTTTAAGGGTTTGATACCAAACAAGGGTTTGACCAAGGCAAACCCCTATACTCTAACCATTAACAATTTTTTCCCTCTTTTTATGTGTGTTTTGCAGGTCTTCTATGCAAATTTGTGAAAGAGATAGGTCTTACAAAGTGACATCAAATTATCAAAGATGATTCAAAGTCAACAAAACCCTATTGCAATCTTGGAGAATGTTTTCTTGTCAGATTTTGTAGATTCGGATCGCGTAACGTTTCAGGCAAAAAAGTGTAGATTAGGACCCACAATGATGACCCTTGAATTTTCAGAAATATGCAAGTGCACTAATTCACCATTTGTGGCAAATGAGTCCCACTATCAGGCTAGAAAAATAGTTTTATGATAATTTTTGTTCCTGGCACCCTGGAACATGTTCTAGAAGTTTTCACTAGAAATAGGACTAATTGGCCATCTATGGTGAATGAGTCCCAATGGGATTCAATAGTAAACTCTACAACATTCCAAAACCTCTCAACATCATCTTTTAGCCTCTAAGTGAACCTCTTTTAGTTTCACTAGGTTATGTTATTGTTTGTTTATGTTTTCAGTTCTTTTTGTATATCACAATGTATTTTCAAGCACTTTGCATTTCTTACTTTTGCATAAAAAATCAATCTATTTTATCAGTCCTTTGCATTTAGATCATCTCATCTAGGCATATTTCATCCATATTAAGTTAATCTTGAGTGTGAACATAGCTAGTTTTTACCCTACCCCTTTCCTTTTAAGTGAAAGACCCTAGAAGTGAAAGAGAACATTAGGGTACCAAAACCCATGTTTACATTTTGGTGAACCTATCTTTAGAAAAAATTTACTTATGATTTCAAGTGCATCTACATCCTAGGGCTACCTTGCACCAACATTGCATTAGGTTTTGCATTGTTTTGCATCCTAGGGTTTTCAAAATTGCATTAGTGAAAAGATCATATAGATTTCATTTTTGCATTTAATCATTTAAAAAACATTGAAATTTTGAATCTTGATCCTAGCTTTGCACCTGACAATCTGAAAAGCATAAAATTCATCTTAGACTTTTTGAAAATTTTCAAAAAAATTATCCTGGACTCATTCGCTACCCTGGGTGAATTAGTACAATTACACATTTTGCACTCTACTTTTGTCATTTTCAAAACATTTTTTGCATCCCTATTTTCTATTATTGCATCTCTATTCCTATTTCTTGAATAGCTAATTTATTCCATTTCTTGCATTTAGTTTTCTTTCATTCATTTGCATCATGGCTTTTAGCTTTAATAAGTTTTGGATGTCATTAAAATCTTTAGTTGACATGTCAAATTGTGCCTTTGGAACTTATCCTAATGACCTTCAGCCTCCTCATGCTCCTACAACTCCTCATGAATTTCCTCATGTTGTTGACATCATTGAAGAAGACGATGATAGCATGAATAAATTCTTAAACGAATTCCTTGACAACCTTGAAGCTAATGCATCCTTTTATCCAGCCATGACACAATTAGACCTTCCTACTATATCACCTCCATTTACATCCTGAAATAAACAAAGGACCTAAGTTCCCTCCCTCAGGTGGACCAATTTCTTCTACATAACCAACTCCTCAACCATTATATGATAACAAAGTCACTAGTACTCCAATCAACCTTGAAGAAACTTATGGCAATCGTTTTTCCATCTTAAGCAGGCAAGGATGTGACATAACAAATGAACATGAAATTCATCAAATTTCTGAGCAAGTAACAATTGAAGAAAAAAAAAGGGGATATGCTAGATCACAATACCCCTCATGACCATAAGGCTCCTAGAGAGCATCTCAAGCTTCACAATGATGGCACAGTGATCTTTGACTCTCCCCCTAACATGAATGTATACTTCTTCCTCCTAAACAACCCATGACCAATAACAATCATAAGGATACAAGGATCCCCATGGGTCCTCTTCCTCCTTCAATTCATGAAAAGGGTGAATGACCTTACAAGTTGAAAAAAATAAAGTTTCCTCTCCATCCACCACCTAAATGTGAAAGGAAACTACAAATTCTTTTAAATAGAGGTCTCATCATATTACCACTTATCAATAGGCTATTAATACATCCTAATGATTCCAATGCACACTATTGTAAATACCATCATGTTCATGGACACCTCCGCAATGAGTTTCAAACATTGAAGGAAATAATAAGTAAGTACCACTTTGATGACAATGACTACTGTCCCATAATCCCATAATACACTTTCCCACTCCTTCACATGCAATAGTTGTAGAATCTTCCATTTTCACTATTACATGACCTTTCCCATCACCTATCCTATCTCATTCTCACCTTGCACTCAGTGGGGTCAATAAATTGTTAGCCTTTCCCTAGTAATGCATTTTTCCTTATCCCATAGCTATTTTTTTCACCTTCCACTTATCCCAACTGAGATGGGGAGGTGGATGACTTGTTTGATGGTTGGATTTCCTTTGCATTACTAGTATTTCGCTTTTCTTTCATTCAGTTGCATGTGTGTAACTGCGATATCTCATGACATTTTGTTTTATGTTCTCTCTCTCTTTTTGCAATTCCTCCATTTGTCCCTTCATTCTTCTATATGTCATACATTGCTTTTGCTTTTATCTTTTTTCCTTTTATTTTGTGGTTTCTTTTTGGGGATAACGCAAAGTGTTGAGAAACCCTATGTCTCTTCCATGTTGACCCAAAAGGTCTTTCTATTTTCTTCTTCACTTATGTTTTGTGTTTTCCCTTTGGGGATGATGCAAGGCATTGATACCAAAATGTCTCCTTCATATTGTCCCACAAGGCTTTCTTTTCCATTTCATGTTTTTCTTTTCTCTTTTCACCTTTTTGTTTTGTGTATTCCTTTTGGGGGCAATGCAAAGTGTTGACACATCCTATGTCTCTTCCATGTTGAGCCAAAACAAATTCTTTTTCTTTTGTTGTCACCCTCTTTGTGTCATTCTTCTAGTTCTATGTGTATTTGGGGAATGATGACAGTTTTGAGCTCTTTAATCAAAATATTGTAGCAACGAACATACTGACCCCAAATCCATAGATCCCTTATGTGTTTGGTGTTCTGATTTTGGGAGCAACCCCTTGCTTTTCTTTTTACTTTCCTTTTTTTCATTTGCATGATGCAACATTATTTGAAAACATATGACTTGGAATAGGGCTTTTTAGGTTGGCTCTCATGTCTTATTTCTTTTTGCATTTTTCATTCACTACTTTAAAGTAATTTCTCACATATTGGTGTGTAGAAATTCTTTTAAAGTGGGGGCATGCATTGGCACTATTCATTTTGCATTTTTCTTTTACTTGGTTCTTAGTGTATCCTTTTTATTTAATATGATGTTCTTGCCATTTTGTGGATGACATTGGGTATAGTGTCATTCATAATCATGATCTATTTTAGCATATTACATTCCTCTTAGTGGCCTAATGAGAGGAACTGCATCTCCTAACTTGTGAACATTCTATTCTTTGATTGGTCCACTTTTGGAGACATTGGACACAACATTCCCTAAGTTATATGTACCTTGCATGAACTAAGCAATAATCCTTTGAACATTATTTGCATGTTATATTTTGCATTTATAGGGACACCTTGCATAACATAGCTTGCATGCATGTGGTGCCAACATGTTTGTTCAGGAGTTCTAAGCATATGAAGCTTTGCTCATCTCATGAGGCACAAAATGACATTTTCCTTTTGTGGTGCCTTATTAAAGTTATTAGGAGGTATAACTTTGGTATGGTTGAGTGGGAAGCCCATTCCAAGGAAAAAGTTTCCCCATAGCCATGTGTGTGTTTATGAGTACATACCAACCATGAATGTATGCTTCTCACCTTTTGGGATTTCTCACCCAGCGGACAGCCATGCGTACTATCACCTCAAAGTGAGTATGCATTTTATTTCCAAACAAACAACCTAGATTTGATCCACAATGGGCTAGACAAACAATCAAAGCTTGATCTAATTCCTTTCTTTCAGCTTTCTCTTTCCTTTTCCTCTCTTTCAATTTCATGTTTTTTCTTTGCACTTATGTTTAGTTTTTCATGGGATATTCATCCTCAGGGCTTGATCATCCCTCTTGATAATTGTTGGCTCATCTTTCTAAGAATTATTTCAATGAATACCCTCTTGAGATGCACACCAAAAAAAGTAACCCTTATACTTTTTCATGTTTTATCCCTCCTTGTGCTTAATTTTCTTGATTTTACCTTGATTTTATGTTATAATGTGGCCCACATATTCACATTAGGTCTTGATTTTTTATGAATCATTAAGACTTTATGATGTCTTGTAAAAGTGTTGTGAAGTGTGGTAACACATTCTCACACTTTTCTAGACTCTTCTTATTATAATTCACCTACATACCCCATTTTTATCACTTATCAAGTTTTATTTTAAAGTTTTGTAAAGTATTGTAACAAAATTTCATGCTTTCTAGGCTTGCAGAATAAATACACCTTTCTTATGCTTGATTTGGCCCCTTTGTGCACTTACAAGCCTTAATTAATGGTATTTTTAAATATAAATCTGACAAACATCATTTAAGACAATTTAATTCCTGACACCCATTCACATGGACTAAATGGAACCCATTCACCATTAGGGGTGAATGAGAGCCTCTTGGCACAAAAATCAAAATAAATTCAAATTACTGGCAAGTTTTTATTTCTTAAGACCTAAGGTCAGCTTGTGATGTATTTTTTGGAAATAAGGGCATAATTGTGTACAAATATATAATTTTCTATTCATTTTAACCCCCATAATTGTAATTCACTCAAGAAATCATTCATCCATCAAGCATTCTAGAATCCTCAATCATTCAATCAAGCATTCAAGTATCTCGGAGCTGCATATCTTCAAACTTCAACATCAAGAGTATGGTGAGTTTATGACATTTCATGTATTTGTTCATCATTATCTCTTTACTTTATTTCATTTTTAAGGTTTTGATTACCAAACTAGGGTTTGACCAAGGAAAACCCCTATACTCTAACCCTTAACACGTTTTCCCTTCTTTGCATGTGTCATTTATAAGTCTTGTATGGAGATTTTTCAAAGAGATAAGTCTTAAAAAGTGTAATACAATTGTCAAAAATCATTCAAGGTTAACAAAACCATATTTGAAGGTTAGAGAACACTTTTCGATCAGATTCTCTAGATTTGGAACAAGCAACCTATTAGGCGCAAAAGTGCAAATCAAGACCCATAGAGTTGACCCCTAACTTTTCAAAAATCTATAAGTGGACTAATTCACCATTTGTGGAAAATGAGTCCCAATGCCAGGTTGGAAAAAGTTTTTCTAAGGATTTATATTCCTAGCATCCTAGAACCTATTCTAGTAGTTTTCACTAGAAATAGGACTAGTTTTTCATTTGTGGCGAATGAGTCCCAATGGGCTTTAATAGTAAAGTCTACAACATTCTAGAATATCTCCACATCAGCTTTCAGCCTCCAGGTACACCTCATTAAGTTTCATTAGGTTTTGTTATTGTTTTTTTATGTTTTTAGTTCTTTTTGCATATCACATCATGTTTTCAAACACTTTACATTTCTTAGTTTTTCATACAAAATAAATCTATTTTATCAGTCCTTTGCATTTATATAATCTTATCTAGGCATATTTCATCCATATTACATTAATGTTGATTGAACAAACATAGTCGATTTTTACCCTATCCCTTTCCTTTTAGCTGAAAGACCTTAGAAGTGAAAGAGAACATTAGGGTACCAAATCCCCTATTTATAAGAAGGCTTGTAAATTAAACTTAGTTTTAATATAGTGTTGTAATGTGTTTTACGTGTATTCACATTGGATCGTGTGCCTTTCTAGGATAAGTGGATCTCATTTTAATGTTGTAAAGTGTATTTAATCACACTTTCACATTGAATTTTGTGTCCCTATCCCTAATTACCCTTTATTTCATCATTAATAGGTACCTATGACCCCACATTGTTCATCTCAAGGCTTATTTTGATCAAAGACCTGACTATATCAACATATAAACAAAATTTCTTCACTCCTCAAAATCCTAGGTGGAAAAATAGCCCCTTGTGGGAACCATTCACTACTTTGGGCAAATGAGTCCCATATAGGTGGGACCCATTCACCCAAGATGGCGAATGAGTCCCATTTGAGTTATTTTTAGAGTTCAAGCAATAAAAATTGGGATTTAGGTTTATTTTCCTTCAATGTCCTCCTAGGGGATCAAATTAACATGCGTTTTAGGTGGATTCCCTATACAAAGAAGCATTTAAACCCTAATTCATCATTCATTCATCATTCATTATCCATCTCAAGTCAATCAAGCTATGGTTTTAGCATTTTAAGTCATCAAGATAGTATTCAAAGACATTCAAGGATATGTTCTTCATCCATTAGTGCAATAATTCAAGATCTATCATCATGGAAAATTTCTAATTCCATTATTTCATTTTCATGCTTCATCTTATTTCTTCATTTTGTTTAATTACCTAAAAGGGTTTTAACTAAGGCGAACCCCTATTCCCTAACATTCAACATTTCTCTCTATTTCTTTGTGTGATTATAGATCTGAGTACTTTGAAGGTTTGGAGATGATTGAAGAATATGTTACAAACTTGTTGAATTCACTTCCTTATTGGCTAGGTCAAAATATCCACAAAAAGTCACTTACAGTGTAAGAAATCAAGGTTTCAAATCTGGACACCTAAAGAAGCAAAAAGAGAAAACTGAGAGCTTTGCATTCCACTTTTGGTTTTTCAAAAAATTAAAAGTGGAATCATACACCATTAGTGGCATATGAGTCTCATTGTACATGTTTCTCATTTTTTTTTATAGATTTAGATACCCATTTGGCTGAAAGAGGCCCAAGTACAATTTTCTAGATCTAGGACTGATTTTCCCATAATGGAAAATGAGTCCTAGTAGTTCAAAATTTTAGGATCAATAGAATTTCTAGTCACCATTCTAGTCCTCAACTCATTTCTAGGTCCAAACTTTTTGTTTTACTTGCATTTCTATTCATCTTTCTAGGTCTTGATGCATATCACATTATTTTTTGAAGCATTTCATGTTTTCCAATTTTGCACTTGGTGGAGAATCCCTCATTCAACATTTTCTATTCCCAAACCCTATCTTAGGATACCTTATTATCATATCTCTCACATTCTTCATTGGGTTGATATCTCTAAGGTATTCTTGAGTTTGAACATTAGGAAATTGGATTTCTCTCCTTGTATCCATTTTATGTTCAAGCAAGTGAAGCATCCATTTTTGGTGTCCATAATGCTTATGTTATTTTTTCATAGGTTCTTGATCTTGGGGACTTGATCACCCTTCTTGATCGTCATCATCCTATCTTACTAGAATTGGTACATGGGGATGCCTCTTGATGTAAGTTGGAAGCAAGTTCCTCCTCTCACTAAAGTGGGGGCTAGATGTAATGATGGAAAATGTATCCTTGTAGATTTTTCATATTTATTTGGTCCCTCCTTGTCAAATTGAGCTTAATGTGGCCATTATTTAGTGTTATAATGTGTTTAACACATTCACATTAGGTCTTGGGCCCTTGAAAACTAAGTGGACCTAATTGTTCCCCATTTAGGGTGTTGTAAAGTGTTGCATTATGATTTCACGCTAATCTAGGGTTTTCATTATTAATTGGGCTTCTTTATTCCTTAATTAGCCTTATTTTGCATTCAAAAGCCTTAATTAAGATATCTTTCCAAGAATATTCTTTAAATAAACCAACATCCAATCATGATTCAAGTTTTTTTGGATTGTATGGTCTAGATTTAGTGATCTGGGGCTCATACACCACCTTGGGCATATGGTCCCCACCTATTTTTTTGGGCCTTAATCTAGATTTCACATGAATATAATAATTTCTTGAAAATTGTGTCCCATAGCCTGACCTAATGGGACTCATATGCCACTTCTAGTGTATGAGTCCCATGTAGCTTAAAATTAAATTAAATTCAAATTTTTGGTGGAATTTAATTCGCCTAGATCTAATGTCAACTTATAGTGTTGTAATTTCAAGAAATTTGGCATAAACAAGTATAAATACAAGGTTATTTCACTCATTTTCTTCTAACAAGCAATAAAGTGACCTAGCAAGTTGAATAAGAATCCTTATATAGAAAATTTGAGTTCACAAAAGCATTCAAGGGTTTACGAGAGCATTCAAGAGTCTTCAAGAGTTGATTATCAAGTGTTTTGGAGCATTATTCAAGTATGAAGCATCATGTCAAAGCCATCATGCATCATGTTTGTGTTTGAGCTAACAATTGTGATGTAGAGTATTTATGATTCAAGCAAGCATTCAATTCAAGATCTATTACATTCAAGCAAGAGTCAAAAATATACATCCATTGGAGCCACTTCATACATGTTTGCAACATTTATTTATAGGGTTTGGTGAGTTGCAACATATCATTTTTTGTATTCATCATTCCTCCTTTCCATTTGATTTCATTACAAGGTTTGATTACCAAAATGGGGTTTCACCAAGTCAAACCCCATTCCACTAACAAAAAAAAAAAATCCCCTCTTTAGTGTGTGATTTGTAGATTCAGTTTGAAGGCATATTGAAGAGAAAGATTTAATAAAAGTTTTCAAGTGTGCAAAATTTCCAAATTTGTCACCTTGTTTACAAGACCATTGAAGGAAACCTATAGAGTGAAATTTAATAGTTCAGATCTAGAAACTAGGTTGAGAAGATAGAGAAAATATTAAAGAGCATATTTGGATCTTGATCTTCCAAAAAGGCCAAGTAGGACCAATATGCCACTTCTGGTATATGAGGCCCAATACAATCAATTTCATAGTTTTCAAGAATTCTAGACTTATCTCTGCTAGATTTCTATTCCTACCCAAAAACCCTAATCTAGGAATGATTCCTAGTGATCCTTAAATTCAATATTTCTAACATTTTAGATCTCCAGCCAAGCTTCTATAGGTTTCCAAGTGCACTTTTCTAATTCCTCGATTAGTTGTTCTATTTTGCATTCATTTTATTGTAGTCTTGCATATTATTAAGTTTTATAATTAGGTTTTGCATGTTTCTTGTCTTACCAAGCCCTAGGTTGGTGGTGAACCCCCTTTTAATCTCTAATCAAACCCTAAGACAACCTTTAGTACATCCCTTTCCTTCATTCCATACCTAGATTGAGATCTCTATGGTTTCCTTGAATATAATAATAGTTAAATAGGACCCTACCCCTTGTGCTCAATCTCTTACTAGTTGGGGAACATTCTTCAAATAATTACACATACATACATACATACATACATACATACATACATACATGAGTACACATATGGGTATGGGCAAGATCGTCATAGAAAAAATATGCCCTTAAGTGGAAATTATTTTAGAAAAATCAAAGTTAAGCAGCTTTATGTAAAAATTTGAATAAGTTATCTATATTATTTCAAAAATATGAAACAACAGAATCTATAGCAAATTTAATGTAGCTTCTAAAATACTAGGTTTTTTTTTTTTTTTTAAATCTATTTTGGTGAAAATTTGAAATTTCAATGCAGTAGTACATAAATTTTAGGGAAAAAATAAGAAGTAGGTGTCTATTTGACTACCCTAACCATAATAAAATGTTAATATAGGTTTTTATAAGATATTACATATACGTGGAGGACTTATGTCCCAATATGATGCATATTCTTTTGTAACTTTTTTCCAAGTAGATAATTAGTTATGATTTTTTTTTAACAAATTTTAAAAAATATGAAAACTCATATGTCTGACCACCTTAACTTGGTCAAAACTTCATGAATTTTTTTTTTTTCATCCTATAGTATGCAAAGTATAGAATGTGATGCATGTTTTAGATTAAAAAAATGTGATACCATTTGAAAGCTATAGATGTTTTTCAATTAGCCTATCAATCAAGACTTTAGTCATAATTTAAATAGAAAATGAATAATAATTATTTATTAAATTCAAAGTAAAGTATAATTTATATTGGTGGAAAGTTGAGAATTTCCTTTAAAAACCCTTTTCATTTCATCAATTTTGGGTAAAAAAAATTCGTCAGCCACATACCCATCATATCACCACTTTTTGGCCCATCATGATCCTACACATACCCATATTCAAATATACAAGTTTTAAACTTATAAAAAGATGGTCTATAATGTGTAAACAATAGAACTATTTTATTAGTTAAATCTTTTTCCAATGTAGCAAAAAATATTTTTTTCAATTGTTAGTTCATAATGTCTATATAATACAATTATATAGGGGTGATCCCACAATACTGGTTTACAATTTTTGGCCAAATGAGACTCAATTGATTTTTTCTGACCAAATCTTCACTTTCGAGCACCTATAGTAGCTAAATCGTGAGGAATTTGAAGATGATACAAACTAGTGATTTGTGACATTTTATTTTTAGATTTTGAACATATTTTTTTAAAAAAAATTGGAATCTGGTTTCACTTCATTTTCCATCTCCAAAAACTTTTTTTTTCTGTAAACACCATTTTTAACGAGTGATGCTCACCATATACAACATAAATTTTTCCATGAAGGATAAAATTCTATTTTTTTTGAATTTGGATTTGTAACTACAATATCTAGTGATTTGATTTGGTTTTATAGTGTTTTATTGAATATTTTTTCCTTAATCAAGTTTCAAAGTCAAACCAATTACAATTTAGGCATAGGCAGACTGTATACAACATAATTTTTTTTGAATGTATCAAAATTCTTTTTTTTTGTTGGATCAAGGACTTCAATATCTAGTGCACTAATATTTTTCAAAAAACAATTTGATAATCTACTATTTTTTTTTGCATATGTAGAATCGAGAGTTTGATTTTCGGTGAAAAACCTACATTCACAAGAAATAAAACATAAATAAAATAATAAAATTAAATTAATTTTAGGTTATACTTTTTGGGAAGCCTATAATAAGGTCTACATACTTACAATTTTTTTTTTTTTAAATAAATTCATTTGGTCCCCCAAAAGGTAAATCAAAAGTGGTTTTTTATCAGCATTTTGATAGGTGTAAAGGAGACTCTATTATAGGTATGGTTTTAAACTAGCAAGGTTCTATCTAAGGGGATTTGATCTAAGTTGGTTTGATCAAACCCTCTTAAATTAGAATCCTTTAAATGGAAATTTTCAAGGGTTAAATCAATATATTTTCTAAAAATATGTGATTTCAGCAAAAAATCAAGATCTCCCAAAAATTGTAAACTAGTATTATGGGATCACCCATAGATAGATCATACTCAACTAAAGGGTATCTAGAGTTGTATTCCAATTTGTTTATGATTCAAACAAAACATAGCTCTTAGATGCCACATGGTGACTCATGGAGATCCACAAGATCTACTACACGCATGAACGGTAGGACTGCTTCTAGTTGGAAGTTGTGTCGGGAATTGCTAGTAGTTTAGATTTTGAAGACTTGTATTGTCAAATACAATATTTGATTTCATTAAGATTGTATTAATGACATTGTACTTGATGATATAGAAACATGTCCATTTTATATATGATCTAGTATTATAGATTGTATGTATTGCATGTTAAAATTATGACATTTTGTTTGAAATGAAATGTTAAATAATATTTGCAAAGTCTATTTTTTTTAAAGAGTACTATGATCAAATGATCTAAAGAAATACTATTTTGTTTTGTTATGTAAATTTTGGTATTTTTCATACTTACAAAATTGATTCTAGAATAATGTTGTATAATATAATTTGCATATGAGATAATACAATTAATTGATGCATTATTTTTATTATGAAAGAAGGGTTAAAGGGCCCTAACCCATACAACAATGTGAAATAGGCTTCACAACCAACAAAAAAAACAAAAAAAAAACATCAAAGATAAAATAGGATTTCTAGCCAATAGAATAGGCCTATAGACCACCCATAAAGTTGTAAATAAGATACCAGCCCAACAAAAACAAAGTAGTCAATAGGATAGACCAAAAATTGACCTATATGCCACTAACAAGACAGTTCAAGCACCCAAGCTTGAACGCAACACTTTTTCCCCCAAAGGCTTGTCAATCAAGATAGAGTTCATATTAGTACACCTCTTCTTGCACTACACCTCAGTCCAAGAAGAAGTAGAAACAAGGTTTGAATGTTTTTGACAAGAAGAGGGAGAAATCCCTTTAGAAAAGCAAATAGGTGGAACAACCAAAACCAAAATAGGAGTAGCTAGAACCATGGAAGAGACTACATTAGCTAGAATGGGAGTAGCATAGGTCCCAAGGGAGGTAACACACAGTAAATTAGGAATAACTTTGTCCAAAATTCTGAAGACCAAAATCAACATTGAACAAAGATTGACAGATATGGGTTAGATCTGTCAACTTTAAACCAATGAGATGAAAGTCCTCCCTATGAAATTATTGAGTAAACATAAAGGAAATAATGACATTATCAAACTAACATAAAATTATAAGCAATGTAAGTATAAATATATTCCTAAACTACTCAAGCATCATCCCATAGGGGGATTGGTGCTACTTTGATATGAAAAGTAGCCCTTTCCCAACCCCTTTAGATAAGCTAAGTGATAAAACTACCTTGAAGATGGTATGGATTCAAATGATATTTGATGCATTTGTGCTTGAGATTGTGGAGGATTTGATTAAGGATGAAGCCTCTATTTGTAGATTCTCAAATGCTAAGAGTGCCAAACATGGAGGATGTGGGACTAAAGATTTGGCCAATAGGAAGAGGACACTTGTCATCATGTGAGTGGTTGATGCATGTGCAAGATTTGGGAAATGTGCCCAAGAGGGGGGAAATTTGAAATTTGAAATGAGAGTTAATGCTTAGTTTGACTTGTGCAAGGGGACATATAAGAGACATGTAAGAGCTCATAAATGACTTGTTGGATGTACATGTCCACTTGCTTTTGAATTCAAATTCTAGCGAAGATGCCATGTTGAGTGAAAATGTTGATTTTAATAAATCAATAAATTGATTTATTTGTGCAAGTGGCAAAATCTAGAGAATGCAAATGGTTAGGATGTGACATGCATTAGATTAGATCTAATCAGGATTAATTAGCTAGGATGATGATTAGGGTGTTTGACCTTCTATGATTTAAATACTTTGATTTATTTAAATCAAAAGGGATGGGAAATGAATTTTGAGATTTTAATTAAATAAAGTTTGATTTATTTAATTAAAGGATGATGTGAGCCTTTGATTTATTTAAATGAATAGCCTTAGGACTAAAGACCTGATTTTCTTAGTGGATGGATTTGCTATGTTTGATTTAATGAGCGGATGCATAATGTTAATTTTGCATGTCTACATTTTGCCCCTCTTTGAAGCAATGTACTTGTTGCATTGGTTCAAAGAATAAACTTACCACAATCAAAATTTAAAAAAAAATTGATTTTTTTTAGATGCCCCAACAGAAAGAAGTACACTGGTACATTGCCCCCACGAGAGATCGAGTGAAAAGATTCGATTTGAGGCTTGATCTTGTGATAAAGAGGTTCAGAATGGATGGTTATGGATGATGCGATATGCTATGATTATGCAATGGATGTTCTATGTAGATGCTTAGACTAACATATCTATATGATGATGATATGTTCTAATTATGCAAATGTATGATTTATGCAAATATGATGATTCATGAGATGCTTAGACTAACAAATCTCTATTATGATGATGATCATGCATGTGAGATGATATGCAGAATACTGATGATTTGTGGATGTAAGATGAATGCACTGGTGATGATGATGTTAGCACAGAGATGAGATGATGACAAGAGGATCCAACAAGCCCATGATTTGACGAGACTTTATTAGAGATGATGATGATGATAGATGATGATGATGATGATAAATAATGATGATTGGATGATGATTTTCTTATCAAGGATTGGGATTTTAAAAGGGCTACTTACCTTATGTTTGATAACACACATAGGTACGATGCATCAAAGTATAAAGAACCAGGATGACATTGTACCTAGTGCAATGGACTTTGACTCGACAAATAGATAGGAGTATTCTTGTTCACACTTGACATACAGAAACCTTCCTAGGACGTACCTAAAAAAGCAAGTATTCACCAAGTTATTTTACAAGAACATCCAACAAGCAAAACATACAAAAGATAATGATCGTTTCCCCATTCCTATATCTCTAAATCCTTCGCTCGGATATCATTGAGAGGTCCTTGGAATGAGTGCAATAAGATAAATCAAAAGAAAATATGAAGTACACAAACAAGTCAATGTTCTTCATACCTTTAGCCAAAGGGATGAGTTTTGATAGGATAAGAATCCAAAGTGATATCCAAAATGATTCTCATTGTCAGAACGATATATTCTAGGACATGCATTGTATAAGATGATGATGGTTTGATAAGTTGATTGATAGGCTATTGATATAAGGTTTATTGACATGTTTGCGAATGATCAAGAGTTTGATTTTGTTTTAATTATTCATTGTTCGCTTTTGATTTTACAACTGAAGCTTGCTTTTGTTGATTGCTATGATTGTTTCTATTTGTTTTGCCAAAGGATGAAGGTGACGATCAGTTTATTATGGATGATTGATTATCGCGGGTGAAATCGAGATGAGATGGATGGATTTTTTCAAATATTTGTATTTTTTTTTATGTTTTTGGAATGTTTCTGAGGTTGTTTTTGGTGTTTTTGGATTTTTCAAATGTTTGGATTTTTTAATTTTGCGATGTTTTGGGGTTTTGTGTTTTCTGAATGTTTTTGGATTTTGATGTTTTGAATGTTTTTGTGTTTTTGATGTTTTTCAACTATTTTTGGATTTTGATGTTTTTCGAATGTTTGTGGACTTTTCGCATGATTTTGACGGTTTGGATATGGATATGTGATGATATCAGTGCTCTATTTTGGGTTTTACCTAAAAAAAGCTAAGGTTGATTGATCAGATCAATGGATTGATGATGATGATAACATTGTCGAGGACACACAACAATGCAAGGATTGATTAATTAGGATTGATGACGATAACATTGTTGAGGATGTACAACAATGCAAGGATTGATTGATCAAGATTGATGATGATAACATTGTTGAGGATGCACAACAATGCAAGGATAGTGTTAAGCAACACAAGGATATCCTGAGATAATGATTTTTTGATTAGATTTGATTGATCATGATTGTTGAAGCTTGGTTTGGAACAAAATTTGTTCGAATGATTTGATGTGACATTTTATAGTGTAACTGATAGTGATTATTTGGATTGATGAAAGATGAAAGATGAAGACTAATAAGGAATTTCATCTCGTCAAAATATGCCATGGGCTAATGATTTGGATTGTTTGTTTACAAGTGGTTTGACCAATTTTATTACACGTTTTCCAATGTTCATATCACCACATAAGTTGGAGGATGTAGATCAAGATTTATTCCCAAAGTGAGATCCATATATCTGCCCCCAGTGTCTAGCAATGTACAGAATGTCATGGGTGGATGCTCGGATAGGTGTATAGATGGATGAATATGGTAAGCACGCAAAGGATGCCAAGGATTATCTTGTGATAAGATAAGGTGTTTGAACAAAGGAATGCTTCATTGTATAATGCTTCATATCTCAGATAATGTTGCGTAGGATAGGATCCATGAAAATGATCCATGTCAAGATGTTTTATTGTAATCAAGCGTGAAGTGTGCCCCAAACTTTCATCAAGATCAAGATAACTTGGATGATGGATGCAAATGGATGAAAATGGATTCGATAAATGGTTCATGGATGAATGGATTTATGGCTTAGATGGATGGAATGTTGGCTTTATTATGGATGGGATGAGACGCTTTCAACCGAACTGGCACACGTAGATGCTCGATTCTACACATGACGCATGTTTTCCAGGTTTTCATCATGTTCTTGCCCAAAGCACCAACCATGCGGTTTTCACTAGAGGACAATTTTTTTCTTTACTATTTTCAATCCTTTTTCTATTTTTTTTGGATTTTCATATTTTTTCTTTTTTTGTATTTTTCTAAAAGATTCATCCTGACCCACCTAGTGGCATTGATGTAGTTTCCCCTGTCATTATGTGCCATCGATATCCTCCTTGAAGGAGTTGTTTTGCTAAGATACGTGCTCTTGAATGCAACTTTTGGGATTCCTGATTTGCTTCGTTGATACTAGAGTTGACTTCATCTTGGTGCGCACATCGCGATAGAGTGCCTTCTGAATCCTTATGATAAAGGGTCATTGCCAATACATGGTTGATGTGAGAATTGGATATCATGCTTGGAGGCGTGGATGAAGTTTGTTTAGGAATAGGAGATGGATTGGTTGATAGTTTGGAACCTTTGACTCTCCAAACTTGGGAAGATGAGCAATGATGGGTGGATACGGAAGTGTGCATGGAATTAGGACCAATTACTTGATACACTTTGTACGTAGCTTGAAAATCCTATTTTTTCTTTTGTGGAAATATTTGATGGATACTCTCCCCTTTATTATTTGTCCCCATAGTTTCTTTGACTGATGGAGTTTGATAGGGATGATCTTTCTTCGTATTCTTTGGTATCCATTTGTATTTGATTTGTCCATTATGCTTCTCAGCTTCTCTTGCTTTGATAATGTTCGTCGTACTTTGATTCAATCCTTTCTTTTGATGTTGGTCCCAATTCATGGATGGGGTGATGGGTGGATGAAGATTCGTGATGTGGCTGGTTGTAGTATTGACATCGGTTTCATCATAAGGATTCTTCATGCTCTCTTTGTTGATTCTTGCTTGAGACATAGTTTCCCCTAGTATGGTGGTAGTAGTACCTTCATGCTTTGATTCTGCCTATTCTAAGAGCTCTTGTTCAGTAATCATGCTCTGACAAATGACCATTGTAGATGACATTGTTTCAATTTTCCACTCTGCTAACTCTAGATTATACTATTCTATCTGACTTGCTTCCTTGAGTGGATAATGGTCAATATCTTTATTCATGATGTCCTTAGTCTAAATTTGTGATATATTTGATACTGATGTTGACAACTCAATAACCTACTCTTTTTGTGTTGTAATGTCAGGAGTAAAGGAATCATGTTCTGAATGAAGATCATCTACATGTCCATCCGTAGAAAGCATCTCATGGGTAGATGGAGGAGTATGTGCTACATGAATATGATCATCTTACATAGATAGGAGAGTTTCCATTAGATCATTGTAGTATCTTGGAGATATGAATTTTTGATCTTGATTGATTTCGGAGTTGCTTTCACCATGCTTTGGATCAATTTCTTGACATGGGTTATTTTCAAAGAGTGGATTGCTCACAAGGGGTTCTTGGATGTCGTCATTAGACATGGTAAGTGGTTCCATATCCTCAAGTGTTGATTTCAAGGTTCTTTCAGTATATGTAACCATGAGGTCAAAGGGGGTCAACATGTCTTAGAAAGGAACGTTGTTAAACCTTAGTGGAAGATTTTGATCTTGCTTTGGAATAAATTCTTGAGATATATCCTCTAACTCATAAGGTGATGTAGATACATTTTTAATATGATCATTGGTCGATGGATCATGCATTATGTCGATAGAATCAAATAATCCTAACACTCCTTGAAATAGATCACTAAAGAATGGCTCTTGATGTATGGTGAGTTGGTCATCGAATAAGGTGGAAACATCTTCAATGTGCTCATTGATGGATGGGTTTTGAACATTATTTTCAACAATTGCGGTGGAGAGGTTGTGAATGTCTTCAACCATTGGGTCAAGTGATGTTGATATTTCTTCAATTGGATCATTGTTGGGTATCGTTGGTAGATTTTGATCACGATTGAGAAGTGACTCTTGACATATGTTGATTTGATCATTGGATGAAGTAGACATAGCTTCAGGGTGCTCAATGATGGATTGATCTTGATCCTTGTTCTCAACAGTTGTCATATTTTGTGTTTGTGCTTGTGTTTGTTGGGTAGCTTGAGAGGCTTGGGTAGCTTGAGAGGCTTGTTGCACTTGTCGATCTTGTCTTGCTTGATGTGTGGCTAGATATTGTTGGATGGCCTTTTGGTATGCCTGGTGAGCTTTTAGCGCAATGTCATATTGTCTTGTTGCGTTTGTTTTTGGTGGTAGTGGTGGTGGATTTGGAATTGTGTTGGATGTAGTGATGAGTCCTTGAGATACGTTTGGAGTGATCGTGAGGGTTTGAGATGTGATGGGTGTGATAGGGATGGTTGGAATGATCAAGGTGATAGGGATGGTTGGGAGACCATATTTTGATTTGTCAGGATTGATGTTGTTATTTGATTAGATACCATCTATTGGTGCGATGTCGATGGTATATTCAAAGGATTTGATGTGATGGCTTGATTGGTGTTAGGTGGATTGATTTGGATGGAGTTATTGGTGCTAGGTAAAGGGGGAAGCCCTAAACCAAGGAATGATATGGGTAATGGTGGTGGAGATTTCCCTTGGCGCAATGCCTCAACTATTTTGGAAAGTGCCACAATGTGATCTCACCAAATTTGTTCTTGATTTTGATCTTGACTCCCTTGATATAGTTGATTTGGCTCTTGTTTAAGTAGATTTGGAGTGTGTAGTTGTGTTTGATTTTGGACAATGTTTTGATTTGGGATGACACTCAAATTTGGCAGGATAGGTTGGAATTGACCATTGTTCATGTTGGGAATATTTGCATGATTTGCAAATGTATCCATCCCAAAGTTTTTCGGATTCATGTTTTGAAAAATTATACTTGGCACCTTCTCATTTGGTTTTTAGGGATTTGGTGGGATGATGTTGTTCGTTTCAAGGCCCATGCATTGATTGTTCGATTGATAGACTTGTAGGTTTGCACTTGGATTTACCATCAGGAAATGTGTTCCAATATTTGATTTGGGCATACTCACACTTGTTGTTCTATTGACATTTGTCGAAGGTAATGGTCCCATGTATGGATTGTATAAGTGTGAGTTGTGATAATCAATTGGCATTGTAAGGCTTTGAAGATTCAATTGATTTGGATTACTCAAGATGTATGGATCAAGTTTGTATTTCGTGTTCTCCTTGTGTTTTGACCTTGTTGAAAAAGTAACTTCTAAGGTTCTTAGGACTAATGACGAGATGAAGGATGAAAGGGGGTGAATGGTATGAATGTTGAACATTTAGGCACTTTGGATCAATGCTAGACTTAGGGATTTTGATTTCGATTGGTTGATTTGGATGATGAACTTGAAAATCCTAAGATGTTGGATGTGATCTTTAGGATGAACTTTGTTCAAAGGATTGCTAATTCAATTAAATGTATGAGAAAGGATGCATTCCCATACATCTAACTAAATGAGGTGATTTTGATTTTGATGATGTGCCTAAGTCTAGAATGATTTTTGTAAAGATCTAAAGTTGTTTTGGTGAGATGGATTTTGATAAATGTTTGGAATTTGGATGAATTGTTTGATGTTGATCCTAAGAGACTTAGACATACTTTGTTTACTAGGCCAAGGTATTGAAGAACACACTTTTCTCTAAGAGTAATTTCAAAATTAGAAGACCAATGTTTTGCATGAAAATCATATGACCAAAAGATATCAATCACAGGTGTGGGGTCTAATTTGTTATCTTTGCTTAGTGGATTCTTTTTACCACAAACACAATCTTGATTAGTTTTCAAACTGATTTTCCAATGTCCTAATTCCCTTTCATCCCACAAAGTGCATTATGTGGAAATCGAGGAAATCAAGGCAAAATTTACCTATTATTGACCTTAGTAGGAGAAAATTGAGATGAAATCCAAATGCTTAGAAGCCTCTAAGGATACGAATCCAAAGGGAAAGCAATAACATGAGAATTTTTTCAAGGATATTTGCCTCTCCTAAAGGGTTTGCAATTTTGATGATTCGTTGGATGTTGATTTCGCAATGTTTTTGATAAAAGAACTGTGTTTTCAAACTGACTCACAAGCAATATAACATCCTAGCTCAATTGGTACATTTTTCTTGGTGGGCTTGCCTCATGCCCTTTGTAGTGGAAGAGATGACTTTACATGCAACCAAGGACAAAATATAAAGGTATGTTAAGAATGAAGTCTTAACCTCTATAATCTAACCAAGATCGGACATGGAAAGTAACTTCTTGGAATCCAAGTTCCAATGGACCACTTTGATAAACTCGTTGGATGGACTGGATGGCTACTACAAACAAGGTTCTTAATGACACAACATCAGGGACATGGCACCTTGCGAGCATCCAACAAGCCACTAAAGGCTTTAATCAATCCTACTAGGAGCTCTTATATGTTTTATGGTAGGACCCCATTCTGAAAGATGTTGTATGGCTAAGGCGTACATACCATGAGGACTTGACATTTTAATCTTATCCATTTGTATATTGGCCCAAATGAAAAATTGGTTGGAGTCACCTACGAGTTTTCCTTTCAGATGTGTCTCTTAGGCAGGCCCCTCTAAAGGTGACTCAAAGCAGTAAAATGCATTTTGAATGTTTCTCTTGCACCCTAGATCACACGAAGCACAAGGGGAGAGGAAACGCATTCAAAATGCACCAAAAACAAGATCACTCAATTCAAGCACTTGTTCATTTTATAGCCTTCAAAGCAATTGTGAGTTTTTTAAGCACCAAAGTAAAGTGTGAAATTTGTTTGTAAAATTTTAGACCAAATCAAAAAGCTTAGTGAGTTTCTAATGTTCAGTTTTAGACCAACTTCAAAAATATTAAATGCTAGTGAGTTGGCATGAAATAGAAAATGAACACAGTAATAGGATGCTCTAAGCAATTACAACAAGCATTAAAAAATACTTTCTCAAGTTTCAAGTTCAATGTCAACTTTTCTAGCTCAATTTTGCTTGTGATTCTCACATGAGAGATACCACCATAGTTTCGTGATGCAAACCTGTCAACAAGAATCCCAATGTTAGAGCTATATTCCATCATATTTCAAAACCACTTATAACACTTGACAAGAAACCCCCTTTTTGTTTAATTATGCAAAAGAATGTCACTTTACACATTAGTATGCTAAGTCGAGTTGGGTAATGAAACTACAATTATGACTAAGTCTAACACCAAAGTAGTTGTATCAGTTATTCAATGCATGTAGTAATTGTAATCTGGTCTTTATATGCTACTTCAAAATTTCAATACAAATGGTTAGCAAGATTCCCTATCATCAGTTAAATACAAGTAAGTGTTCCCATCTATAAGACACACGTGGTGCCTGAAAAGCATTTTAAACATGGCATAAAATTCTTACTCCACACTAAAGCTATAAAGATACGTTTTAGTGAATAGGAATTTTCATGATTGAGTAGGATTTTCAAAGATTTTGTATCATTGCGTGGAAACTAATAAATGCAGTGATATTTATATTTTCATTGATGATCAATGCAGACTATGACTCTATCAGAATCGTTAATAAATGCTATTGCTTGAGAAATAACAAATGCAGTAATATTTATATTTGTAGTGATCATTAGTGCAGGCTTAGCCGACCACACACTGCACCTGTCAACACAGACAAAGATCAATGAGCATTTATTACTTGTACAACTAACAGCCATTGTCCAACTTTTCAGTGTGGGATTTTGAAAGTCTACTCTTGTGCTTATCTTTAGCTGAGAATGCAGTAATACTTATATTTGCAGCAATGATTCAAATAATTTCCTTCAAAATGTAACTCACAAAGTTCAAGAGCCACAATGAGGAGATTATAAAAAACAACAAATTAGTTCTTACCAAAGACAATATTTGTTGAAGCGAAGTAATCTATAAATTGTAGCATGACAATAAAAAATGTTTAGGGGAGGAACAAACTCTGATTGAAATTACTCTACATCCTGTGCTTCCTCCTTCCTTCCCCTTACACAAACGATGGTCAAAGACCTCTTCTACATGCAAGTTTTCAGCACACTGGTTGGGGGCAGTGGAAATGATTGTGTGCCCTCAATGATGCCTGACCTGGAGAAGTCAAACACCTTGAAGGATAGATGAATGAGCTATGATGGAAAATGCATATATGTTCTTTTTCAAACTAATCCAAAGTTATTCCATCGAATAAAATTATGCACATGCTTTCATTCTTTCAGGCTTCAAAAGGAAAATTATATCAGTAATTTTGGTACGTCCTTGCTTTGCTCCTTTTTTAGAGGTGTTGGATCATTATCCTATAATAAATAAAAGGCTAGAAGATCTGGGGAATGGAATTTAAGTTCGCAATCCCATTGCATCGGTTAGCCAAATCGAATGCTAGATAAAACATACTAAAAAGAAGATTGATGAGCATTTATTGTGCATATCTCTACCTCCTCTATCGATCCAAGTACCCTAATCTGATAGATATGTGCCTCTTTGACTATAGCTTGATATGACAACATCTAGCCATAGCAGGCTTTAAATATTATCTCCAATATTGAATAAGCATCATCACCTCTAGCAACATCATTGTTGGGTATGCACAGGTTTAGATTCGTTGAAAAGGCTTTAAAAAATTTCAAGCAAATGCATTTTGGTAGGTGTAAAGCCAAATTCTATATCCTTTGCTAGTATTCCTTCCCACCTACGTGCAAATAGGAGCAAATTTAATCAATTCATAGCACACAACCAAAAACAAAGAAAGTTAATGAAACTCATGGCTAGGGAAATAGTAAATAAGCTAAGTACAGTCTACATGCGCCAAAGAAAAGATTCACTGAACAGACCTAATAAACCTTCCATCCAATACTATTAGCTGGCATGAACTTATTTTTCTACACAATGGCATTTTTTAGTCACACAACTTGGAGTTGTACTTTATCAATATTGAATTCATAGCTACCTTCTGCCATCAAGTCAATGTGTTTATTGCTAATGAAAAATGACATCCAATGCAGATTTGAAATCAATTACATCTGAGAAGACTTTTAGATGCTAAAACTCTAGATGTTAGATGCTAGGAATGCAGGATTTAGTATGATTCTACTGATGTTGAAGTGCTAAAATGTGTAAACACAGGCAAGGTGTGTGAACCATTGGACAAAAATTTCATGTGAAATGTAATCTCATGGATCACAATGAAGGTTGAATCTATAAAAAAGAGAAAAGATTCATCGAACAGAAATTTTCAATGACTTGCTAATAGAAAACACTAGAGACATCACAAAAGTGCTGTTACACAGAAGACACTGAAAAAAATGCTTAATGATTCATATTCTCTCAATGTCTTTATATTTCCAAAGCCCAAAAGTTTATAACTTTTCTAATGTAACCAACTTTATTGAATAATTAAAAAAAAGGCTGGTCATGGACAACAATTAACGTTCTATCTTAAAATGGAAGGAGGAGAATTTATATGGAATTTAATGATACCTTCTCCCTGTTTCACAAATTGTAGACGTTACGTCACAAGGAAAACTTCTAAGTAATGAAGAGTAATTGCTCAGTCCTTATCTAAATGACATAGGATTTCATCCCTATGTTCTGACTACATTTTGTTGAACACCAGTCTTATGTATTGAAACACAAAGATAAACCAAGAAAATAAATGTGCATTCATTAAATCAAAAATAATATCTTATGAACTGCCCTCCTTCTAGTGCCAGTATGTGAAGACCAAAATCAACATTGAACAAAGATTGATAGATATGGGTTAGATCTATCAACTTTAAACAAATGAGATGAAAGTCCTCCCTATGAAATTATTGAGTAAACATAAAGGAAATAATGACATTATCAAACTAACATAAAATTATAAGCAATGTAAGCATAAATATATTCCTAAACTACTCAAGCATCATCCCATAGGGGGATTGGTGCTACTTTGATATGAAAAGTAGCCCTTTCCCAACCCCTTTAGATAAGCTAAGTGATAAAACTGCCTTGAAGATGGTATGGATTCAAATGATATTTGATGCATTTGTGCTTGAGATTGTGGAGGATTTGATTAAGGATGAAGCCTCTATTTGTAGATTCTCAAATGCTAAGAGTGCCAAACATGGAGGATGTGTGACTAAATATTTTGCCAATAGGAAGAGGACACTTGTCATCATGTGAGTGGTTGATGCATGTGCAAGATTTGGGAAATGTGCCCAAGAGGGGGGAATTTCAAATTTGAAATGAGAGTTAATGCTTCGTTTGACTTGTGCAAGGCAACATCTAAGAGAGATGTAAGAGCTCATAAATGACTTGTTGGATGTACATGTCCACTTTCTTTTGAATTCAAATTTGAGGGAAGATGCCATGTTGAGTGAAAATGTTGATTTTAATAAATCAATAAATTGATTTATTTGTGCAAGTGGAAAAATCTAGAGAATGCAAGTGGTTAGGATGTGACATGCATTAGATTAGATTTAATGAGGATTAATTAGCTAGGATGATGATTAGGGTGTTTAACCTTTTATGATTTAAATACTTTGATTTATTTAAATCAAAAGGGATGGGAAATGACTTTTGAGATTTTAATTAAATAAAGTTTGATTTATTTAATTAAAGGATGATGTGATCCTTTGATTTATTTAAATGAATAACCTTAGGACTAAATTCCTGATTTTCTTAGTGGATGGATTTGCTATGTTTGATTTAATGAGTGGATGCATAATGTTAATTTTGCATGTCTACAAAAATATAAGCAACAGTGTCCACAAGAGTGGTAACATTATCAACAATAGTCACTTTATTCTAAGCAAGAGGAGAAGGAGGCTCAAAATCCTCACTATCAAAAGAAGACAAAACATTTGGGTACATAGTTAGATGGTCCTTAAGGGAATTCTTCCACCGAGTAGAAGAAGAAGTAGGATGGGAGCTACGAGATCAATCACAAGCCAATTTTCCAATAGAAAAACAACGTTTGTAGTGAAATGGGATACCTTAGTAATCCATGAGTTGATCCCAGGACAAGTCTTTCACTTGGAGCACAACATTTCTAGGTAGTGCCTAAGACAAATCAACCTCCAGCAAAATCCAAGCATAGGAGGTGTGCATATAATTCAAGGAAGCCTCATCCACTTTCAAAAATCTGCCAAGAGCATTACCTATACCCTAAAGAGTGGAGTAATTGATGTATTGTTTAGAAATATACATATTTTAGTTTTGTATTTCTTTCTTATACAGTAAGAGAGAAATAAATATCATTGTGATATTAAAAAAATAGGTTTTACTAGATATAACATAAATCGATTCTTAGATAGCAAGCAAATAGTTCATTACAATAATACTAGGTGAAATTCATGTATGAATATATAATTGAGCAATTTGTATAATCATCTAGATAATCTCAAGGTATATGGGTCAGTGCAAGATCATGGGGGTCCAAACTAGGCCCTTAAGTGACAATGATAATTCATAAAAATAGACTTATTTAACTTGACATAAAAAATTGAGTTAACTTATTAAAATAATTTGAAAATATGGTAAGAACAAAATTTGTAGCAAATTGAATGTAGTTTCTAAGATACTATTCATTTTTTGGAAAAAATTATATCTATTTGGTGAAAATTTAAAATTCAATGTAGTAGTACTAAATTTTTCAAGAAAAAATAAAAAAGTGTGTGTATGTCTAACCAATCTAAGTACAAGAAAAAAGTAATATATTTATTTGAAACTTTCAATATAAGTAGAGGACACATGTCTAGATGTGCAACATTTTTTATCTAAATTTTTTTCAAGTAAATAATTAGTTATGAATATTTTATTAATTTTTTTTAAAAATATTAAAACTTGTTTGTCTGACCACCATAACTTGGTCTAAATTTTATGAAATTCAATTTTTATTTTTAAATCCTATAGTATGGGAAGCATATAATGTGATATATCTTTTAGATTCAAAAAATGTAAAATTGTTTAAGAATTATACATTTTTTTCAATCAACCTATCAATCAAGACTTTAGTTAGATTGTATGTATAAAATCAATAATAATTATTATTTTTAAATCCAAATAAGGCATATCTTATATTTTTAGAAAGCTGACAATATTCTTAATGAACCCTTTTCATTTCATCAAATTTGGATTAAAAAAGTTTTAATCCAAATTTGACTCGAAACTACACGGTTGAATCCTGATAGCAATATCATAATTTGACACGTTGTGGAAAAATACCACCTACTTATCAATTAAAAAAGTTCTTTCAGCCATTTTTGGTCATATCACAACTTTTTGGACCCCCATGTTCCTATACTCACCCATATATTGATTTATATTATCTTAGCACAAATCCACTAAGTGAATCTATCAATAAGGTCTAAGAACTTAATAGTTAATCTTATGTATAGTGTGCTAATAGTTGTAAATCATTGTAGTATAACACAAAGGTATAAGAGCTCCTTAGGGATGCTTAGCCAATGACATAATATTTTTTGTGGTTATCTAAAATATTTGTTATCATCTATCAATTTTTTTATTGTTGTGCAATAAGATGTATTGTGAAAAAAGGGTTAGTTTTTTTAATCTTTAAGAATCACTTATGGTGATGAAATATGACTTTTCCTTACACTCACAAGAACAATATCGAGCACTCATAACTAGTTTAATAATACCATTTGGGAGAAATGTCTAGATCATCTTGCTACCTATCATTATATGTGCTTTCAGGAGCATGCCTTACATTTTTTTATGGTATTTCATGAAAATATCTTTATATTCCTATATTATTATTGAGCTATCCAAAGTTGCTTTATTTTCCAAATCTTTCCTACTCTTCTCCAAATTCATTTTTTCTTTGCATGTAGCTAGTGGGAGAAGTTATAGAATACGAGGTCACTAATGCTCCTTAATTATGGATGTAGTGATTATCCCATAATCAAAGGTCATTTGATTTAGTACCACATTACTTCTATTTTCATAAGAAAATATCTAGTAGTTTGCTACTCCTAAGTGGTATCTATGTTCCACTACAAGTGAAATATATCTCATCCTTTTTTAATCTTTTCTTTTTGTTTGATTATAAGTAGCATATTCTTGTTTACATTCCCATATGATTCTACTCAATGAATTATTTAATATTTTGTAGGCATGCAAGAATGAGTGCTGATTTGAAGCTAGCATGTGCCAACAAGTGGCGTCCATGTCCTTTTTACGAGGGTCTCAAATAATTTAATTTCATGTTGCTTGCTTGATTTTACTTTTACATGCAATCTCATGGTAGTTCAAATGTAAGTCAACATGGGGTAAAATATAATAGTGAAAATTGTATACCTTACACTTTTCCCTCCATGTTGGACACACTTTGAACTAATTGTTCTTTATGAAATTTTAAATGTACATGTGACATAATTATGGTTGAAAGTTGCTACACAAGCAAAACCTCACATGATTTCATTTGCAACCAATCCTAGGAATTAGTCCTAATCCTTAGTTCATCCATTTCAAAATTGAGATTAGAGTCATGATCTATGTAAGTGGGTTAAGTTAATTGCATGGTTTGCAAAAACAACCCTTGGTCATTTAAATCTAAAACACAAATCGAGGTCTTTATTACAACATCATTCACTTTCATCAATATATAGAACATACGTCAAATATTTGTTTGCTGTCTTTAACTATTTCTGAATGTTATCAACCTAATATCCAAGAAGTTTGATCAAGAGAAAATTTATTCCATATTTTTTATAAACTCTTGACTACACAACCACTTTTTATATGTCAAAATATATAAAAAATTTAAGGTAAATATTAATAAATTCATAAAAGATTTACACACCTAATTTAAATCCATATTTCTACAGGGCAGATCCATAAATGTGCGATTGATTTTATTATTATGAAAGTGACCCCTGATAACAAACAATTAACTTCCATATTAACGAGGATTTCGTCGGTCATCCCTAACATTTTTGTATATTGACAAATTACTTATACAACCCATCGCCAATGAAAAAGTGAATGTGATTATCTAAAATCAACGCGGCTATACGACCGGAAATCGAAACAAACCCATGCTGATCTCCCGGCAAATCGAAAGGAAACAACCAATGATTCCTTATTGCAGTTTGAATTTTGTGTTTTTCCATAATATATGTGCATCAGAAAATATTAAAGAAAATGTCAAAATCTCCTAGCCCTAGAGTTAATATACATTAGTTTCTGATTTTCATAACAATTCAAGAAAAACTAGTGTTGATGATGCCTAGAGTCAATAATAGCTGCCACTGCTAACGAGCATTGAGAGATTCTGTAATGGTTGCATTCGATTGGGAGGAGCCCGAGACAGAACTGGAACGGTCACCGCGGATTCTATTCCCTACATCAACGAAAGCAGGTTGAAAGGGTTTTTTGTATTCAATGTCTGTCCTATTCACCAGCATCGCCACCACTTGGGACATTGATGGCCTGTCTACAACAGAAGCTTGTATGCATAACAGTGCAAGCTTTAACACCCTCAATACCTCCTCTTCATTATAAACTTCTTCGTTTTTCATCCTCTTATCTACCACATCCAAAATATTTCCCGCTTCGTGTAGCTTCCACACCTGCAGTATTTATTATAAAATTCAGGTCCATCTTTATGACTCATGATGATGAGCAGGGTCATAAATGCATCTTTTGGCATCCAGAAAAATCACTAAATTGACAGAAAATTGACCACCAACAATTCATTGGGGGAAAATTGACAGCCAACAATTCATTGTGGGAAAATTCACCATCGACAAATTCACCACCAGATAAAAATTAATCACCAATTCACTGCCACTGAAAATTAATCACAAACTTTTAATGGGATGAATTTTATACTGCAGTGAACTGCTGGTGGTGAATTTTCCTTGAGATGAATTTGTCGTGAGGGTGAATTATTGATGGTGAATTTTCCTAGAACGGTATCTTTTATCACAAAAACAGGGATGCCAAACAGAACAATAGAGATAATATGCAAAAAAAAAATACCCATTCTAGCAGATATTCCATTTGAGGTGGTTGCTTCAAGTCGATGCTTTTTCTGGAGCTGATTATTTCAAGAATCACCACACCATAACTGTAGGTATCAGCTTTCTCAGTCAGTTGACCATGGATGGCGTATTCTGGAGCTGTGTATCCTCTGTGAAAACCAAACATCTTATTCCTTACTAATATACACAATACAAATCAAATTATAAGTATTACAAATACTGGTATGTTTTCTTACAGAGTCCCTGCAGTTCTTGTCGTAAGATGACTTCTACTGGTGGGAAGAAGTCTTGCTAGTCCGAAGTCTGCTATTTTAGGCTGAAGGTCGTCGTCGAGTAATATATTGCTGGATTTAATATCCCGATGGATGATGCACACATGAAAATCTTCGTGGAGATATGCCAGGCCACGAGCAGTGCCCAATATGATGTTAAATCTTTCTTGCCAGGTCAGTATCTTTTCACTTTCTCCTGCATTCAACGCATTTTAATTACAACGATAATGGAAAACTTTGCAATAGGAAGAGGAAATGGGTGAAATTACGAACCAAATAATATTCTGTCAAGGCTACTGTTTGACATATACTCATAAACAAGCAGTCTCTCCGGGCCTTGATTGCAGCACCCCAACAAGCGCAGCAGGTTCCTGTGATGAACATTCGATACCAGCTTCACTTCGCTTTCAAATTCTGATACCGCGCGCGCAGATTGGTTTAAAGTTAGCTTCTTTACTGCAATGACTTTCCCGTTTTGCAGCGTACCCTGCGACGAGAATAACCAAGTTTCAGATAGCTGATCCCAATAGACAAACATTGTTAGCCCCCAATTCGTTGCCCTCACCTTATATACTTGGCCAAACCCTCCTTCTCCCAGCTTGTTTTGCGTATCGAAATTATTGGTAGCTTTCTTAAGTGTCTTGTAATCAAAATCGACGGGTCCGCGGAGTTCAGTTGCGCTTGCCATATTCACTGCTGTTCAGATTTCAGTAGATTATGATAAACTGTGTAAACTAAGATCATCTCGAGGAGAAGATTGTAAAAGGCGTAGTTCAGTTTGGATCATGTTCCTGTTTGCCTTGTCTCTCCCGTGGCCGCCTAAAATATCCCAACAGCCTCCGTCGAAATAGAAACAGCGAAATTAGGATAGCAATGATAATGACGGCTCCCACAACCCCAATTACTATCCATACTGTAGAGCTAACTTTACTCCCTGCAAAACAAACATGCAGAAGTTATTAAAAAATCGTTAATATTCGCGGAGTTGGATGCTGGGCTGCCGTTATACTATTTAATTCCAGGAGGATTTCCTCATTGAAGAAGGAAATAATGTAAAGCACACCTGGAATTTGATGGTTTATTTGATGGTTTTACTTTAAAATTTATTAGATTCAATAGTTTGACTTGTTATATTTTTATTAGACTGTAAAAATTTATTATAGACAAAATATAATATAATATTTTAATTTATAATATATATCATTGTATAATATTTATTATAAAAAGACAAATTAATTTAGAATCAAAATATAACCTTTTTTTGAATATTTCTTAATATGAATTTAGAATCTTTTCAAAATAAAATATGATTGTTTTAACTTTTAGAATATTTTTAACTTTTAATATGAACTTAGAATCTTTTGTTAATTTATAACACTCAGGGCTTAAATTTGATGGCCGTATGACCGTATTTAGAGATTTTTGCCCTAAAATACAATCAAAATTTTAAGAAGATTGTATAAATTGAAAGGAGAGATTTTGGATAGACTGTCAAAATTTACATAGAATTATAATGATATATATATTTGATTTATATATAATTTACTTACACTAAGGTATATCATAATATTTTAAGGGCACCTTTGAATAGATAACTGTCAATAAAAAAATTGTTGACAGGCAAGGTCGACCGTCAAATTTAAGCCCTGATAACACTAAATTTAAGATTTTTATATTTATTACTAATAATTATCATTGTTTTTTCTATTTTGCAAGATATTACATTTATTAAAGATTTTATATAAAAAATTCATAAATTAAACAATTATTTTTTTACAATTTATATTTTTCTTAAAATGTCAAATGAAAGACATTTAAATGACCAAACTGTCGTAAAATTTGCATATGACAGATAGAGGTGACCATTAAATTCTAAACCTGATGCAAAAGACATATAGAAAAAAGAACAATGAATGAGTTAGGGTGAGGTCCTATAGGGTGTGGGGATTTATTTTGAAGGAGCAAGGGGTCTTGTGAAGAAAAAAAAAATGTTATTTGAATAAATTAGAATATTTTCTTCAACAATAGCAGCCTCTACTTTTTAGATAAAAAACTTAAGCCCATGCAAAAGGGGTTAGAAATTGCCCCACCAACTTAGGTTTTTTTCTGCCACTTGTCAATCATATGAAGTTTTAAAATTGTCACAAACTAATTTTTTTATTATTTTATATTTATTTAAGCTCCTGAATTGAATATGCAAAATAATAAAATTCATGAGACCAATATAGGAGCTTAAACTTTTATGCTTAAACTGTGAAACAAAATTCATGGGACCACCCACTTTAAAATAATCTTAAAAAATCTCAACACCTACTGAAATTTTAGAAAGCGCCTTCAATGGAACCCCACCCTTTAATAATTAATTCAGATTTAACGAGAAGACAATTGATTTGGCTGCTAATACAAAACTATTTGGTATTTGCTAAAAACTTAAAGCCATAAAATAAGCACATCCTTCTATTTTTGTAGTCACAACATAGCCTTCGGAAGTATTTTACCCTATCGCATATTACCAATTTACGAGTAATAAGTTTTTCCCTTTTTAAACAATCCTCAATTGCACTTCTATTACGAGTTTACTAATACTAAATTTTGATTCAAACAAGCAAATAACACTTCAATATAATTATGAAATCAAATTCAATTCAAAAGAAGATCTCATTTTAATAAAACCCAGAGGTCAAAATTTTCTAACCTGAGGACAAATATTGTGAAAGATCAGTGGTGGCGTTGGCAGTAAAAAAAGAGTATGTAGCATAACGCAGAGAGCAGCCAACGTCCACAGCACGGCCCTCCGATCGAGGCAAACAACTGTCAATATTCGTCTGTGCTATGGTGAGGCACTCCTGACATCCTTGTTTACCCACAGATTCCAAACACCAAGCAAGCCCATAGATTGTCCTATTCAACGCATCTCTTCTAGACTGCGCAGCGAAAAGATTACCCGTCTTCGGAGCTGCAGTGCACAGATCGCTTATCAGACTTTCAGCTGTTGCAGAAAATGAATTGCTTTCATTACTAATTGTTTTGTCGCCACAGAGCTGTTCATTTCCTGCAGCAGTACTCTGCGTATAAAAATTGTTGCTCTCGTAGCGCAGGAAACAGCCGTCATAGATTGTTCTTCCCCCGGAAACATTGGAGCAGTTGCGGATTTGCTTTTCTGCGACGGTGATACAGGCAACGCAATCAGATGAGTTCTTGTCTTGCCTGCACTGGGCAAGGCCATAAACTGGATCTGTTCCACTGACCTCCTCTGCTGTAGCAAAACCAGATGAAGCAACCGCTTGAAGCAAAGATGCCAGAGTGGCATTCAAATTTTGTTGAAAAAGTGTAACGTTAGTGCTTTTGACGGTACTGCATCCATACTGCAAGAGGTTAGCCTCTGGATCTGCCACTGCAAAGCCCAGAAACAAGAGCGCTAATAACAGGGCCTGTTGTAGAATCTCCATTGATCTGGCGCTTGCGGCTCACTCTCTATCTTCCCTTCATTTATATTAATAGACTTAACCCAAACAAAGATAAACTTAACTAAGCAATATCATGAGTTATCAAAAGAATGGTATACTTCTGTAGACAGGATAGACAAGATACGTTTCTAATAAGCGGTGTAGTTTCATTCTATGTGTATATTTTTTATATGAGTCAACCAATTTGATTTTAAAACAATATAAGAGTCAACCATTTTGATTTTAAAACAATATACGAGTCTCCTAATTTGATTTTAAAACGAAATTTTATACCACCAATTTTTTCTTTGTAAAATTGTCTTGCATTTCGTAACAGATTTGAACAGAATGTTAAATTTAGACTATTTTAATATATATAGTCCTTTGAGAGAAAAATTGTGATACATTTCTAACGCAAGCATATTAAATTTGGTATAACAAAATGGCTGGTCAAAGACGGGCCACCGGCAATGGCTAGCCTAATATTTCAGACATTAAAATAAAAAAATTCAGATGTGAAATAAGCCTTTAAACGAACGGGCCAGAGTGGTAGGTAAATATATACTTCAAATGGTCGGCCTGATATGACAATAGTAGCCAGTAGGTATCTTCCCAGCTGTCAAGTCCGATTTTCACAAACAGTCGAAATCGGGCCGTTCATTTGATATGATTATTAATTACTTTACATATAAATTTTATTATTTTTCCAAAAGTATTTAGCGAAGGCCAGCTGTTAAGAAAATATTAATTTAAAATAAACGTGCTAAATATATAGTTATATACTTTTAAAAAGTGAGTATGATATAATCATGTAACAAGTTTAGAGTCAAATTAATTGACTGGGATGGAAAAAAAGTAGAATCATGTCTTAAAGTTAGATTATTTGAATGTTTTAAAATTAAAGTAATTAAAATATGGGGAATTGTTTTTTAAAGTTAATTCTTTCAATAAATGAAACATTTTTTTTAAATCAAATTAATTAAGATAATTAAAGAAAAAATGGTACATAGTCAATTTGAGAAGTCGGATTTCAATTGGTTATAAGGGAATCTCTTAAAACTAGGAGAGTTCTATCCATGAAATTAAATGGAAAAATTTGTTAAGATTTTCTTTTGGGCGCTGTCACAATATTGGTTTAAAATTTCTGAGAGATCCTGATTTTTGCTGAAATCACATAATTTTAGAAAATATAATGATTTAAGCCTTGAAATGTTCCATTTAAAGGATTCCAATTGAAGAGGCTTTGATCAAACCACCTTAGACCAAGCCCCCTGGATAGAACCCCACTAGTTTTAAACCATACATATAACGAAGTCTCCTTTAAACCTATCAAAATGCTAATTAAAAACCACTTTTGATTTACCTTTTGGGGGATCAAATGAATTCATTTAAATTTGATTTTTTTGTAAGTTTGTAGTCCTTATTATAAGCTTCAAAAAAAGTATAATTTTAATAAAATTTAATTTGATTATTATATTTATTTTTATTTTTTGTGAATGTAGCTTTTTCACTAAAAATCAAGCTCTTTGTTTTGCACATGTGGAAAAATAGAAAATATCAAAAAATAAAAAATAAAAATTAGTGCACCAGATATTGAAGTCCTTGATCCAACAAAAAAAGAAAAATTGAATTTTTATACATACAAAAAATGTTACATGTTATACGGTCGCATTATGTCTAAATTGTAATTGGTTTGACTTCGAAACTTGATTAAAGAAAAAATATTCAATAAAAAGCTATCTAACTAAGTGGAAGCACTAGATATCAGAGTTAGAAATCTAAATTCGAAAGAATTATAATTTTATCCTTTATAGAAAAAAAGTTGTGTTATACGGTGAGCGTCACTTTTTAAAAATGTTGTTTTTTGAAAAAAAACTAGTTTTCGAGGGAGATGGAAAAAAAAGGTGCAATTTGATTCCAAATTTTTTGAAAAAAATATATTTAGAATCAACAGAAAAAATGTCATGAAACTCTAGTTTGCATCATCTTCAAATTTATCATGGTTTAGCCGCTATAGATGCCCGAAAGTGAAGATTTAGTTAAAAAAAATTATTTCAATGTCCAGTTTGGCCAAAAATTGTAAACCACTATTTTGGGATCACCCTTTTGTAACATGTCAATTGTTCACTCAAGTAAAATTTCCAAGTTTTTACCTCAAGTGAATGATCCATGAAGCCAAAACATAGCAATAAAAAAATTTCTTTCCATAATGTAAATTACATGCGCATTTGAAATAACACTATTTCCAAACTTCCATTGCATTTCATTATAATTTCATAAATCTTTCCATAACATAAATTTCACATTGAATAAATTCAAGTTTATTCAAGATTACATCCATCCATATAAATGGGTACAAAATACATACAAAGCTCTTCTGAGCTTCATTTGGCAATAGATATACAAATTGGTTTTGATGCCTCTGTAATGGTGCAAACATTCTAGATGTCCCTGTTCCCTAGTGCATACACTTCAATTTTCCCCAACGCTGGCACAAACATCTGCAAACCTCATCCACCATCTGATGTGGAGAAGCATCACTCAAGCACTTTTTTGCCAACCATAGACTCAAATGCAATGCTCTGCACATCTATCACAGATAACAAGATGGCCTTACCCTTTGACGAAGAGATTGGTTAGTATAAACCCCATAACAAATGCCTATCTGAGCTTACTGTTGTGTCGTACAAACTAGAACATAATCATATAGTCATTTCCCCTATGATTATGAAAATCCTCAACTAGAATGCATAAAAGAACATAGTGAACAAACAGTGTAAACAGTGGCTACTTACCCTACTTTGGACAAAGTACTCTCACCCAGTACTTTGAGTGGCAGTCTTCCTATTTACATACACTTCTATAGGTTAGTTTCAATTATGACTGTTCATATACTATGCTTAGGTAATTTCCTTCCATAGGTAATCCCTAACCTCATAAATAACCTATTGCCCTTTTCCCAAAACATAATGGTATCTCTACCAATAAAGCCTGAGCATAAGTTACCCCCTTTAACGGACATTCCAATCCCAGGTATAACATATGATATTTTCTAGTTTGTAAATTAACTTTGCATAAACAAGCCATTCTCTTCAAAACACAACCAAGTCCCAAGTATAAATTTATAATCTAAAGTATGGCTACATAACCTTCATCTAATCATAGATTAAATATTCATAAATAACTGACTCCATTCAATAAGACATTACATTAATAAGTGATTCTCATCAATAGTATAGCCACATAAATGAATGACCTCAATCAAAGAATAAGATTCCATATCAATAAATTATTCCATTCAAGAGTGTAATCTCCTTAGTAAAAAGAGTTATTCAAAAGAGTAGAATCTTGTCAACAAATGACTTCATATCAAGACTATAGCAACTAATCAAGTAGCAAATGTAACTCAATAGGTAATCCCACATATGGCTCCAATCAAGTAATAATTCCTAAACTCAAGTGATTTATTTAACCACATAGGTGAGTCTCAACCTTGGTATATCCTAATCATAGGATAAAGTCAATAATAGATGACTAGTCCAATCATATAGATTAATACCAACCGATGTTCTTCAAAAAATATCAAATACACAACCCATTTGAATAGGTTATTCCCAACCTATATAGGTTTTAATGAGTAGTCAAGTACATATCCCAACCCAATAGGTAAATCTTAACCTAAGGCTTCATTCTTTAATCGAATAAACTTCTCTACCCAAATAGGTTATTCTAAACCTATGGGTTTCATTCGAGTGTAAAGTATGATCAAGTGATCATTCAAGTAAGGTTAATTTATGTGGTTTGCATAACATCACATCATATCTTTCAAACCTTTACCTTTGTTGCAATTCTAACCTTAACATTCCCAAGGTTTCGTAGCATAATAAGCTATAGTTTCAAGTCTCTTCATGACGTTGATACATTTCACATTATACATGTATTGTTACTACCTATATATAGGAGTTCATTGTCAAAATCCCCGTATAGGGTATCTTAAAGTAATAACCTAATAAATAGATTTCTCAAGCATGTATCAAACGAGATCATGCGAGTATCTTTGTATCAAATAACTTTCAAGCTATTCATGTTTCATCATTACTAGTATACTTATACTAATGATAAACAAACTCTCCTATTATGGAGTATTTACAACATTTTCATAGAAAAGCGTAAAGCAACTTCTTTTCCTTTCTATAAGCAAATGTTATGATTCGCTAAAGCAAGTATTCTCAAGATATTCCAATCAAAGCAATCAGGATTCATTCTTTCATAATAAAAGACAAATAAAAGAAGATTAGATCATCATGCCTATAATATGCTTGATTCAATTGACTGACTTGATTCCCAGCCTTCAAATGGTAGCTTACTAGCTTCACTTTAACTTCTCAAAGCAATTCTTCACTATATCCTTCATTCTCCGAGCTCACAAACTAACTCAATTCTCTCATAAAATAACTCAATTCTCTCACAAAATATAACTCAGAATATTTGAAGTGGAATAAAACTACCAAATTTTTGCATCCCAAATGAGAAAGTTGTCTCATCTATTTATAAAAAATATTCAGACATTGAAGCCTAAAAAAAAGGTATGTTAGTCAAAAACTCTAAAGCATGTAGGTCGACTCATCTCTTATAGAAAAAGGGTGGTAGAATTCTAAGTACAAAGTCGGCTTGATTTGTACAAATCCACCTCCTTTGTTTGACAACAACTCAAGACTATTTCAAATACACACATGGTTAAAGAATAAGAATTGAATTGCAAACATCATAGAATTCTATAGAGATAGAGCATTCATAAAATGGTTCCAAGTATTAGTCATTTACCTATTCCTTTGGCACAATTTATCCAATGAAATAGTCCTCAATTCATGGGAAACACATATACATGGTTGACATTGTCATGGTCCAATTATTCGATAGAGGAAGATGAATTGAATCCATTAAAATAGCATTCAATTATGCTTTGACCAACACATTTTATTGTTGTTTGATATTTCCTTTTAACATGTATTTAAATCTCTTTTGCATAGCAAGCTAAATATTTCCATCTCCCTTTATGTTTTGGATAAATGTGTTCCAAGGTTTAAACGATGTGCCACTATAAAATAGCGATGCATTTTGCATGATATCAACCATGGCTTATAAATCCATATCAGATTTTATCTTTTGCTTATTACTTGTATAAAGTTTGGCCTCTAATATTTTGCATAACATATATACAAATCAACTTTTCCAATGATCAACTACTATCCTATTTCCTAAGGCTGCACTATATCTCATGCGCCCATTATATAAACTATCTTTTATATTAAGCATTGATATTAACATATATACATAATATGTATATGTATATATTATAATGTATCTCATTATGATATATAAATATATATTATTGTACATATTCTTTTATCATAACTTCATATTTAATATTGTATAAATATACTCATAACTACAATTCAATAATATTCCATTCATATATACACTGATACATATATATATTATCACATGATATCATATTAAACTATAACCACACACACACACATATATCCCAAAGTATAACATATATCAACACATCTACATGTATATGTATGTATTATCAAATTCATGCATATATACATATATATATCAATATATTAACATTATCTAATATTTTACAATATTAGTCACATATGCATTCTTCTTCATCGATAAGTAGATACAAAGTGTGTATGTATATGCATATATCATAAACATGCAACCGATATCTTTATGCATATTATATAATCATATGCTTGAGTTTTCGCTCAACATATATACATATATACAATTGATGTACATATACTTATCAACGTAGACACACACATACACTTGAAGCACCCTTCAAAATATGCATACCTGTTAAACTTCATGACAAAGGTTAGTGCATAGAAACTTGCTAAGTACTCCTATGAAATAACATGTAAATGCTTAAGAAAATGCAACCAATAACAAGGATTAAAAGACATATAAAAGCATTGCATGTACCTATTCCATATTGGATTGGTGTCACTTGTGCAAAGTGACCCTTTCCCAATCCTTGCTAAGCTCAATGATAGATACCTTGAAGATGGTGTGAGATGGGAAAAATTAGTTCTCAATTGAAAAGAGTAACTTTGCATAAGATTGTAGATGATTTGTTGAAGAATAAGGTTTCTACTTATAGATTCTCAAGTTGAAGGAGTGTTCAAAAGAGAGCAATGTGGGATAAAGTTTTAGCCAATGAGATGAAGCCACTTGTCACCTTGTGAGTGGTTGAGGAATGTGCAAGTTTTGGTCAATGTGCCAATAAATGGGATTGGTTGGATTTTTCAAAATTCAAATTTGGCTTGTTGGAGGGAGAAAAAGAGACTTAAATGCCAAGTGGGGGACATGTAAGAGAGAAGTTCTTGCCATGTTGGAAGGGAGAAGTCAACTTTCTTTCAAATTCAAACTTGAGGAATATTCTTCCAAAGATGCTTTGTTGAGGGAAAATCATGAATTTATAAATGAATTAAAATGCTTTATTGGTGCAAGTGGGAAAAACTAGAGGATGTGATGGGTGGTTAGATTAGATTAATCCTAGTTTGATTAATTTAGATGATGATTAAATTCTTTTGACCCATTTGACTTAAATACTTTGATTTATTTAAATAAAAAAGGATGGAATATGCATTTGAGATTTAATTAAATAAATTTTGGTTTATTTAAATAAAAGGGGGATGTGAGACTTAAATTAAACAAAGTTGATTTATTTAATTTAAATGGATAAACTTAGGAGATTGAATTTAATGAATTTGATGTACTTGATGAATGGATGAATGTGAATTTGATTTATTTGATGATTGAATGAATATGAATTAATTAAGTGCATGATGCTAATTTCACATGTCTACATTTTTCCCCTCTTTGAAATAATGTACTTGTTGCCCTGGTTCAAAGAATAAACTTGCCGCAATCAAAATTCAAAAAAATTCTAATTTTTCTGGATGCCCCAGCGGAAAGAAGTACACTAGTACATTTCCCCCTTGAGAGATCGAGCAAAAAGATTCGATGAGGGTCGATCTCGTGATAAAGAGGTTCAAAGTGGATTGTTATGATGATGGTGCTTCTTTCATGTGGAAAGAAGCCCTTTCCAAACCCTTGACAAATTGATGATGCAAATGATAATGGGAAAAATTAGCTCTCAATTGAATAGAGTAACTTTGCATGAATTGTGGATGCTAAGATGAAGAATAAGCCTTCCATTTATAGAATATTTTGATGAGAGAAATAGCCAAATGGATGAACGTGGGACAAAGATTTAGCCAATGAGAAAGTGCCATTTGTCCAAATCTGAGTGGATGGAGGATGTGCAATTTTTGGTCAATGTGCCAATAAATGAGATTGGTTGGCCTTTTTCAAATTCAAATTTGGCTTGTTGGAGGGAGAAAAAGTGACATAAATGCCAAGTGGGGGACATGTAAGAGGGAAGTTATTGCCATGTTGGAAGGGACAAGTCAACTTGCTTTCAAATTCAAACTTGAGGAATATTTTCAAAAGATAATTTGTTGGGGGAAAATGCTGATTTTAATAAATAAATTAAAATGCTTTATTGGTGCAAGTGGGAGAAGCTAGAGGATGTGATGGGTGATTGGACTAGATTGATAAGGATTAAATTAGTTAAGATGATGTTAGATTATTTTGACCCATTTGACTTAAATACTTTGATTTATTTAAATCAAAATGGATGGAATATGCATTCGGGATTTAATTTAAATAAAGTTTGGTTTAATTAATTAAAAGGGTGATGTGAGACCTAAATTAAATTTGCTTAATTTAAATGGATGACCTTAGGAGAATGAATTTAATGAATTTTATTTATTTGATGATTGAATATAGTGAGCTTGATTTATTTAATGAGCGGAAGAGTATGAATTTAATTAAGTGCATGATGCTAATTTCACGTGTCTACATTTTTCCCCTCTTTGAAGCAATGTACTTGCTGCATCCAAGGTTCAAAGAATAAACTTGCCACGATCAAAATTCAAAATTTTTATGATTTTTTCGAATGCCCCAGCAGAAAGTAGTACACTAGTACATTGCCCCCTCGAGAGATCGAGTGAAAAGATTCGATGAGGGTCGATCTCGTGATAAAGAGGTTCAAAGTGGATGGTTATGATGATGGTGCAAATGAGATGGTTTTAAGATGCTTAGAATAACCAATCTATATTATCCTAAACAACTTAAATGATGATATGATGCATGTGAGATGGATGATGTGATGATGCCTATATGATTGTGCAATGATTGTTTTATGAAAATGTATGACTTTATGAGATGCTTAGACTAACAGATCTATATTATGATGATGAAAATGCATGGTGAGATGATGTGCAGAATGTTGATGGTTTGTGGATGCAGGATGGATGCACTAATGATGATGATTAACTATTCATGATGTGATGTTAGTGCGGAAAAGAAGAAATCAAGTGATGGCAAGAGGATCCAACAAGCCAACTTTATGAGAGATGATGGTGAGAGATGCATGATTTGCTTATCAAGGATTGGGACTTTAAAAGGGCTACTTAACTTATGTTTGATAACACGCATAAGCATGATGCATCAAGGTATAAAGAACCAGTGCACTTAGTGTGATGGACTTTGACTTGACAAACAGATAGGAGTATTCTTCTTCACACCTGACATACAGATACCTTGCTAGGATGCACTTAACAAAACAAGTATTTGCCGAGTTATATTACAATAATGTCCAACAAGAACAATAGAAAAAATGATAATGATCGTTGCCCCATTCCTATCTCTCTAAATCCTTCATTTAGATATCATTGAGAGGTCCTTGGAATGAGTGCAATAAGATAAATCAAAAGAACAGATCAAGTACACAAATAAGCCAATGTTCTTCATACCTTGAGCCGAAGGGATGTATTTTTTTTAGGATAAGAACTGAAACTATTTCCAAAACATAATGCCCATTGTAGGAAGGATACATCCTAGGACATGTTAGTCGATGGCGGCACGCCATTTCGTTTATCTAAAGTGTTTTGCCAAAAAATAATGCCCATTGTAGGAAGGATACATCCTAGGACATGCTAGTGGATGGTGGAAAGTTGATAGGTTTGTTCGAAAGGTTGTTGATACAAGGTCGATTGACATGTTTGAAAATGATCAAGAGTTTGATTTTGTGTTTAAAGGTTTGTTGTTTCGATTTTGATTTTCTGTTTGAAGTTTTCTTTTGCTGATTGATGTGATTGTTTATGTTTGTGTTGCCAAAGGATGAAGGCGATGATCAGTTTATTCTAGATAATTGATTATTTCGAGTGAAAGCCAGATGAGACAGATGGATTTTTTCAAATATTTGGATGTTTTTGATGTTTTGAAATGTTTTGAGGCTGCTTTTTGGTATTTTCAAGATTTTTTACAAATGTTTTGGGGTTTTCTACGATTTTATGAATGTTTTTTTGCATTTTGTGTTTTTTGAATGTTTTTGGATTTTGATGTCTCGAGGGCTGATCAAAGATTAGCCTTTCCTATGTTTAAGCTCATAAACGACATAGTTCGAATACCATGTTTTTGATGTTTTTCAATTTTTTGTGAGTGTTTTTGGATTTTTCACATGATTTTGACAATTGGGATATGTATGTGTGTGATGATATCAGTGCTATGTTTGAGGATTTTCTTGAAAATCAAGCTAAGGTTGATTCATCGGATCGATGGATTGATGATGATGATAGCATTGTTGAGGATACACAACAATGCAAGGATTTGATTGATCAGGATTGATGACGATAACATTGTTGAGGATGCACAACAAGGAAAGGATAGTGTGAAGCAACACAAGGATTGGGAAAGATATCCCCAAGATGATGATGGGTTGATTGGAGTAAATTGATCAGGATTTTGAAGCTTGATTTGGAACAAAATTGTTTTCAATGATTTGATGTGGCGTTTGATTTGCAAATTAGATGCAACTGATAGTGATTGTTTGGATTGATGTTCAATGAAAGATAAAGCTTGATAAGGAACATCTTCCTGTCAAAATATGCCATGGGCTAGTGATTTGGATTTTTTCTCACAAGTGGTGGACCAATTTTATTTCACATTTGCCAATGTTCAGATCACCACATAAGTTGGAAGATATATATCAAGTTTTATTTCCTGAAGCAAGATGTAAATATTTGCCCCTCGTGTCTACCAATGTATGGAATGCCATGGATGGATGCTTAGATAGATGTATGGATGGAGGGATAAGGTGCTCAGATAGAGGATGGCTATTTGGAATGCTTCATAACTCAGATAACGTTGGATAGGATAGGATCAATGAAAATGACCCATGTCAAGATGTTTACCACAAGTAAGTGTAAAGTGTGCACCAAACTTCACCAAGATCAAGATAATTTGGACTAGGGATGCATATGAAGATGGATGAAGATGGATTGGATCAATGGTCCATGGATGAATGGATTTATTATGGCTGAGATGCATGGAATGCTAGATTTATTACGGATTGGATGAGATGCTTTCATTTGAAATAGCGCACACAAATGCTCGATTCTACACATGACGCCTGTTTGCTAGGTTTTCATCATGGTACCTATCCAAAGCGCCACCATAGTGGTTTTCACTGGAGGACAATTTTTTTTCTTTACTGTTTTCAATCATTTTTCTAATTTTTTTGGATTTTTATATTTTTGATTTTTTGTATTTTTTCTGTAAGATTTTAAGCTCATGTTGAATCACTTTTTGGTGTTGATGTAGATGCTTCTGCCATGATGTGCCATTGATAGCCTTCTTGAAGAAGTTTCTTTGCTAAGATACGTGCACTTGAATGTAACTTTTGCGATTCTTGATCTGCTTTATTGATATTGGGATTAACTCTATCTCTATGCGCACATTGCGATAGAGTGCCTTCTGAAACCTTACGATGAAGGGTCATTTCCAATACATGGTTAATTCAAGAATTGTATATCATGCATGGGGGCGTGGATGGAGTGTGTTTAGGGATAAAAGATGGATTGGTTGATATTTTGGCACCTTTGAGTCTCCAAACTTGGGAAGATGAGCAATGATGGGTGGATACAGAAGTGTGCCTTAGGACCGACTGCTTGATACACTTTGTACATTGCTTGAAAAGCCTATTTTCTCTTTTGTGAACATTTTTGATGGATACTTTTCCCTTTTTTATTTTTCCCCATAGTTTCTTTGACTGATGGAGTTTGATAGGGATGATCTTTCTTTGTATTCTTTGGTATCCATGTGTATTTGATTTGTCCATTATGCATCTTAGCTTCTTTTCTTTGATAACGTTCTTTGTACTTTGATTCAAATATTTCTTTCGAAGTTGGTCCCAATTCATGGATGGGGTGATGGGTGGAAGAAGATTCATGATGTGACTGGTTGTAGTATTGGCATTGGTTTCATCATAAGGATTCTTCATGCTCCCTATGTTGACGTTTGCTTGAGACGAAGTTTCCCCCAGTATGGTGGTAGTAGTGCCTTCATGCTTTGATTCTGCCTATTCTGAGAGCTCTTGTTTAGAATACATTCTTTGATAAATGACCATTGTAGATGATGTTATTAGAATTTGCTACTCTACTAACTTCAGAATATCCTGTTCTATCTGACCTATTTCTTTGAGTGGGTACTGTTGGATATCTTCATACATGATGTCCTCAGTCTAAATTTGGGATATTTCTGATCTTGATGTTGTCAACTCAATAACCTGATCTTTTTGTGTAATAATGTCTGGAGTAAAAGAATCCTATTCTGAATGAAGATCATCTATGTGTCCATCCATATAAAGCATCTCATGGGTAGATGGAGGAGTATGTGCATCTTGTATAGATAGGAGAGTGTCCATTAGATCATTGTAGTATCTTGGAGATACCAATTCTTGATCTTGAATGATTTTGGAGTTGCTTTCATCATGCTTTGGATCAAGTTCTTGACATGGGTTAGTTTCAAAGGATGGACTGCTTATAAAAGGTTCTTGGATGTCATCATTAGGCATGGGAATTGCCTCAATATCCTCTTCATTTTTTAGTGGACTTGGATCAAATGTCGAGTTGAAGGTTCCTTCAATATCGACAATCATGAGGTCAAAGGATGTCAATATGTCTTGGAAAGGACCATTACTAGACTTTGGTGGGAGATGTTGATCATGCTTTGGAATAAAATTTTGAGATATTTCCTCTAACTTATTAGGTGATGTAGAGACATTTTCAACATGATCATTGGTCGATGGATTGTTGATTACAGGATCAAATAATGTTAACACTCCTTGAAATGGATCATTGTCAGATATTGTTGAAGGATTCTTATCATGATCAAAAAGTGACTCTTGATGTATGTTGATTTGATCTTTGGATGAGGTAGAAATATATTCCATGTGTTTGTTGATGGATAGGTCTTGATTATGTGATCATTGACTTGGATCGATACATGGAGTCGTTAACATTTTGTTGGGATTTTGAACAACATTTGCTTGTTGGGCTTGGTATTGCACTTGCACTTGAGCCTGGGCTTGTGCTTGTTGGGCTTGTAGTGTGGCTTGGGAAACTTGAGCAGCTTGTGCAACTTGCTGAGTAGCTAGTTGTGCAGCTTGTCTATTTTGGTTTTGTTGGAGTGCCTTCTGATAAGTAGCTTGCAATGCAATGTTGTATTGGTTTGATGTGTTTGGTTTGGGTGGTGGTGGTGGCAGAGGTGGTTTTGGAATAGTGCTTGTTGTGGTGGTAAGAGGTTTCATTGTATTGATGATTGGTATTTGAGTGGAGGATGGTGTAATTGATGTGATTCGTCCTTGAGAGACCATGTTTTGAGATATTATGGGGGTGGTTGATGATATTGTGATTGCTTCTACATTTTTCGTCTGTTGTTGCGATGTCGACGACAAGATTTGAAAGTTTGGCGTGATGTTTTGATTGATGTTTGGGATGTTGGTTTGATTGATACTTGGTAAAGGAGGAATCCCTAAGCCAAGGAGTGGTATGGGTGATGATGGCAATGGTGGTTTTGGAATCGTGTTGGATGTAGTGACAAGTCATTGAGATACATTTGGAGTGATCGTGAGGGTTTGAGATATGATGGGTGTGATAAAGGTGGTTGGAGTGATTGAGGTGATAGGAATGGTCTGAATGACCAAGGTGATAGATCCTTGGGAGACCATATTTTTATTTTTCAGGATTGATGTTGTCATTTGATTAGATACCATCTATTGGTGCGATATCGATGGTATATTCAAAGGATTTGATGTGATGGATTGATTGGTGTTAGGTGGATTGATTTGGATGGAGTGACTGGTGCTAGGTAAAGGGGGAAGCCCTAAACCAAGGAATGATGTTGATATGGGTAATGGTGGTGGAGATGTCTCTTGGCGTAATGACTCAACTATTTTGGTAAGTGTAGCAATTTGATCTCGCTAAATTTGATCTTGATTTCGATCTTGACTCCCTTGATATAGTTGATTTGGTTTTTGTTCAAGCAGATTTGGGATGCATACTTGTGGTTTTTGAATGGGATCATGGAAAAATTGATTTTGGACAATGTTCAGATTTGGCATGATAGGTTGAAATTGAACATTGTTGTTGTTGGGAATCACATTGCCTTGATTTAGGTAACTTTGATTTCGCGTGGTGTTACCTTGACTTGGATTAATACATGGAGTTGTTAACATATTGTTTCTACTTTGAACAACATTTGTATAATTCAAAAAACATATTTATCCCAAATTTTTCCAAGTGTGGATTCATGTTTGGTAATCTTGTACTTGGTATATTCACTTTTGGCATGTATGGATTTGGTGGGATAATGTTGTTTTGTTGAAGACTCATGCATTGAGTATTTGGTTGATAGATTTGTAATGTTGGACTTGGATTTAAATTTACCATCAAAAAAGGTGTTCCAAGATTTAGATTGGGTAGACTCACATTTGTTGTACAATTAAGGTTTGTAGGAGATAATGATCCCATGTATGGATTGCATAAATGTGAGTTTTGAAAATCAATTGGCATTGTAAGGCTTTGATAGTTTGGTTGACTTGGATTACTCATGATGTATGGATCAAGTTTATATTCCATGTTCCTCTTGTGTTTTGACCTTGTTGTAAAAGTAACCTCTAAGGTGTTTAGGACCAATGATGAGATGAAGGATGAAAAGGGGTGAATGATATGAGTGTTGAATGTTTAGGACTTTGTGTTGAATCTCAATTGTGTTTACAGTTTGTCCTTGATGAAAAAATCTCTTTCAGTTTGTTCTCATTGATAATCTATCTCAGGATGGTTCTCCTTGCACATCACAGGTTTTGGATGTTTCTCTTTCGGGCTTACTCATATCGGAGTGAGAATGGCAGAGTCTCCCCGATCCACTTTGAATTGTCTGAGTTGCCTATCGGCAAAACATTTCTAATGTCATGTCGACTGAATTTATCTTACAGGCTGCTGTCAGCAAACTTCTCTTTTGTTTCTACGACAAAATGTGTTCTCTATTGGCAAAGGAAATCATCTTCGGTGTAATGTTTCATCGAACATGCAATGTCACACTGACCCACTTCAAAATAAGTATATCGGCATGTGTTTGGCCGTCGGGCTGAGGTCATAGCGAAATCATATTGTCTTACCGACTAGTGCATGTGGAAGTCTATCGGTGAGAGTTGTGGTGTTGTTATATGGTCTTGGCGAATTCGATTTGTTACACCGACCGAAAACATAAAGGTAGTCTCTTCGTTAAGAGCTATGGTTTTCAGCGAGAGGTCTCAGTGAGTGACCTCCAGTCTCGCCGATGGAACACAAAAGAAGTTTGTCAGCATAGGATCTATCATGTCTCAGCGACTCTGAGTGAATGAAGTTTTTCAATATGACTCAAGCTTTCGTCAAGAGGTCTCCCCGATATTGGTATGTTATAGTGACCCTCATAAGATAGAAGGGTGCATCGGTGAGAGAACCATTATGTTACAACGACATCACACAAGGGGTTTCTATCAAAGGCTCATCAGTGTGAGAACTTTAATGTCTTGGTGATCTATTGTGAGCTTGGGATATTTCGAAAAAACAAGGGGTAGTCTATATAGTGTATCCCTGACTATGTATTGTCTTAGCGACTTGGAAATGGCAAAGGTCTTCGGCATAGGTATTGAATTGTCATGGCGACAATGTGTATCAAGTGACTCTAGGAAAAACATTATGAAGTCTACAAGAGGTCTTTCCGATATCAATTAGTCACAGCGATAGTGAATGAAACTAAAGAAGATCTCAGTGAGAGACTTGCTGATGTCTCAGTGAATGAATAATACTCTAAGGAAGCCCATCGATGAGACATGATGTATTCGCTATGTGTTCTTTCTGACTCTGATGGGTTATGGCTAAAGCATTAACTAAGAGGAATGTCTGGCGGTGCAATTGCCTTTGGTAGAACTACCTGGTTGTCTCAGCGAATAGTTAACAAAGACTCAAAACACTGTGGTCATCTTCATGGATTGGAATCAAATCTCAGAACGGTTACATAACAGAATATACATTGAGTTTCTTTTTGAGCTGTTGCATTTTTTGGATGATTTGCACCTCTCTGGATAAGCGTTACTATTTTTTTTTAATCATCATCGACAGACTGTCAATATTCAGCTTTATTTTCAAAAATCAGCAAGAGAATCTGAAAATCTTGTGAAAAATGTTTTTTGAAGATTTCTTCACAACAGACATACTTGAAATGAAAATAAATACCGTTGTTGAAAACTATAAGAGTTGTTGGTTGTAATTCTAAGAGTATCATTCCTTGTTTGTATGGAAATGTATGAATGAACTCTGTAGAGAGATATGTGCTTAACTAAAAATAGAGAAATCCTTTGAGTCACTATTATTGTTCAAAACATAATTTGAGGGGTTGGTACTCCTTGAGATGGGTGTCTCAAAATGATCCGGTGGACATTTTTCAGTGAAAATTGAAGTGTCTCATTTTTCTCCAGAATCAGCACCATCAGAAAGAACACAACGTCCTAATTCCAACGCAACTCGAATGGAGTGAAAAGGAGTCCATTTTTGCAAGTTATGGCCAGTCAAACCTTTGGTCAAACTGGGATCAGAGGGTGTCCAGGAAGCAAAAAAATGATGTAGTCAAAAGTTGTCGAAATGGGCATCATCATGAAGAGCTCGTCGAGATGATTCCGATGGTGTTCGTTTCGTCGAAATCCGACATCATACGCGAAAGTTATCAGTGGTCAAAGTTTTAGGTTGACTTGGTGGACTTGAAGGTACATGCTAACGTCAGCAGTCAGTCAGTACTGTACGGAATACATATGGGCGAATCTGGGTGAAACACGTGGCAGCAGAGTCATTGTACGGACCCAATTAGATGATGACACGTGTCATCCGTACGTCGATGTGGCAGTACAGTCAGCGTACCATGCAGATGAGTCATCACACAGGTGGCAGACAGGTCAGCGGATAGGTCATTGTACACGTGTGTATCGACAACGAGTAGCATTTTGACATTTGTCATCTAGTCATCATCCGTGTCAGCATCCATGTCATTGAGGTTGGCGAATCAGTCTTCACCACGTGGCACCTCCTCAGCATGCCACGTGGCCCGACGGTCATCCACTCCAGCGATGGTTTGAAAGTCGTTGAATTTGTTAACAAAATTTTTGTCCTCCACCGGTTTTGAACTCTCGACCTCAGGTTCCTGAAACGGCCGGCAGGCCGTTGCACCAAACATAGCGGGCTTTATTATAGTTATGCGTCGGTTGTTTTGTTGTTATTTTGATTTATAAGTTTTTTTAAAACAAACCGCTCGCCGGGTTTGAACCCGTGATGCCCGGGAGACCAAAAGGGGTTGTGGCCGTTGAGCCAGCGAAGGTGTTTGTAATATTTACGGGATCGGTTGGTTTTGTTAAGTAAAAGAAAGCCGAATGCCTATAAAAATAAAACAAACTCCCTAATTTAAAATAAATAACAACAAACAATAATCTTTTTTAAGATTAAAATCAAAACCCCCTAAACAATGAAAGCCCGAGTAATGCTAAGTTCAAGGGCTTGAAATTATTTTTTGGGATTTATGTGAATATTTTTAAGATCACTATGTAAAATAAGGGAGATTAAGTTGTTTTTTTTGGAGATTTGGAAAATATTGTAAAATCAATTGGTTAGTAACCAATTTGAGAAAATTTTATGTATTTAAAGGGGTGTGAGGTGAGAGTTGCTATTGAAGTTTTTTTCAGGTGATGAAGTCTTGAAGCTGAGGTGACACGAAAGAGAGGTGTTGGAGATTTTTCAAGCCATTGTTGTACGTCGAAGCCTTGTTATGCTGTCGAACTGATGGTCTTGGTGCATCATTTGTAATTGATTTTGGAGTTAATCGGATCGGTCTCTCTATTGGAGTGGACCCGGAGACGTAGTCACGTTTGTGACGAACTCCATTACCAATTTGTTTGCACTTCTCTTCTTCTCTCTTGCTTTCTCTCAGTTTGTTAATTCCTTCATTTTGTTATTTCCTTAAGTTAATTTTGATTTAATTAACTTGGAATAATCATTGTAAAAATTAAGCATTCATTTCTGCAAATTAGTCTAGATCCTATACAGATCAAGTTGGTATCAGAGCTCTTGGTGACTATTATTGCAGTTATTTTTTTTTTTGAATGCTAATGAGATCCAGGATTCAGAAGGGTGAAGGCAAGCTCGAAGACTTTAATCCTGAGATCGGGAAGCATAGAACATTGTCGAAGATGTCTGTTTCTGGAATGGAGGTTCCTGAAGAAATCAGTGAGCAGGAATTTCGAAGAGCATTCCTCGAGATGAAGGCTAAGGTGGACATACTTTTTCAAGAGAGACAAGAGCGGAAAGAACGTGAAGAAGGTTCGTCGAAGCAAGATGCTCGTGAAGACAAGAAAGGGAAACAACATGGAGATGGTGGTAAGCAACCAAATCACCCCTTTTCTTCTTCTCCTCCCTCCTCTCCTTCTTCTCCTTCTTCTCCATCTTCTCCTCATTCTATTTCTTCTAATCCTTTCAAGAGTGGGTATAAACCTAAAATAAAATTGGATGTAAAATTTGATTTGCCTAAATATTGTGGTGAACTTAATGCTGAAAAATTGGATGATTGGATTCAACAAGTTGAGGTTTATTGTAGAGTCCAGAACCTATTAGATGATGTTGATAGGATCCAATTAGCTACTCTTCATTTAGGAGGTACAACCTTAACTTGGTGGGAGAGTAAGTCTAAGGCAGAAGTTTCACAACATGGTAGAGTTAGTTTAACTTGGGCAGAATTTATTAATGCTCTTAAGAAGCAGTTCTATCCCTTAGGACACATGCAACAGTTAATGATGGACTGGAAAATGTTTAGGCAAGGGAAGGGTCAAACTGTCCAAGAGTACACCCATGAATTTAGGAAAAGGGCTATTGCTTTGAATGTTCCTTTGTATACCCAGACACTTTGTTGAAGTACATAGGAGGTCTGCATTCCTATCTTAGGCATTCCATTTTGGTTTTGAACCCTTGTAATTTGGATGAAGTGTCTATTCAAGCTACACACTTAGAGTCAAGGGGTAAAGGATCTTTCATTGACAAGTTTGATAATGATGTAAAGAAATCTTCTAAGAATGCAGAGACAGGGAAAGGAAAGAAGGCAGCTACAGTCAAGAAGGATGAGAAACTTTCTTGTTCTCATTGTGACAGGAATGGTCATGATGAAGAACATTGTTGGAAGTTACATCCAGAACTAAAGCCTACGTGGGCTCAAAGACGTAATCAAAAACAAAAGGGTAAGGAGAAAGCCACGAATGTTGTTATGGATCTTGGTTCAGATTCAGATGATGAGACTAAGATAACAGCTATGGGTCTAAGAGGTAAAGCTCCTATTTCTGGTGTTTCTGTTGCTAGTTGTGCTTCTTCATCTACAATTAATGATTTCTCTGAAGATGTGAAAAGAAATGAGCTGTTTCATTTAAGGGTTGTTGCTAAGAACAGTAAAATTGATGCACTCATAGATAGTGGTTCTCAAGTGAATTTAATTTTAGAAAGTGTTGTAAGAAACTTGGGATTGAAAACTACACAACATAAGAAACCTTATCCACTAGGCTGGATTTGTGAAAATGATAAGTTGCAAGTAACAAAACAATGCACCTTAAGGTTCACAATTACTAGTAAATTTGTGGATGAAGTACAATTTGATGTAGTTCCACTGGATATCTATGGGATAGTGCTTGGTAGACCTTATCTTTATGACAGAAAAGCTATTTTCTACAGGGAAAAGAAGCATTATCACTTGTTTAAAGATGGCATTCAGTATATTGTACATTCTCACAAGATTAAGACTAGTCGTTCTTTTGCAAACACAGGACAATTAAAGAGGGTAATTAATGCAAGTAAAGAGTTAACTCTTATGTCTGTCAGTATAGGTGGTTCTACACTTGAACTTGGAGTAGCTAACCAGGGTCAGATGTTGCAGGATGCACCAACAGTACAGCATGAGAAAATGATGCTTGAAAGCATTGATGGTTCCTTGGGTAAAGATGTTCCTGTTGTAAAGGATCGAATTGTTGTTGACTTATTCTCTTTCATTTCTGCATTATTGTTCAACTTGATGCTAGTCAATTTTTGTTGGTTAGTGGCTACGACATTTGATGTAGAAGCTTATGGAAGTGATAGAATAATGTTTATGTTCAACAATGTTGTTGCAGTCTTCATTGTGCTTGTGAGCCAGGTTTTCAGATGTACAGAGGATACAGGACAAGTGGGGAGGCCAAGTCCTCACTTATTGTCAGAGTAAATGCCACTTTTGGAGGTCCAAAAGGTCTTCAGTGGGGAGGTCTGATCCGGTGGACATTTTTCAGTGAAAATTGAAGTGTCTCATTTTTCTCCAGAATCAGCACCATCAAAAAGAGCTCAGCGTCCTAATTCCAACGCAACTCGAATGGAGTGAAAAGGAGTCCATTTCCGCAAGTTATGGCCAGTCAAACCTTCAGTCAAACTGGGATCAGAGGGCATCCAAGAAGCAAAAAAATGATGTAGTAAAAAGTTGTCGAAATGGGCATCATCATGAAGAGCTCATCGAGATGATTCTGATGGTGTTCATTTCGTCGAAATCCGACATCATACGCGAAAGTTATCAGTGGTCAAAGTTTCAGGTTGACTTGGTGGACTTGAAGGTACATGCTGACGTCAGCAGTCAGTCAGTACTGTACAGAATACATATGGGCGAATCCGGGTGAAACACGTGGCAGCAGAGTCATTGTACGGACCCAATTAGATGATGACACGTGTCATCCGTACGTCGATGTGGCAGTACAGTCAGCGTACCATGCAAATGAGTCATCACACAGGTGGCGGACAGGTCAGCGGATAGGTCATTGTACACGTGTGTATCGACAGCGAGTAGCATTTTGACATTTGTCATCTAGTCATCGTTCGTGTCAGCGTCCATGTCATTGAGGTTGGTGAACCAGTCTTCACCACGTGGCACCTCCTCAGCATGCCACGTGGCCCGACGGTCATCCACTCCAGCGATGGTTTGAAAGTCGTTGAATTTGTTAACAAAATTTTTTTCCTCCACCGGTTTTGAACTCTCGACCTCAGGTTCCCGAAACGGCCGGCGGGCCGTTGCACCAAACATAGCGGGCTTTATTATAGTTATGCGTCGGTTGTTTTGTTGGTATTTTTATTTATAAGTTTGTTTAAAACAAACCGCTCGCCGGGTTTGAACCCGTGATGCCCGGGAGACCAAAAGGGGTTATGGCCATTGAGCCAGCGAAGGTGTTTGTAATATTTACGGGATCGGTTGGTTTTGTTAAGTAAAAGAAAGCCGAATGCCTATAAAAATAAAACAAACTCCCTAATTTAAAATAAATAACAACAAACAATAATCTTTTTTTAAGATTAAAATCAAAACCCCCTAAACAATGAAAGCCCGAGTAATGCTAAGTTGAAGGGCTTGAAATTATTTTTTGGTATTTATGTGAATATTTTGAAGATCACTATGTAAAATAAGGGAGATTAAGTTGTTTTTTTTGGAGATTTGGAAAATATTGTAAAATCAATTGGTTAGTAACCAATTTGAGAAAATTTTATGTATTTAAAGGGGTGTGAGGTGAGAGTTGCTATTGAAATTTTTTTCAGGTGATGAAGTCTTGAAGCTGAGGTGACACGAAAGAGAGGTGTTGGAGATTTTTCAAGCCATTGTTGTACGTCGAAGCCTTGTTATGCTGCCGAACTGATGGTCTTGGTGCATCATTTGTAATTGATTTTGGAGTTAATCGGATCGGTCTCTCTATTGGAGTGGACCCGGAGACGTAGTCACGTTTGTGACGAACTCCGTTACCAATTTGTTTGCACTTCTCTTCTTCTCTCTTGCTTTCTCTCAGTTTGTTAATTCCTTCATTTTGTTATTTCCTTAAGTTAATTTTGATTTAATTAACTTGGAATAATCATTGTAAAAATTAAGCATTCATTTCTGCAAATTAGTCTAGATCCTATACAGATCACAAAATGAGGGGCTAGTGCTCCTTGAGTGGGTGCTCAAAAATCAGCCTATAAGGCATTGTGAACTTTTGTTTAAAAGATTAAGCCTGGAAGGCATTTAGGGAGTGGTTTTTATACCCCAGGAGGGTTTTCCACTCGGTAAAATCTTGAGTCTTCTTGTTCTTCTGAGTTCCCTTTTCTTTACTATGTTGTTGATTATTTGAGTTCACTATTTGGTTATTACTTTTCTCAATTATGTTTTTGAATGATTACATTCAACTCATGAATGCATTAATCACACTATATTGAGATAATATCTGAGCTATGGTGTTTGAATTTGTGAAAATTGGTCAAAACTATTAAGACACTGATTCACCCCCCCCTCTCAGTGTCATTTTAACTCCAACACTTTGTATCAATGCTAGACTTAGAGCTTGTTTTTGATTGTTTGATTTGGATAATGAACTTGTAAACCCTAAGATATTAGATGTTATCTTAGGATGAAATTGTTCAAAGGGGTGATAATTTAACTAGAGCTATGAGAAAGGATGCATTCCCATACTCCTAACTAAACAAGTTGATTTTGATTTTGATGATTTACCCAAGTCTAGAATGATGTTTCCAAAGCTCTAAAGTTGTTTGGTGGGATGGGATGATAAATGTTTGAATCAATGAAGTGTTTGATTTTGATCCTAAATGAATCTAGGAAGGACTTGTTTACTAGACCAAGATAGTGAAGAACAGGCTTTTCTCTAAGAGTAGTTCAAATCAAAAGACCAATGTTTGCTCGAAAGACGATAAAAAGATAAACAAGCACATGTGTGGGGTTCAATTTGAGTTAATCTTGGTTAATGACTTGCTTTTACCTGGAAAAACACACTTCTTGCTTAGTTTTCAAACTGAATGTCTATGTCTTAATTCATTTTCATTCCACAAGGTCCATTATGTGAAAATCAAGGTTTCAAGAGCATTGTTTCCTATTATTGACTTTGGAATGAACAAATTGAGATATAGGTCTTAGTGTTTAGAAGCCTTCTAGGGATAAGAACCCCTAGGGACAAGCAGTAACATGTGGAATTTTCAAAGGTATTTGTTCCTTACAAAGGGTTTGAAATTTTGATGATTCGTTGAATGTTGGTTTCAATATTTTGGATACAAGCATTGTGTTTTCAAACTGACTCACAAGCAATATAACATCCTAGCTCAATTGGTACATTTTTCTTGGTGGGCTTGCCTCATGCCCTTCGTAGTAGAAGAGATGATTTTACATGCAACCAAGGAAAAAATATAAAGGTATGTTAAGAATGAAGTCTTAACCTCTATATTTTAACTAAGATTGGACATGGAAAGTAACTTTTTGGAATCTAAGTTCCAATGCACCACTTTGATAAACTCATTGGATGGACTGGTTGGATATTACAAACAAGGTTCTTAATGACGGGACATCGGGGACATGGCACCTTGTGAGCATCCAACAAGCCACTAAAGGATTTAATCAATCCTACTAGGGGCTCTTATACTTTTTACAGTAGTACCCCATTCTGAAAGACATTGTATGGCTAAGGCCTACATACCATGAGGACTTGATAGTTTAGTCTTATCCATTTATATACTGGACCGAATGAAAAACCGGTTGGAGTCGCCTTTGAAATCTCCTTCGGATGTGTCTCTTAGGTAGGCCCCTCTAAAGGTAAACAATAGTGAGCAAGCACATCCGTAGTTCGATTGACCTTCATTTAGAAAAAAAGGGAGAACACACGCGATATACCTAACTCACACTCACAAGCTTTGTTCAATTTTAGTTCCCAAAATGAAGTGTGTGGGTAATTAATTACACATTTTAATGTTACCAAAAGCCTTTTGTTTCTCAAGATCGTCATGCGGTACAAGAGAAGTGCATACATCTTTTGATGATATTAATTTGTGTAAATAATTACAAAACAATAAAGATACACATTCATTTTATCCTTCAAAGCAATGATTTGATTTGTTTTAAGCACCAAAGGAAAGATGAAGATTTTTTTGTTCAATTTTAGAACCCAAATTGAAGCTAGTAAGTGTCTAACATTCTTTTTAACCTTTTGCAATGAAAATTTGAAGTGTTCTTTTTAGAGCCCCAAAAAGATGTAAGTTGATTTAAAACAGAAAAGTAAAGCGTATAATGTAAGCCTTTTAAATTAAGCATTAAAAAAATGCTTTGTTGATTTCAAGTTTTTAACATCTGATTTACTTCAACTCCAAGATTTGTTCAAAGATTATTTTCAACATTTCAACATTGCAAGTCCTTTGTGTGAACAAAACGCTCCTTCGTTTTTCCTATTCAAACAAAAGGACAATTATGTGAGGATCATTATATTAAATTAGTTTTGATCATAAACTTCAAAAAATAACATGATCTTAATTGAAATGACAAATGATTTGGATGATGATGATAATAAAATAAGCATTCATAAGTGAATCATGCTTTATCACTTATTGATATCGAACTTATGCAATAGTTGTTCATTGATTCACACTAGAAGGAATGGTACTCAACTATTGATTTTATGATGCATGATTTAGAGATCAATATTGAACTTTTCAATGCAGTGATAAAAAAACCATATGAAATATTAATACATGTCCATGTAATAAGATAATGAATTCTCATGAACCATGAGTAATCAATAAATCAAAATAAAATAAAGTGTACTCAAATTTTTTTGACATGACACCTTCTACTTGGACATGAATGACACCTCTACTTGGACATGCATCAATGGCTTCGCATATGGCTTAGGAAAAAAAAAAACAAAAACATGAACCCGACTCCCTTTCTTAAATATATCTGTTAAATGCAACTACTATGATCTAGTATTTAGAGTGTAGAGGTAGCATTGTTATAAATGTGTAAATCAGACCCTACTCCCTTTTGTACATAGCGCATCGGGCTTCGGGAAGATAGTTTATAAGGAATTCACTTCATGTCCTTTCTTGGTGCCCAATCCCAAGACAACTAATGAATGATATTATGACTTGTTAGACATGGTGTATAAGATCATTCAAGCATCAGCATATCGTAGAAGCTCTAGAAACATAAGTATTCAACACTGTCTATACAAGCCACAAAATGCATTGGACGAATCCGTAATCATTAGAAGCTCTGAAACCCGTATCCGTCAGAAGATTGTGTTTGTCAAGAAGTTTTTTCACATGTGTACTGGCAATTTAAACCCTACAATTTTTTAATATTTTCTTTTCAAATGTCAAAAAAAAACTTAAGTTACTTAAGTCAATATTTTTAATACTGGAGAAAAAAAGGATGGAGCTCTGCAACGGTCATGGAGGAAAACAACAGTTGGAAAAACTTCAGCACAATGGTAGAGGACGTGAGGGACCCAAATGGAACCAGAATGGGAACCTAGATCACGTCTGGATGAAAGAGAGATGGGCCCGCCCTCAGAACAATGCACAGAATAGTCATTTTTATGAGGAACAGGCTCATGGGAATCCTCATATGAGTAGAGGTGCTGGTACTTCTCGAGGTAGGACCAAGAATGGTCAGTACAAAAATGAAGAATTTCACAAACCTCGGCAACAGAATGAAGGAAAAAGAGGGCATAATGATTTTCCATGGCTAGGCAGACAGGGCCCAAGAAGAAACCCTAAAGGCAGAAATAGGAAAGGAGGAGCGGCTTGGCAAAAGAAGTCATCCAATAAGGTATGGGAGGAAGTTCAGGAAGAAAGCCCATAGGGTGATAGGGGACATCCTAGCCCACTTTTTCCCAAAGATCCTAAAGGTGGAAGAACCAAAGTAGTTATCAGCTCTTCAAAATTGCAAGTGGAAGTCTTGAGGCTAGAATAGATAGGATTGCTTGGGAAATGGTTCGGGAAGGATCTCAACTGGGGATACTTGGTGAAGTAGTGGAAAGAATGATGGGGTTCTAAACTGCAGTTTAAAATGCTTCAAAATGACTTCTTCCTGGTATTTTTTCTATCCAGAAATATCAAAGACCAAATAGTGAACGGGGTCTGGGTTTTAGATGGGCGTGGCTTCTACCTAAGGCAATGGACAGTGGGTTTTGATCCGTCGACCCACGTGATGGAATCCCTGCAAGACTGGTATAGTTTACCAAATCTCCCTCAAGAATTTTGGGCTCCTTCCATCCTTGAGGAGATAGGCAATCAACTGGGCACATTTGTTTGTGCAGAAGAAAGGAAACTGGCAAAGAAGAATCAAATCTATGTGCGCATATGCGTGGAAAATAAAGCAGATAGGAAGATTTGGAGTGAGATTGAACTTTTAACGGACTATGGGAATTGGGTTCAAAAATTGGAGTGGGATTCTCTAATGCATAATAACCTGGTGCGTACTCTGGGATGCAGAACACCCAACGAAGTAGCAGGGAAATCATGTCAGTTGGATACCCCACCGGTGACCCCTAAAGCATCAGTCTGAATCACCACTGAAACTACAAACCCTTCCTCTCCAAAGGGAGGGTGTGAGCAGTCACTACCAATGAAGTGTAGGGTTTTGTCAAAACAGGACATGGTCAACTTGAATTCTATGGTGGGTGTCTTCCAAACTGGGTCTCCAAGATCATCCTTAGTGGACAAAATTGAAGGGAGGAAGGAGCTACTGGAATAACAGAAGGAGAGGGAAGTTCGGTTTGTGGATTTAGAAGACAAAATCTCTGAGACCCTAGAACTTTTGGGGGACAGTTGCCAGAATGTGGAATTGGATTCTCTGATAGAAGTTGGGAAGGAACTAGTGGAACTAGTGGAGGCGGCCAAAGAAAAGTCAAGAATGCTAGGGGTTGGGCTCAATCTAGATGGGATAGAGGATATGTGGGAGGCAGAAGTTCAAGAAATGACAAAGTTGTTAAGCCCACAATCAGGCAAAAAGAGAAAGTTGACAAAAGAATTGCAGGCAGCCAAATCTCGATTAGGAATTCATAGAAGGGACATATTCAAACTAACCTCAGATTGTGGGGATCAGAAAAAGTGGGGTAGAATTCCTAATCAAGAAAAGAGAAAACAGGATGGGGAGGCTAGTGGTCAACAAAAAATTGATACAATGATAAAAGTAGGGAAGGGTGGAGCCCTTCCTGAACAACAATGAAAATTTTAACCTGGAATGTTAGGGGCTTACATGCTCCTAACAAGTGGAACCTAGTTAGGTGCCACATAGAAGTGAGTCAAGCTGAAATTTGTCTTTTGCAAGAAACAAAATTTGATGGTTTAGATCTAGAGAAATTTGGTAGGAAATTGAGGTCATGGAAATGGTTAGGTGTGGAAGCGAAAGGGGCTTCAGGAGGCCTAATGATCATATGGAAACCACATACAGTCCTAATAGAATCCTTGATCTCAAGTCATCACTGGTTGGTGTGCAAGGTAAGAAGCCTTATCTCGAATCTTCATTTCAATCTAATAAATGTGTAAGGTCCCTTGATGAGCATTCATAAAAGACTAGTCTGGCTAGAATTGGATGGAGTCTTGAATGTAATGCAACAGGGTTTTAGTATAATAGGAGGGGACTTTAATGCTATCCTTAGGCAGGAAGACAAGAAAGGTGGAATAGGTAAAGCACTATAGTCCCAAAAGGACTTTTGTAGCTTTGTGGAGAGAAACTCTCTACTCGAAATTCCCATAGGCAACAGTCATTTTACCTAGACGAATCATAGGAAAGGGTTTGGAAGTATAGCGGAAAAATTAGACAGATTCTTCTTTAAAGGAAATCTGAGTGTTTTCCCTTTCTCTTTCGAGAGTAAGATAAACTCTGGGACTGGCTCTGATCATTTTCCAGTTCAATTGCAAATAGTCGGGGAGAAGGGGCCAATCCGATGCCCATTTAAATTCAAAATGATGTGGTTTAAGGATCCTAGGGTGATGGATTTACTAGAACAATGGTGGAAAGAATGCTCCCCGGAGGGTTCAAGCTTATTCAATGTGATCACAAAGCTAAAATATTTGAAGGAGCGACTTAAACAATGGAACAAAGAGAGCTTTAAGAATATCTTCAGAGAGAAAGAGCAAACAGAGGAAGAATTGGATATCCTAGCAGATGAAATTACTAAAAGAGGGATGAATGAAGCCTGCTACATGAAAGAAAAGGCACTAACCAACAAGCTTAATGATATCTTGGCCAAAGAGGAAGTTTTCTAGAGACAAAAATCCAGAGAGGTCTGGTTGAAAACAGGAGATAGAAACTCAAAATTCTTTCACAATTCCACAAGAGCTAGGAGGGAATTCAACAAAATATCATGCTTGAAAGATGGGGATGGAAGATTGACGAAAGATTTGAAGGAAATCAAGGATTCAATAGTTACTTATTTTCAGAACCTGGTCAATGATTGGGAAGATTCTAATTGGGATGCCCATAATGTCTCCTTGCAATTCATATCGAAACTGATTTCTCAAACTCAAATGAGTGCCTTGAACACCAAATTCTCTGAAGAGGAAGTGAAAGAGGCAGTCTTTGGGATACAACCAGAATAAGCACCTGGACCAGATGGATTTTTGGCTGATTTTTTCCAGAAATGCTGGCACTTTTTGGGTAAGGACGTTAGGGAAGCCATAGAAGACTCAAGGAGAAACAAAAGAGTTTTAAAGGAAGAAAATAACAATCTAATAGCTCTCATCCCAAAGAAAGAAAAACTAGATTCCTGGGAAGACTTTCGCCCAATATCACTGTGTAACATGATTTACAAGATATTGGCCAAAGTAGTAGCTAATAGATTGAAGAAGATTCTCCCCACAATAATATCTAAGGAACAAACAAGATTTTTCCAAGGATGATCAATTTTAGATGGGGTGATCATTGCTCAAGAAGTCATACATTCAATCCAGAAACTGAATAAACCAACAATGCTGCTGAAATTAGACATCAGAAAAGCATACGACAAAGTGAATTGGAGATTCCTCTTCAAGGTAATGTAAGCCTTCGGTTTTCAAAAGGAATGGTTAGATTGGCTTTTTGGATGGGTGGCTATTTTGTGGTTTTTAGTATTGGTTAATGGTTCTCCAGAGGGATACTTCATAGCTTCAAGAGGGCTTAGACAGGGGGACCCTCTATCCCCCTTCATGTTTATAATCATGGTTGAAGCACTAGGGAGATCGCTTGAAAATGTAAGGAGGTCCGGATGGATTCAAGGATTGCAAGTAACTAGCAACCTACCCAACATCACGCATCAGCAATTTGTGGATGACACAATGTTGTTTGGTGAAACTTCGGAAAAGGAGGCACAAAGATACAAAAAATGTTAGAAGATTATTATAGGGCTTCAGGGCAAGAAGTAAGTAAGGCCAAATCAGAGATTTTTTTCTTCAACTCAAATCTTCCTAGTGAGCTTCAAATTTTGCGAATTCTAGGATTTAAGATGAGGAAATTGCCATGCAAATTTCTAGGACTACCACTGGACAAAGGTACTAAAAGTAACAGTGCCTGGAGTTCCATGGTGTCACGTTGTAAGGATCGAATATCCACATGGAAAAACATATGACTTTCCTGGGTAAGGAGATTAACCTTGCTGAAATCAATCCTCTCAGCACTCCCCATCTACATGATGTCTTGTCTGCAACTTTCTATTGGAGTGAGCAAAGAACTAAACAAGGTAATGAAGGACTTCTTTCGAAAAGGAACTTCAGAACAAAAGAAAATTCCTCTCATAAAATGGGAAAAGGTTTGTGAGAAGAGGGAGAAATACAAGACAAGTTTGAGAAACGTTCTTCGCCAAAACAAGGCATTAGGGGAAAAATTAGCTTGGAATATTCATTCTTGCCCCAATCTTAAATGGATTAAAATCGTTAGAGAAAAATATTTGGAAGCAGATCCGTATTGTTTTCTTTTTGTAAAATCCCTGCCATCTGGGTCCCGAGTTTGGAATTTCATCAAGAACTGTAGAGATCTTATAATAGACTTCCTTACATGGGAGGTGAAGGACAAAAAGGAGGCTTTTTTTTGGGAAGATTCTTGGGAAGGACATCTAGCATTGGCAGACATCCCTGAACTTTCAAGAGTAAAGGAGAAGACTAAACAAGTCTGGGGCTTGAAAGTTAGGGATTACCTAGATTACGAGGAAGTCACAGTTGATGGCTACATGAAGTGGAAATCGGTGAGAAGTCTAGAGCTAGGAGGCCAGGAAATTGAAGTTTTTGAGAAAGCACTGTCAAGACGAAGGATCTAGGGTAGACAGGGGAGTGATATTTTACGTTGGGATGCTGCACCAAATGGGATTTATTCGGCCAAGATAGGATACAACACACTATCATCCTCAACTGAAAAAATTCTAGAGTTCCCTCAAAATCTCTGTTGGAACAAGGTTTGTCTCCTGAAGGCAGGGATATTCACATGGGCTGCAACCCAAGGAAGAGTCCTCACAGGAGATAGGTTTACCAAAATGGGCTATCATGGTCCAACCATATGTTCTCTTTGTCAAGAGGCTGAGGAAACAGTGGATCACTTACTCATTAATTGCAAGTTCACTAATCAGATGTGGTGTTGGTTGTGCACAAAGCTTAACTGGGCAACTGTTTTCCCCAATACCTTATTAGAATGTTTAAACTCTTGGCCAAGCAATGATTACAACTCCATCTTCAGAGATTTTTGGAAGATGAGTCCTTCAATCCTAATCTGGGAAGTGTGGAAGGAGAGAAATCGACGTCTTTTTTAGGATAAAGAGATGTTGATTCCAAGGCTCCAGTGCAAGATAAAGGCAAGCATAGTAGAACTTTTCAATTCACAGTTGATGGTCAAACAAAAGAAATCCAATTTTACCAAATGGGATGCTTGGATCATGAAACAATGGTTCGGAATCAAACCCCCCCCATTGGGTTGCTCAGGGAAAGTAGCTTCCTCGAAACAGCGCAACAAGACATAGTGGATTCCCCCTGAGCAGGGGTGGACCAAACTAAACTTTGACAGAGCCTCTAAAGGGAACCCGGGTCTGTATGGGGTAGGTTGCATAATAAGATCTTGCACATGTTCGACTTTGGGGAAATTAGCTCAGCCTCTAGCAAAAGGAACGAATAATGCAGCTGAATTCCAAGCTCTTTTACTTGGATTAAAACTGGGTAAAGAATTAGAAATAAAAAATCTAATAGTCGAAGGAGATTCAACTCTGGTCATAAATGCTCTAAGGACAAGGTAGATCCACAACTAGAAATTGGGGGTGTATCTACAATCGACATTAGACCAGTTAAGAAAGTTTGAACATGTGATGATCAATCACACTTTAAGGGAAGGAAACACGGAAGCTGACCTTTTGTCTAATAAGGGAGTCATTGGTCCCAGTTTCAAAGTTTGTTATTCAGAGTAATTTTTTTGTGGGTGGTAGGGTGGGCCCCCTTTGTCCCTCAAATAGCCACCTCTCAAGCTATCAAAAAGGGAGGACATGAGGAGATGGACGGGGCATGCAAGGTGATCGCTTAGTGGTAATACCACATCACTCCAAGCCTCTCCAAAATGACGGAGGGAGGAGGAAGGGAATAAATCAAAGTTATACGCCCATTAAATTAGGGGAGTCCTTGGTGTCGATAGGGGGAATGAATGACACAAGAATCCAAGAAAAAATAGCTCGACTCGTAGGGCACAACAATGATGAAAGCGTAAGCTTTCGGGCTGAGTGACAACTCACTTCACACGAGGAGATAGTTGTATGAAGGTTGGAGGATGAGGGTCGTAGGATAATGTCATGGCAAGGATGAAATGATCATTTCGCCTTTATTTAGATTCATGTGCAAAGGCTCGGCCTTACAATTCATGGGCTTTTTAAATGATCTGATGAAGACATACTCATAGTATGGCTTTTGAAATTTGGCTTGTGTTTTGTCTCTGTGTAGGGAACGATCGACAAAAGAGCTACAAATGGTGAGGAAGAGTAAGTCAAAATTCATTATCTCCATTTCTGCGGGGGGGCTGGAAAGTTTTGGTGTTGATACACTAGTCTCCTTGGTGGCAATGGAGAGAGATAGCCTTTCGGGAGATCACGGATCAAAGGCTAAAGAAAATTCTGCTCGAGGATGACCCCTTGACAATGGTAGCTGTCAAAATGGTTTTAGGCAAAGGACATCTGGAAAGAAAGGAGTTTGTGAGAGACAACGCCCACATCTCCTCTCGGTTTCTAGGAGTGGTTCTGGACCTGGATATCCCGAAGGCAGAGGTAAAGAAAATGATGGAGCATCTTTTCCGAGGTGACTTGCTAGGGGGTTTAGAGAAGACACTAAAAGCGTCCTTCAAGGGAAAAGGAATCCCGCACCTTGCAGACCTGGACCTGCTTTGGGAGACGGACGATGCAATCAAAGCCTTTCCCTTCATCTTAGACATCAAGGGGCCAGAATTGATGAGGCACAGAATGGTAGCGGACATGGCAGTCGAATTCCTAAAAAGGAAGCTGAGGCTTGTGATAGAGGAGGGGATGGAATGGGTGGAAGACTTCACCCTGTTTGCAGAATTAAATGGCTTTCTGTGACGCTCGGCCTCTGTGTTTTAAGTGTTTGAATGTTTAAAATTTTGTGGTTATTCAAAACTTTGGTTGGTTTTTTAGTATTAGCACAGTGGAACTGCAAATTTAGTATCGACCGGATGAGGCTCGACCTCTAACCTTAATTTTTTGCATTTATGATTATAGTAGCGAGTTTTTTGAAGCCTTGCAGTAGGTCAACAAATTTTGAAATGGAAGAAATTTGGCCCAGGTTGGAATGTTTAGCTGATAGGCTCAGAGTCTAGGAAGGACTGTTATCTCCTACTTAGTAGATGCATGTATATCTTATAAAAATCAATACAAATCCTACCTTGCATAGCAAAAATAAATAAAAAAATTATATTATATTTATATAATATATAATAAATTTATAGGAATAAAAAAAAAAAAAAAAATTTATATAATTTTTTTAATATATATTTTATATTATATAAAAAAGAGGGTTTTATATATAATATAAATTATATATTAAAAGATAATATATTTATATAATACACAATAAAAATGTATATTTTATTATATATTATATAAATATAATATTATTTTTAATATAGCATTTTTATATTATCTTTTAATATATATTTTATATTATATATAAAAACCCTCTTTTTATATATAATATAAATTATATATTAAAAAATAAAAATAAAAAATATTATATTAAAAATATATTAAAAATGTTATATTAAAAATTATATTATATAATAAAAGTGTATATATATAATATTTAATATAATATATTTTATATTATTTTTTAATATATAATTTATATTATATTTAGAAAGAGGGTTTCTATATATAATATAAAATATATATTAAAAGATAATATATTTATATTATTTTTTAATATATTTTTTATATTATATTTATATAATATATAATAAAAATATATTATGAAAATATAAATCTATAATATATTTATATTTATAGTATGAAAGTAACTTAGATTTTTTTTAGCATTTGAAAAGAAAATATTAAAAAAATTCTAGGGTTTAAATTGGTAGTACACATGTGAAAAACTCCCTGACAAACGCAAGGTTCTGACGGATACGGGTTTCAGAGCTTCTGACGGTTATGGATCCGTCCGGTCCATTTTGCGGCCTGTATAGATAGTGCCTAAGTATTCAGCCTATGTATTAATGTAAAACCAAAGGATATTAAATGACACCTCATGCAAATTTATAGCTGTCAATCGTACCAAAGACTTTTCCTACGCAATAAAGAAATCTAAACATTTAAAATTCACCAGCATACACCACACATTCTTTAGTTGCCTTCTTTACTGATGCAATCTAATGAATTCATTATTTTCTGGCAGTAGCAATAATATCCAAGATATAAAGCGAGAAAGAAGGTAGTGTAATGCATTAATTAAAATGGATATTGCAGAATATTGCACAAAATGGATTTGTTGAAAAAGGCATGAGGGATTCTTAGGCATAGGCACATGAGATAACAACAAATGATGACCTTTTGAATACTTTTAAGCAAATGCATTTGGTAGGCGTAGAGTTCATCCAACACACATAAACAACCAACAACAAAAAAAAAAGCTTCCAAGCGAATGCAATCAGCAGGTGGAAAGCCAAAATCCCACAATCATTCCAACATCCTCCCTAATTGTGCGCAGATGGAAGCTTTAGAACTGTGTATGGACATCCATCAAAAGCATAAATCTATTAGTAGGTGTAAAGACAAATTCCTCAATCTTAACCAGCAATCTCTCTTTGCGCCAAACTGGGAGCATAGAAAGGACACACAAACTGTTGGAGGATAGGCACATAATAGATATGTTAAAAGGCTTTAAAAACTTTCAGGCTAATGCAATGGGTAGATGTAGGACTGAATTCCACAATCTTTGCACAGCTTCCTCCTAGCACAGGTAAGATATGCGTGCAAGATAAATTTAGACTTCCTATTATGTTCATGCGTTGTGGCACTTGGGTTTCAGAATTTGTAGATGTAGAATGGTAACTCCAAAACACATAATTATTCATCGCTCCTTGCCGACACTATGGTTGATAAGGATAAAGGGCCTGAAAATGCAACTTGGGCAAGCTCCAAAGTATACTCTGATGTTGCATACTCATTGAATGACGATGATAAAGAAGGGATAGTGAAACAAAAATCCAAGGATGAGGTAAATGGAGGAGAATCGGGCATCTCAAGGAATGGGACACAATGCAATGATGAACTACTTGACATAATTCCTTACAAAAATGTGGTTGCATGAAATGCAATGATTATAGCTTGGACGCAAGACTGTGGAGTCCTTAGAAGCTTTGAAAACAACAGAAATAAAATCAATAGCCCCAATCACCAAATGCTTTTTTGTTGGCGTTGCAATGGGTATGTGTAGGATCATCATGGAAAAAACAGGCCCTTAAGTGCCAAAAAATTTAGAAAAATCAGAGTTAGGCAACTTGACGCAAAAAATTTAATAAGTTTTCTATATTATTTCAAAAATATGTAAGAATAGAATTTGTATAAAATTTAATGTAGTTTCAAAACTACTAGGTTTGTTTAAAAAATCTATTTGGTGAAAATTTGAAATTTCAATGCAGTACTTAAATTTCAAGGGAAAAAAGTAAGTGTTTGTCCGACCACCCAACCACAATAAAATGATAATATTTTTTATAATATTTTAGATATAAGTAGAGGACTCCTATCCTGATGTGATGCATATTTTTGTAATTTTTCCAAGTAAATAATTAATTATGAATTTTTATTACAAATTTTAAAAATAAAACTGTACACCACCTTAACTTGGTCAAACTTTATGAAATTCATTTTTTCTTTTTTTAATCCTATAGTATGCGAAGCATAGAATGTGATGCATGTTTTGGATTCAAAAAATGTGATACCGTTTGAAAGTTATAGATGTTTTTCAATCAGGCTATCAATTAGGACTTTAGTCATAATTTGAATAGAAAATGAATAACAATTACTTATTAAACTAAAAGTAAGGCATAATTTATATTGGTGGAAAGTTGATAATCTCCTTTAAAAACCCTTTTCATTTCATCAATTTTGGGTAAAAAAAAGTCGTCAGCCACATACCCATCATATTGCCACTTTTTGGCCCATCATGATCTTGCACATACCCCAATACCACATTTTTCCAACTACAACATGGTAAGGAATTCTTCTAAGTAAGTAAATGCCTTTTCCTTTTTGATGAGTAGGTAAAGTCAACCACAAAATCTATAAAACAGTCTAGTAATAGCAACATTAATGAATACAAGGGACGACATTAACAAAGACCAGATTTGAACTAGTAATTGATAGATGAGCCTTTTAATTGATAGATTTGAGTGTAGAATTCTGACTATTATGACGTGGATGGGCAGCTTTTTCACAATAATTATGAGTTCTGTACAGATGACACTCAAGATGGCTTTACTTTTCCTCTCTACTCACTGATGGTCCATCAACACAACCACCTGTATTTCTACAGTATAGATGAAAAGGGTGTTGACAAAGATTTTATTCACATGGCATACGCAGAGGACATTAACAATTTATTTTTAATGTGTAATACAAAACCTTTGGATTGTTTACTTCCTCAAAGAAAATACAATTAGCAGGCTTAAAGCTGAATTTTGCAACCTTTTAGAGACAAAAATCAATTAGTCACAAACAAGAAATTTTAAAAAAATACTAAGATCTGCATTTGTTAAATTTGTACAAATATTATCATATAAATTGGATTAAACAAACCAAACTTCCCTCCTTCTAGCCCATAATGAAGCACCCATAAATCTGCAAACATTCTAAACTCCATAAAGAAGGTTAGTTCATGCAAAATTACTAAATGCTCCTATGAAATAATGCATCATGCCTTCATAAACAAGATAACAACACAAACTAATTGAGAGCATAAAATAAAGATACATATCTATCCCATAGTGGATTGGTGATTCTTTGATGTGGAAAGAATCCCTTTCCCAACCCTTGACAAATTGATGATGCAAATGATAATGGGAAAAATTAGCTCTCAATTGAAGAGAGTAACTTTGCATAAATTGTGGATGCTAAGATGAAGAATAAGCCTTCCATTTATAGAATATACTGATGAGAGAAATAGCCAAATGGATGAATGTGGGACAAAGATTTAGCCAATGGGCAAGTGCCATTTGTCCAAATTTGAGTGAATGGAGGATGTGCAAGTTTTGGTCAATGTGCCAATAAATGAGATTGGTTGGCCTTTTTCAAATTCAAATTTGGCTTGTTGGAGGGAGAAAAAGTGAGATAAATGCCAAGTGGGGGACATGTAAGAGGGAATTTATTGCCATGTTGGAAGGGACAAGTCAACTTGCTTTCAAATTCAAACTTGAGGAATATTCTCAAAAGATGCTTTGTTGAGGGAAAATGTTGATTTTAATAAATGAATTAAAATTATTTATTGGTGCAAGTGGGAGAAGCTAGAGGATGTGATGGGTGATTAGATTAGATTTATCGGGATTAGATTAGTTAAGATGATGTTAGATGTTTTTGACCCATTTGGCTTAAATACTTTGATTTATTTAAATCAAAAGGGATAGAATATGCATTTGGGATTTAATTTAAATAAATTTTGGTTTATTTAATTAAAAGGGTGATGTGAGACCTAAATTAAACAAATTTTATTTATTTAATTTAAATGGATGACCTTGGTAGATTGAATTTAATGAATTTGATTTATTTGATGATTGAATTTAGTGAGCTTGATTTATTTAATGAGCGGATGAGTATGAATTTAATTAAGTGCATGATGCTAATTTCACGTGTCTACAACACTCACAAAGAAGGTCTCAAACATATCAAAGAGACTCAACCAAATTGCAATTAATCAAGAAACTAGAGAACAAGACCAAGGTCATTCAATCACATAATTCAATCCAAAAAATCAAAGACATTACTCAAGCATATCAACCTATCCTCAAAGGCTACTTACCTGTTTCCAACTAACCTGAATCATCTAAACCAACCAACCAATTCAAATAATCCTAGACTAAGATGAAGGGTTCACTTTCTGAATCTAAGATGAGTTGACTCTTCTAAACCAAGTTTAGGTTGTGAGTGTGTGTAAGCCCAATTAGGTTTCATTTATGGTTACTACACCAATTACTTCTCCTGAGTGATACTCCCCCTCCATTCCAGAGGATTGAATTTGTCCCTGCAGCTAGCTTAGTACAAGACCAAGGTAGTTAGACATTCAAAATAAATCCATATGCATCATAAAAATTTAGCATATTCATATAGCAATGTATGTTCTTGTAGTGTAGGAAAATGCATACCCTTGAATTTTCATACTTGTTTGGGCCCACCTTTCTTTATTTATGCTTCTTTATGGCTTAATTATTCCTATTTTGTGTCCAAAATCCCTATGAATTACATATGTTTTTGGTTAATCCCAAGATTCTCCAATGCATAAATGATAATTTAATGACTCCATCACTGTGTCCCTAATTTTTGGATCGGGACTAAAATGCAACCTAGGTTGTCTTTGTCCCCCAAGGCTCTTGAGACCAGGTGATTTTGAGATATCCTGATTGGACCCCTTTTTGGTGTCTGTGCCCCAAGTTTTTAGGACTTGGCACTAAGACGCCACCTAGGGCGTCTTAGTCCTCCTTGAGTCACTTTCGAGATTTAATTTCAAATTATATCTAGATTTAGCCTCCTTTATTTAATGAATTCATATGTCAACTTGGTGTGATGTAATTTTGGGATATTAAGTGCATAGATAAGTATAAATACAAGGTTCATTCTATCATTTTTCATCCTAAGCAATATATCAAGTATTCAAGCATCCAAGTCTTTTGTGAGAGCATTCAAGAGCATATTTATCAAGCATTTGGAGGCATTTCAAGATTCAAGTATCATATCAAAGATCTTCTTGCATCATGTGTGTTGTTGTGCTAACATTTGTTATGTAGGGTTTTGATTCAAGCAAGCAATTCAAGTCCATATTCATTGCAACCATTACACACAAGTCTGTAGACTTTATAAGGGTTTGGTGTGTTGTAGCATTGCATGTTGTTCATTCACCATTTCCTTCATTATTGCTATTTCATTTCAAGGTTTAATTACCAACAAGGGTTTTTACCAAGGAAAACCCCCATTCACTAACAAACAATAGGTTTTTCCATCTTGCATATTTGTGATTGCAGATTTAGGTTGAAGACTTGAAGATCACATGGAGTGCAAAGTTGCAAATGTTGTAAAGTTGCATTACAAATTTTTCATCTTCACGAAAACTCACCTATAGGCTGAATTATAAAGTTTCAAAACCTGAGATTAGAAGAGAAGCATGTACAGACCTTGAAGCTTAGGATCTTGTTCTGAGTTTTTAGAAATTCAAAACAAGACTAATATTCCATCTTGGGAATCTTAGTCCTCCCGAGCATATTGTTAAGAGATTCCTTCCAATCTGTTTTTGACATCCAAACACTTCGTATTTTCCCCAAAAAAACAACAGTGGGACTAATACGCCATCCTGGGAATCTTAGTCCTCCATATCACTTTTTGGTAGCATCATTACATTTCTAGAATCCTCACATTATCTCTAGACTTCCCAGGTACACACATACTATCTCCTTGTTGCATAATTTCATTATTGGAATTTCTCATTTGGCTTACATTTCTAATTTTAGGTCATTTTTCATATCACATTGTGTTTTCCAACATTCTATTTTCCAAGCATTTTCTTGGTGGTGAACCCCTTATAACTCAAAGAATCCCCTCCTAGGTCCTCCCTAATTGAGAATTGACTCACCTTGTGAGGTTGTTAGTCAATCCAATTGGGGCTCCTAGGAGATTAGTGAATGATTAGTCGAAAAAGAATGATATCCTTAGGTATCCATTTATCTTCTCATTAGTTCTTCATCAATGTAAAAATAATTACTCTTTCAAACATAATACCTATTTTAGTATTCCATTCCTTTACCAACATATAAAATGATGATTACATTTACCATCCTATTTACCCATGAAGGTAAAATTAAATTAGTAACAACAAGATAGGGTATGACATACTTGCCCCTTGTGAATCATCATCCCTGATGATTTAAAGCACTTTAACATATATATAAAGTCAAATAAAGATTCTACTTACCACTTCTAATTCATGTAAGAAGTATAAAATAATCGTCCCTTTAACATCACTCCTTGCAATCTTATCCTTCCTAGACCTTGCATCGAGTGTCTCTTGTTTACACATAAGGAGAACTTGTGTGTCTTACACATATTTTCTCTCTCAAAGAGATTTATACATTATAATCATATTACCACGTATGTACTAAAACATCAAAAATTGAGATGGGGCACTCTACCTTTGAGGAGATAGAGTTCCTATTTCACACACTTGTTTCATTCAAGGAAACCCTAGAGATCTCAATCCAATGTAGAAAGGTGAAAGAGATCTAACAAGAGGGTGATCCTAGGGTCTGATTAGAAACTAAAGAGGGGTTCACCACCAAACTAGGGCTTGGAAAGACTAATGATATGCAATATATAATGTTGAAACCTAATATAATGCGAAACTTCACTAAATGACCTAGAAATGCATGTAAATCAAAACATAAAGATGAGAGATCAGAGGTGTGCACCTAGAAACCTGCAAGAGCTTGAATGAAATCCTAAAATGCTGAAAATGTTAAAATTAATACCTGTTGGGACTCAAACACCAGCCTGGGAAATTTAGTCCCATATTAGGGGTTTTTGGATAGGAATAGAAATCTAGCAAAGATATGTTTGGAACTCCTGAAAAATGCAAATTTCACTGTACTAAGACTCATACGCCAAAAGTGCCATATCAGTCTAGTTTAGCTTTTCTAGAAAATCAGGACCTGAATCTTCTCTTCAATCCTTGCTCTTCCTTCTTGAATTAGTCTCTAGATTTGAATATGAAGTTGTACTGCTATGTAGATGTTCTCCAATGGTTTTCTAAGTAAGGTGACAACTTTGAATGACTTTGCAACTTAACAACTTCATTCCAATCTTGCTCCTTAGGGGATCTTCAACCTAGACCTACAAATCACACACTAAAGAGAGGGGAAAATATTATTTTGTTAGTGGAAAGGGGTTTCCTTGGTCAAACCTCATTTTGGTAATCAAACCTTGTAATGAAATCAAATAAGATAAACAAATGATGAATGAACAAAATGTAATGTTGCAACTCACCAAACCCTAGCAATAAAGTGTTGCAAAGATGTATGAAGTGGCTCCAATGGATGTAGATCTTTACTCTTGCTTGAATATGATAGATCTTGAATTGTATGCTAGCTTGAATCATGAAACCCCACATCATAATTGTTAGCTCAAAAATAAACATGATGCTTGATGCTTGACTAATGCTCCAAAATGCTTGATAAACAACTCTTGAAGGCTCTTGAATGCTTTTTTAAACACTTGAATTCTCATGTGAACTCAAATTTTCTATTAAGACTTCTCTCATGAAAGCGTTAGGTGAAAATTAGTGAAATAACCTTGTATTTATACTTGTTTATGCCAAATTCCCCAAAATTACAACACTACAAGCCGGTCCATCAAATCTAGGAGGATAAAATCCCACCAATAATTTGAATTACATTTAATTTTGGGCCACATGAGACTCATATGCTAGAAGTAGAATATGAGTCCCATTAGGATTAGCTATGTGACACATTTTTCAAAACTGCTTAGATTCATGTGAAATCGAGATTAGGGCCCCAAAACATAGGTGGGACCCATACACCCAAGGTGGCGTATGAGTTGCAGATCACTAAATCTTGGCCATACAATAAAAAAAACCTTAATTATGATTAGATTTTGGTTTATGTCTCGATTATCCTTAGAAAGATGCATTAATTAAGGATTTATGGATGCAAAATAATGCCAAATAAAGAATAAAGAAGCCCAATTAATAATGAAAACCATAGATTAGTGTGAAAGTGTCGTACAACACTTTTCAACACCTTAAATAAGGTACAACTAGGTTCAAAAGGGCCCAAGACCTAATGTGAATGTGTTAAACTCATTACAACACTAAATCAAGGCAACATTAATGCTCAATTTAACAAGGAGGGCCCAAACAAGCAAGGAAAAGGGATTTTTTTTTCATTGCCACATGTGCATCTAAAGTACAATAGTAACTATATACCACATGACACCTATGTCATAGTGACTAGAAAATATGTTCTAATTGGACAATAATTTAAACCTTAATGTAACCCATATAGATAAGGAATGTCAGTGTATTGTACACTACACCATGGGTCCCATCCTTCCCTTTGGTATTTACACCTTCTCATAACTTAGAAATTGAGTATGTCCATTACTTACACATCCATTTTCCTTAATCATTGTGAACAAGGGAAATGGAGTCACAACTTCTCTTATCCACACCTAAAAGGGGAATGAAGGAAGAGGAATCCGATTTCAAAAGTTCACACTCAAGAATAATTCCATGAGATTCCAATTCATTAGAGATTGAAATATGTCAAAGGAGATTGTTCCTAAGGCTGGCAATTGATAAAGAAGATAAAATATGGACGCAAAATTGAACCAAATATTTTATGAGTGTGAAATGCTATGACTCTCTTTTGCTCAATTAGGGTCTTTCACCTAATGGAAAGAGATAGATCCCACACCCAAAATCTAGGTGGTTCACTCAAAATAATGTATGTATGATGAAATTATGCCTAAATGCAATGATATAAATGCAAAAAACTAATAAAATGGATTGGTTATTAATGTAAAACTATTGAAATGCATGTTGTTTGAAAACACACTATGATATGTAGAAACACCTAGAAATGAATGCAAATTGCAACATAAATGCATGAAACTGAAACTCTGCACCTGAGATATTGATGAAGACTAGAAATGACTTCTAGAATTCTATTGATCCTATTTTTTAGGCATGGTGGGACTCATTCACCATTCTAGGTGAATAAGTCCCATATTTGTGAAACTGTTCTGGAGCACGTTTCAGACAAATGAGTATCCAAAAATGTAGAAAACAAAAATTAGGCCTAGAAGTGGGAAATATTCGCCACCCATGGTGAATGAGTCCAATTTTGAATTTATGGAGATTAAAAGGTGGAAATAGGGGCCTTCGGTTTGCACTTTCTGCTTCTTCAGGTGTCTGATTCTGAAACTATTGAATTTAGGCCTGAAAATGACTTTTTGTTGATATTTTTCCTTAGAAAATGAAGAAAAGACTTAAAAAAAAAATCAACTTGATATTCAATGATTTCCAAGCTTCCAAGATGCCTAAATCTACAAATACACAAGAAGAGAAGGAGAAATGTTGGATGTTAGGGCATGGGGGTTTGCCTTGGTCAAACCCCTTTGTAGGTAATTAAACCAAAATGATGAAAGAATGCAATGAAGCATACAAAAATGGAGTTATTACCTTTCCATGATGTTTGATCTTGGATTTCTACAACAATGGAGGAATATTCTGCCCTTGAATGTCTTTGGAAGCTTTATTGATTTAAAAACCCTAACTTGCTTGACTTGATAGAGAAGATAGATGATGAATCAATGATAAGAGATGAGTGTATGAGTTAATATATGTAAATTAGGGTTTAGAGACTTGATTTTATAGGAATTGAATCACCTTATTCAGCAATTAATTGGATCCCCAAGGATGTCATGAAGAAAAATTAAACTTAAGACCTAATTTTTCCCGGTCAAAAGTAAAAAATGGCCCAAATGGGACTCATTCGCCACCTTGGGAGAATCAATCCCACTTGGAAGGGATTCATTCACCACCAATGGTGAATTAGTCCCAGAGGGGCCCATTTTCTAGCTACGATGCTAGGATGTAAGGAAATAGGGCTCATATGATGACTTTGTCGGGTATTTGATCAAATTATGCCTCGCGATGCACAATATGGGGTAATAGGGGCCTATTAGTGATGATGTAAAGGTCAATTAGGGCTTGGGACACAAAATTCAATGTGAAAGTGTGATTAAATACACTTTACAACACCAAAATGAGGTCCACACAGCATAGGAAGGCACAACATCCAATGTGAACATATACGACACATTACAACACTAGATTAACATTAAGTTTAATTCACAAGCCTTAAAGATTAATGTGATAATGTCACTAAACACATTTTATAATTTTGAATTAAGGGGGAATGGGTTCATTAAGTCTAGAAAAGCATTAAAGTCTTTTACAACACTTTACAACACCTTTACAAGACATCAATAGATGCATTTGAAAGGGTCCAAGACCTAGTGTGGATGTGAAAAACACCTCACAACACCAAATCAAGGCCTCATTAAGTCCAATTTATCATCAATTATTCTCCAAATCAAGCAAGTTTCCCTTTTTTCTATAGTACATTTAGCCCCCAATTTAGTGAGAGGATGAACTTGCTTCAAACTCACACTAAACTAGAAATTCAAGAGAGATGTAAGTGTACATATGCAAATGACAAAGAATAACAAAGATCAAGAAGGCAGTCAAGCCCCTAGGATCCAAGATCCTAAGTTAAACCATCAAGATAAATAATCATGTAATAGAAAGAAATAAAGGAAAGAAAAACGAGGTGGAAATGATGCACTCACTATGGGGCCACAGAACATTAGGTCATCCATGGGGTGAGATATCCCAAAGAAGTGGTTTAGTGAAAAAGTCATGCCAGTGTGTTGGCTTCCCATGGTATAATGAGAAATTCATGCTAGTGTGTTGGCTTCCCATTATACTAACCATACCAAATTTATGTTCCTGATAACATTCATAAGGTACCACATTGTAATGCTTTTTGTAAATGTTTTTGAATATGTGAAGAACTTTGCTAAAGGGTATTTTTCTTTGTTTATGGAAGGTCTTCTTCTTAGGGAGCATTATTCCTGATGTCTCCAAGAGAGAACAAGTCAGGGTACAAAATCGTTATCCATGGGATGCCTCATTCGCATCAGGCCATTTTAGTTGATCATAAACTCTTAGAAGACATCAAATCCAATGTCACCACCAAGAAGAAAAATCACACCATGAAATTTGCACAATGATGTTGTCTATGTATGCCCTAACTTTAAAGTGGTTTCTAACACCATTACTATGTGAAATCGCTTTAAAGTATAAGAGAATATGACAACTTATTCAAAAATCCCTATGCCAAGTCATATATTTTTGATAAGCTACATCATGAAGAAAGTGGGTATGTCACATGCGAGTCAATCTTAAGACATTTCATCCATATACCAAGCTTGATCTTATACGTTCATGAAAGGTTAACAATTAGTCAAAAGAGACAACAAAAAGTGACATATGGGGATAAGGATTTATAACCCTTTTCCCCCACTTAGTGTAGGACAAGGGTGAGCCTGGAATGGATTATGGTATGCTACCCCTTGCGATGGATGCAAAACATGCAATAGTGAGTATGATATGATTATACAACTATTACATGGAAAGGAGAAAAAAGTAATGTTATTTATTTGGAGAAGGAAACAAAGTTTATAGTTGATACATGTTTAATGAGGTATCCATCAATATGGGATGTACCAAGGGTAGAGTTTTCCTGGAAGAATCTTGTGTGATAGTATTGATGTTGAGTGAAGGTGTGTTGGATGAGTTGATTTATATGAGAGGAAAATCATGAAGACCATGATTTGGTGCTTGTGTTTTAGGCTCTAGAGGGGCATGGATACATTTTTCTATAGAATCACATCCTTTTCCTTGTTGTTTCATAAGATTTTCAGGTTTGGAATTGGCTTTGATAGTATATACTTTTTTACATATGTGAGCAATGTCATTGTAACTTGGTTGGTATGAAGCATTATTCGTAGGTGGGTAAAGGATGAGTTCGGGTTGGTTTTGAGGTTGTTGCTTGTGTGATGGTGCGTAAGGAATTAGAGGATTCTTTGAATAGCACATGGGTTATGTATGTGGTTCATTGATTGAGGGGGATCTAATGGACACTTGCGCATTGATAACATTGGTGGTCTTGGTTTGATGTATCCCTATTGAAGACATATCATTTTCTTGCAATATAATAGTCTTCTTAGGAGGAGAATTCATAGGAGAACAACAATCCAATTGTTCTTGGCTTTCAAGGATTGGTTCAATGGTTGAAGTGTCTTGTTCCATAAGATTCTCATGATTCTCATCAATTGGATCTTGTAAAACCGTAATAATATTGTCTTCTCTAATAGGAGAGATATTAGTAGAGGGGAAAAGTTGATTGTTGTCCATATTATCATTGTCTTGTGCCAAAACATCTACCCTAGTAGGAGATATTTTAGGAAAGTGACAATCAAGAGGTGCATCACATGTCATGCTTAGATGTTGTAAAGAAGCTTCATCACAAAGAGGGGGGGCATGAAGTGGAGGAAAACTAGGATTTTCATGTGTGTCAATAATTGGATCTTCTTGTTCAAATAGACCCTTCCAATTGTTAGGAACATTAGGAAGGAGAGAAATAATGCTATAACTCTCAATCATTGGGTGTCTTGATACCAACATATACTCCACACAAATGTGTTTGTCATGATCATTCACGAAAGCATTGTCACAAATAGGGGAGGTGTTGGGAGATGAATGGAGACTAGGTAGAGTGGTGGAAATGCATTCATCTTGTATTGTTATACTATCTTCCCAAGGGGAATGAGGAGAAGAACAAACAATATCTTCATGATGCTCAACGATTGTACCTTCTTTTTCCAAGATACCTTTGTCACTAAAAGGAGAGGTATCAGAAGAAGTACAATTATGATCATCATGTTTATCTATGTTTGAATTCCCTTCTAACACATAGTTAAAGTTTAAGACAAGTGTTTGCATTTTCATTCTCCTACACTAAGAGACAATCATAACTAGGGAATGCATTGAATGAATGATTAACATGCTTATGAACTAACTTTTTTGATGCAAACTTGGAAAGTATAGATACTAACATTTTTGAATAAAAATCTATGCAAACGCAAAATGCAATGTAAAATGCTGAAAGGAAATGCAAATTTTTAGATGATAATGGATTGATTATGCTATGCAATAATGTGAGAAAGCAAAGTTTGAAATGTAGCAATGCATGAAATGAGCAAATTTAAGCTAAATCTAATGAAATGCATGTTACAAAAACTCAACCAACTAATACAACTAGGTAATGGCACCAAACATAAGCTTAAAAATAGGGTTTTCTTTTTTGTAAAAGGCAGTTTTAGGGGTGAAAAGGGACCGATTCGCCCAAGGTGGTGAATGAGTCCTAGTGGGGATGTTTTTCAGAATTTTCAAAAAAAATTAAGTGATTTTTATGTTTTTTGAGTTCTATTATGTAGACCTAAGTTAAAAATGCAAAATTTTAAAAAATTTAAATGAAATTAGATGCCAAAATTGCAATCTTAATACACTTTTTATGAATGCAAAATTTGAAACCTAGCATGCAAATGAATCCATGCAAATCATAATGCAAGATCAATGTGAGGCTATATCTATGATGAAGTACTCCAAATCAAAAAATTATTCAAAAATAAGTTTCACCAAAATGAACCAAATATCTTATGAGTGTGAAATGCTATGACTCTCTTTTGCTCAATTAGGGTCTTTCACCTAATGGAAATAGATAGATCCCACACCCAAAATCTAGGTTGTTCACTCAAACTAATGTATTCATGATGAAAATATGCCTAAATTCAATGCTCTAAATGCAAAAAACTGATAAAATAGATTGGTTATTAGTGTGAAACTATTAAAATGCATGTTTTTTGAAAACACATTGTGATATGCAGAAACACCTAGAAATGAATGCAAATTGCAACATAAATGCATGAAACTGAAAGTTTGTATTTGAGATATTGATGAAGACTGGAAATGACTTATAGAATGTTGTTGATCCTAATTTTTAGGCATGGTGGGACTCATTTTCCATTCTGGGTGAATTAGTGCTAGATTTGTGAAACTATTTTGGAGCTTGTTTCAGACAGAGGGGTGTCCAAAAATGTAGAAAACCAAAATCAGACCTAGAAGTGGGATTCATTTTCCACCCATAGAAAATGAGTCCACTTTTGAATTTTTTAAGATTCAAAGGTGGAAATAGGGGCCTTCAATCTACACTTTCTGCTTCTTTGAGTGTCTGGTTATGAAACCATCAAATTTAGGCCTAAAAATGAGATTTTGTTGATATTTTTCCTTAGACAATGAAGATAAGACTTAAACAACTTTGCAACTTAATCTACGATGATTTCAACGCTTCCAAGATTCCTAAATATGCAAATACACAAGAGTAGAAGGAGAAATGTTGGATGTTAGGGTATGGGGGTTTGCCTTGGTCAAACCTCTTTGTAGGTAATTAAACCAAATTGATGAAAGAATGTAATGAAGCATGAAAAAATGGAGTTATTACCTTTCCATGATGGTTGATCTTTGATTTTTGCAACAATGGAGGAAGATTCTTCCCTTGAATGTATTTGGAATCTTTCTTGATGTAAAAACCCTATTGCGTGACTTGGTAGAGAATATATATGATGAATCAATGATGAGAGATGTGTGTATGAGTTAAGAGATGTAAATTAGGATTTAGAGAATTGATTTTATGGGAAATTCACCTTATTCACCTGTTAATTGGATCCCCAACGCCGACATGAAGAAAAATTAAACTTAAAACCTAATTTTTCTTGCTGAAAAGTCAAAAATGGCCCAAATGGGACTCATTCACTAGATTGGGTGAATCAGTCCCACCTGGCAGGGACTCATTCACAATAGATGGCGAATTAGTCCCAGAGGGGTCCATTTGCTAGCTACGATGCTAAGAAGTAAGGAAATAAGGTTCCTATGGTGACTTTGTCAGGTATTTGATCAAATTATGCTTCGAGATGCACAATGTGGGATAATAAGGGTCTATTCGTGATGATGTAAAGGTCAATTAGGGCGTTAAACACAAAATTTAATGTGAAAGTGTAATTAAATACACTTTACAACACTAAAATGAGGTACACATAGCCTAAGAAGGTAGAACATCCAATGTGAATGTGTAAGACACATTACAACACTAGATTAACATTAAGTTTAATTAACAACCCTTCTAGATCAAATTGATAATGTCATTAAACACATTTTATAATGTTGAATTAAGGGGGAATGGGTTCATTAAGTTTAGAAAAGCGTGAAATTCTTTTACAACACTTTACAAGACCATTACAAGACATCAATAAATATATTTGAAAGGGTCCAGGACCTAATGTGGATGTGAAAAACACCTCACAACTCCAAATCAAGGCCTCATTAAGTCAAATTTATCATTAATTATTCCCCAAATCAAGTAAGTTGCCTTTTTTCTATGGTACATTTAGCCCCCACTTTAGTGAGAGGATGAACTTGCTTCAAACTTACACTAAAGTAGACATTCAAGAGAAATCTAAGTGTACAAATGCAAATGACAAAGAATAACAAAGATCAAGAAGGCAGTCAAGCCCTCGGATCAAAGATCCTAAGTCAAACCATCAAGATACATAATCATGTAATGGAAAGAACTAAAGGAAAGAAAAATGAGGTGGATAAGATGTGCTCACTATGGGGCCACACAACATCAAGTCATCCGCGGGGTGAGATATCCCAAAGAACTGGTTTAGTGAGAAAGTCATGCAAGTGTGTTAGCTTCCCACCCTATAATGATAAAGTCATGCCAATGTGTCGACTTCCCATTATACTAACCATAGCAACGTTATGTTCCAAATAACATTGATAAGGCACCAAAATGTAATGCTTTTTGTAAATGTTTTTGAATATGTGAAGAATTTTGCTAAAGAGGATTTTTCTTTGTTCATGTAAGGTCTTCTTCTTATGGAGCATTGCGCCTGATTTTTCCAAGAGAGGAAAAATCAGGGTGTCAGATCATTATCCATGGGATTCTTCATTTGCATTAGCTCACTTCAGTTGATCGTACACTCTTGGAAGACATCAAACTGAATGACACCACGAAGAAGAAAAAACATGCCATGAAATTTGCACAAAGATGTTGTCTATGTATGCCCCCACTTTAAAGTGGTTGCTAACACCATTACAGTGAGCAATTTATTTAAAGTAGAAGACAATATGAGCACTTATTTGAAAATCCCTATGAGAAGTCATATGTTTTCGATAATTTGCATCATGAAGAAAGGGGGTATGTCACATGTGATTCAATCTTAAGACATGTCATCCATATCCCAAGCTTGATCTTGTATCTACATGAAAGGTTAACAATTAGTCAAAAGAGACAAAGAAAAGTGACATATGGGGATAAGGCTTTCTAATCCTTTTCGCCCACTTAGTGCAGGACAAGGGTGAACTTGGAATGGGTGATGGTATGCTGCCCCTTGTGATGGATGCAAAACATGCAATAGTGAGTATGCTATGATTCCACAACTATTACATGGCAAGGGGGAACAAGTAATGTTGTTTATTTGGAGAAGGAAACAAAGTTTCTAGTTGATACATGTTTAATGAGGTATCCATAAATTTAGGATGTACAAAGGGTAGAGTTTGCTTGGAAGAATCTTGTGTGATAGTATTGATGTTGTGTGAAGGTGTGTTGGATGGGTTGATTTCTATGAAAGAAAAATCATGAAGACCATTATTTGGTGCTTGTGTTTTAGGCTCTAGAGGGGCATGGATACTTTGTTCTATAGCATCACATCCTTTTTCTTGTTGTTTCATAACATTTTTCCGGTTTGGAATTAGCTTCAATTGTATATACTTTGTTACATATGTGAGCAATGTCATTGTAACTTGGTTGGTATGAAAAATTATTCATAGGTGGGTAATGGATGAGTTTGAGTTGGTTTTGAGGTTGTTGCTTGTGTGATGGTGCGTAATGAATTAGAGGATTCTTCGGATGTCCCATGGGGTATGTATGCAGTTCATTGATTAAGGGGGATATAATAGACACTTGCGCATTCATAACCTCGATGATATTGGTTTGATGTATCCCTAAGGAAGACATTATTTTCTTGCACTATAATAGTCTTCTTAGGAGGAGAATTTGTAGGAGAATGACAATCCAAATGTTCTTGGTTTTCAAGGATTGCTTCAATGGTTGAAGTGTCTTGTTCCATAAGATTCTCATGATTCTCATCAATTAGATCTTGTAACACCATAACATTGTCTTCACTAATAAGAGAGATATTAGGAGAGGGGAATAGTTGATTGTTGTCCATAATCACAGTGTCTTGTCCCATAACATCTACCCTAGTAGGAGAGCTTCTAGGAAACTGAAAATCAAGAGGTGCATCACATGTCATGCTTAGATGTTGTAAAGAAACTTCATAACAAAGACGAGAGACATGAAGGGGAGGACAAATAGGATTTTCATGTGTGTCAATGATTGGATCTTCTTGTTCAAATAGACCCTTCCAATTTTTAGGAACATTAGGAAGGAGAGAAATAATGCTATAACTCTCAATCATTGGGTGTCTTGATACCAACATATGCTCCTCACAAATGTATTTTTCATGATCATTCATGCGAAAGAATTGTCACAAATAGGGGAGGTGTTGGGAGATGAATGGAGACTAGGTAGAGTGGTGGCAATGCATTCTTCTTGTATTGTTATACTATCTTCCCAAGGGGAATGAGGAGAAGAACAAACAAGACCTTCATGATGCACAATGATTGTACCTTCTTTCGCCAAGATACCTTTGTCACTAAAAGGAGAGGTATCGAGAGAAGTAAAATTATGATCATAATGTTTATCTATGTTTGAAATCCCTTCTAAGACATAATCCTAACAAATGGGAAAGATAGGAGGGAGCGTAGGTTTAGGACAAGTGTTTTCATTTTCATTCTCTTACGCTAAGAGACCATCATAACTAGGGAATACATTGAATGAATGATTAACATGCTTATGAACTAACTTTTTTAATGGAAACTTAGAAAGTATAGATACTAAATTTTTTGAATAACAATCTATAAAAACAAAATAGTCAATGTAAAAGTCTGAAAGGAATTACAATTTTCAAATGATAATGGACTGAGTATGCTATGCAATAATGTGAGAATGCAAAGTTTGAAATGAAGCAATGCATGAAATGAGCTAATTTAAGCTAAATGTAATGAAATGCATGTTACAAAAACTCAACCAACTAATACAGTGACGTAATGGCACCAAATAGAAGCTCAAAAATAGGGTTTCCAGTTCTGTAAAAGGATGTTTTAGGGGTCAAAAGGGATTGATTTGCCCAAGGTCAAATGAGTCCTAGTGGGGATGTTTTTCAGAATTTTCAAAAATTTCTAAGTGATTTTTATGTTTTCTGAATTCTATGATGTAGACCTAAGTTAAAAATGCATAATTTCAAAAAATTTAAATGAATTTGGATGCCAAAAATGCAATCTAAATGCACTTTTTATGAATGCAAAATTTGAAACCAAGCATGCAAATGAATCGATGTAAATCCTAATGAAAGATCAATGTGAGGCTAGATCTATGATGAAGGACTTCAAATAAAAAAAGTATTCAAAAATCAGGTTGATCAAAACAAACCTAATATTTTATGAGTGTGAAATGCTGACTCTCTTTTGCTCAATTAGGATCTTTCACCTAATGGAAAGAGATAGATCCCACACCCAAAATCTAGGTATTTCACTTAATGTAATGTATGTATGATGAAATTATGCCTAAATACAATGACCTAAATGCAACAAACTGATAAAATGGATTGGTTATTAATGTAAAACTATTGAAATGCATGTTGTTTGGAAACACATTGTGATATGCAGAAACACCTAGAAATGAATGCAAATTGCACAAAAATTGATGAAAATGAAAGTGTGCACCTTAGATATTGATGAATACTGGAAATGACTTCTAGAGTGCTACTCATCTTGATTTTTTAGGCCTGGTGGGACTCATTTGCCATTCTAGGCAAATTAATCCCAGATCTATGAAACTATTCCAGAGCCCATTTCAAACCAATGGGTACTCAAAAATTTAGAAATATCAAACTTAGGCCTAGAAGTGGTACTCATTTTCCACCCATGGTGAATGAGTCCGCGTTTGAGTTTCTGAAGATTCAAAGGTGGAAATAGGGGCCTTCAGTCTACACTTTTTGCTTCTTCAAGTGTCTGATTCTGAAACTATCAAATTTGGACCTGAAAATGACTTTTGGTTGATATTTTTCCTTAGACAATGAAGAGAAAACTTAAAAAACTTTACAACTTGATCTTTGATGATTTCCAAGCTTCCAAGATTCCTAAATCTGCAAATACACAAGAAGAGAAGGAGAAATGTTGGATGTTAGGGTATGGGGGTTCACCTTGGTCATACCCCTTTGTAGGTAATTAAACCAAAATGATGAAAGAATGTAATGAAGCATGAAACAATGGAGTTATTACCTTTCCATGATGTTTGATCTTGGATTTCTACAACAATGCAGGAATATTTTTCCCTTGAATGTCTTTGGAAGCTTTCTTGATGTAAAAACCCTAACTTGCTTGACTTGATAGAGAAGATAGATGATGAATCAATGATGAGAGGTGTGTGTATGAGTTAATAGATGTAAATTAGGTTTTAGAGAATTTATTTTATAGGAAATTCACCTTATTCACCTATTAATTGGATCCCTAAGGCCAACATGAAGAAAAATTAAACTTAAAACCTATTTTTTCCTGCTCAAAAGTAAAAAATGGCCCATATGGGACTCATTCACCACCTTGGGAAAATAAATCCAACCTGGAAGGGACTCACTCACCATAGATGGTGAATTAGTCCCAGAGTGGCCCATTTTCCAACTAGGATGCTAGGAAGTAAGGAAACAAGGTTCATATGGTGACTTTGTCAGGTATTTGATCAGATTATGCCTCAAGATGCACAATATGGGGTAATAGGGGCCTATTAGTGATTATATAAAGGTCAATTAGGGCTTGGGACACAAAATTCAATGTGAAAGTGTGATTAAATACACTTTATAACACTAAAATGAGGTCCACACAACCTAAGAAGGCACATCATCCTGATGTGAATGTGTAAGACACTTTACAACACTAGATTAACATTAAGTTTAATTCTCAAGCCTTCTAGATTAATGTGATAATGTCATTAAAAAAAAATTATAATGTTGAATTAAGGGGCAATGGGTTAATTAAGTCTAGAAAAGCGTGAAAGTCTTTTATAACACTTTACAACACCTTTACAAGACATTAATAAATGAATTTGAAAGGGTCCAAGACCTAGTGTGGATGTGAAAAGCACCTCACAACACCAAATCAAGGCCTCATTAAGTCCAATTTATCATTAATTATTCCCCAAATCAATCAAGTTTCCTTTATTCTATGGTACAAAAACTAAGGAAATGAAAAATGTTTGAAAACACAATGTGATATGCAAAATGAACCAGAAATGCAAGTAAACTATAACAAAAATTAATAAAACTAAAGAGGTGCACTTGGAAACTAGAAAGTGATGGATAAGATCTCTGGAATCTTGTAGAAATGACTGTTAAATCATACTACCCAACACTTACGCCAAGTTGGGCGACTTAGTCCTGTTTTAGGGAAATTCTACCAGAACAGGTTTTAGACAAAAGGGTACTCAAAACTAAAAAAAAAACTTTTCAAGCCTTGTAGTGGGAGTAATATTCCAGTGATGGTGACTTATTCCACTTCCAAATTTTGAGAACTTGAAAGGTGCAATTTGTAGCTCTTGATCTGCACTTCAGCTCTTGACAAGTTTCCAGTTCTGAAACTACAAAATCAAGCTTGTAGGTGTTCTCCAAGCTTCTTTTAGGGTTTTACCACTTGGAATGACTTTGAATTTTTTTGAAAAATTTTCACACGTTGCTCTCTTTGAGAAATCTACACACAAGACCTACAAAACACATGCAAAGAGGGGAAAAAGTGTTAAGGATTAGTGAATAGGGGTTTGCCTTGGTCAAACACCGGTTTGGTAATTAAACCCATGAAAATGAAATGAAATGAAAAGAGAATAATGAATTAACAACATGCAATGCTACAACTCACCAAACCCTTGAAGTGGAAATCTTAAGATATGCAAGTGGAAGCTCCAATATGCTTGAATACTCTTAAGGACAAAATGCTTGAATGCAAAATCACCTGATTGATTCATTAGTAAAATGGGGAATTGTTGAAGATTAAGGAGGATGAAATGAGAGGAAAACCCTATATTTATACACAATTATGTAAATTTTCCCAAAAATACCACATCATAGGCCAACCCCAAGGCGTAGACAATAATATCTCACCAGAATTTTGAAATAATTTTGATTTTTGAGCCAAGTGGTGACTTGATCCCACTTAGGAATTTTAAGTGGGTGTCAGAAATTAAAGTGTATTAAATGATGTTTAACAAGATTATTCTAAAAAATACACTTAAGTAAGGCTTGTAAGTGTATAATGGGGCCATTTAAACATAAGAATTCTTAATTAAGGCACCATTTGAATTCTTTTAATTTGCTAGGGCCCAAGACCTAATGTGAATGTGTTGACCACATTACAACATTAAGTCAATGAATAACTAATCCAAGGTCACAAGGAGGACACAAACGAGACAAAAGAAGTAGAAGGGTTACTTTTTCAGTGTCCACAATCATAAAAGTAATTCTCTTGACTATTGTCCATGTTGAGCATTAAATTTCTCTTGGACACCTGTCAATTCCAAACATAACAATGTTGCTTCATATTTCAAGCTTTGTATCAACAAAGTTTCTCATTGATATTTCGATCTTTTATTTTATTTTACAACCTTTTTGGTCTAATATTAACCCCATTTCTTAGCCTATTTTAGGTTAATAGAGTTTTCAACCTTCCTTTGAATATAATGGATCAAACCGAGCAATGTTAGAAGTTTATAAATATTCTACAAATCATTCAAGATTTGCTTTATCACTTTTTCCTATCTAGTTATAATAATATATTGAGCATTCATTCAATTGAATGTCTCATAATATGATCATGATTTATAAATCCTTATCTTTATTTTCTCTTTTTCATCTGAGATAACCTTCTTAGGGACACTAAGAAACTACTTCACACAATATATTTTTTAGGACTGATATCCTATAATTCAAATTTCCAACCAGTATTGGTTACCTTGGTGAGTTTGTTCACCATAATACTATGTCAGTTTCATCAACATAGGGGGATTAAACTATTTTAATGGTTGACCACTTCCTCACTAGAATCTTAAGAGATTACACATGTACTTCCAATGATGACATCCTATCTTCATCTCTTGGTATATTGGACAATAATTTTCTACCTTCCTTGCAGTATCTTACTCTATCTTTTCTAGATTATAGTGGTTCCTCATCCAACAAATAATTTTTTCATTTCAATGTCCTGAATATGACATCAATTCCCTCATTTCATTCCTTAATCTTCCAAAAAATCTGGTACATAGGTTCTTTCCATCTCATATTATCCTACTTTGACTAAATGAAAACCTTTTTCGTGGACTCATACCACATAAGTATAATGGTTAGACCTTTTTTAGAGATAAATATCATTTCTCAAATAGGAAATCCATACATTAGATTTTATTTTGTCCTTTGATCATTTCCAAAGATGTAATCCAACTTTTATCTCAATCTAACTTTCCCGATGAGCATCAATACTAATTTCGAGTAATGATCCTTGTTTAATCATGTTGGTTCCTAAAATATATCAAATTTAATTGTATTCCTAATTACCAAGCATGAAAGTTTCTCAAAAACATGAGTATTTAGATCTTTCGTTGGCTATTGCATAGGCAATGATCTTCCCTTTTATGATCAAGTAATATGTCTATCCTTTTCTAAGGAATCAATAATAATAACAATTGATCTTTCAATCAAACATATACATAAAGTAATAAGTGATAAAATTCATTTCTCATTGGTCATTAACCTTGACCTTTTCACTATATTTCAGTAATTCCAATACTTTATTCTTGTGGTGATAAAATATATGACTTAATTGACATCTTGGCATAAGAACTTTTCAACCATTATCTTTCAATAAGGTCTATATTTAACTTACATAATAATCCCACAGGCCCTAGAGTTAAACCTAGTAGCTCTGATACCACATGTAACATGCCAATCATTCACTAAAATAAAATGTCCAAGTTTTTACCTCACGTGAATGACCCATGAAGCCAAAACATAGCAATACACTTTTTTTTTCCATAATGTAAATTACATGGACATTTGAAATAACACTATTTCCAAACATTTATTGCATTTCATTGTAATTTCACAAATCTTTCCATAACATAGATTTTAAAATGAATAAACTCAAGTTTATTGAAGATAACATCCTTCCATATAAATGGGTACAATATACATACATAGCTCTTCTGAGCTTCAAGTGGTAATAGATAGACAAATTGGTCTTGATGCCTCCACAATGGTGCACATTTTCTGGATGTCCCCATCTCCTGGTGCACACACTCTAGCTATCCCCAATGCTAGTAAAAATAACTGCAAACCTCGGCTTCCATTTGATGAGAAGAAGCATCACTCAAGAACTTTTCTACCAACCACAGACTAAAATGCGGTCCCCGCACATCTATCACATATGACAAGATGGCCCTACCCTTCGACAAAGAGATTGGTTAGTAAACCACATAAAAATGCCTATATGAGCTTAGTGTTGTGTTCTAAAAATTAGAACCTAATCATATAGTCATTTCCCCTATGAGTATGTGCAATGATGGAAAATGTATCCCCTTACATTTTCACATTTTTTAGGCCCTCCCTATTAAATTGAGCATATAAAGTTGCTTTGATTTATTGTTGTAATGTCTAACTTAACACATTCACATTATGTCTTGGGCCCTTGTAAATAAAATGAACCTAGTTGTGCCTTATTTAGAGTTTTGTATAGTGTACCTTCATGCTTTCACACTGAACTATTGATTTTTGGGTTCCTATGTACTTCTCTAACTCTTCTAGGGTTTTTCACCTAAAAGGAGAGAGATAGGACCAAAAATGCTAAGGGTTCATTAAAATTAGGATGTGTATGATGTTATTTAAGTTAAATGAAGTGAAAAAAATGCTATTAAGTGATCTAAAAGACTAATTACAAATGCAAAATCTAAGAATTATGGGGTATGTGCAAGATCATGACGGACCAAAAAGTGGCAATATGATGGGTATGTGTAGTGTATGTGGCTGACGACTTTTTTTTACCCAAAATTGATGAAACAAAAAGGGTTTTTAAAGGAGATTCTCAACTAAAGTCCTAATTGATAGGATGAATGAAAGACATCTATAGCTTTCAAATGATATCACATTTTTTGAATCTAAAACATGTGTCACATTCTATGCTTTGTATACTATAGGATTAAAAAAAAAAATGAATTTCATGAGGTTTTGACCAAGTTAAGGTGGTCAAAAATACAAGTTTTTATATTTTTTAAAAGTTGTAATAAAAAAATCATAATTAATTATTTACTTGGCAAAAAATTACAAAAAATATGTGCATCACATCGGACATGAGTCCTCTACTTATATCTAAAATATTATAAAAAATATTATTATTTTATTGTGGTTAGGTGGTCGACACATCTACTTATTTTTTCCCTCAAATTTAAGTGCTAATGCATTGAAATTTCAAATTTTCACCAAATAGATTTTTTTTTTAAATAAACCTATTAGTGTAGAAACTACATTGAATTTGCTACAGATTTTATTCTTACATATTTTTTAAATAATATAGATAACTTATTCAAATTTTTACATCAAGTTGCCTAACTGTAATTTTTTTGAACTTTTTGCCACTTAAGGGCCTATTTTTTCCATGATGATCCTGCACATACCCTATAATTTGTTTGAAAACACATTGTGTATTGCAAAAGTGAACTAGAAATTTAAAAAAATGATAAAAAAATTGATGAGACTGATCAGAATGCACCCGGAGGTAGATTGTTGTTACTGGAGAGTTCTGGAATGTTTTAGGAATCACTGTTAATGACCACTAGGAATGATTCGCCATGCATGGTGAATCAGTCCTACATCTGATGGAAAGTCCTAGAAACAGGTTTCTAACTGTCAGAAGCTAAATTTTTCCTAAATCACTTTTTAGGCCTACAGGTGGGACTCATTTGCCATGGGTGGTGAATTAGTCCACCTATAAGAATGAGCAAATGATGGAGTTGATTCTGTGTATCTAGATCTACACTTATGCTTCCTATAGGTGTTTGCTTTTGAAACTATCGGATTCGGGTCTGAAAGTGACTTTTTGTTGATTATTTTCCTTAAATAAATAAGAGATGACTTGAATAAATTTTAAATGCAATATTCAATGGTTCCTAAGCCTCTGAGATTTCTAAGTCTGCAAACACACAAGAAAAGAAGAAATGTTGATTGTTAGGGCATGGGGGTTTTCCTTGGTCAAACCCTGTTTAGGTAATTAAACCAAAATGATGAAAGAAAGGAATGAAACATGCAATAATGGAATATATTTCCTTTCCATGATGATATATCTTGAAATTCTACAACAAAACATGAAGGTTTGACCCTTAAATGTTATTAGAAGCTTTCTTAATAACTTGTAATCATGAAACCCTAGGTTGTTTGACTTGAAAGGGGAGATTGGTGGATGAATAATGAAGAACTGATGTGAATTGAGTTGGTGAATGTAAAAATGAGTTTAGAGAGGTGATTTTATACAAAATTAACCTATTTTACCGATTAATACCTCATCACAGGTTGACATGAAGCAAAATTAAACTCAAATTTCACTTTTTTCCTGCTCAAAGGTCAAAATTGAGCCAAATGTGACTCATTCGCCACATGGCGAATGGGTCCCACCTAGATGGGATTGATTTTCCATGCATGGTGAATGCATCCCACAGGGGCTATTTTGACAGCTCAGATGCCAGAGAGATTATGAAATAAGGTCTAAAATGCAATCTTGTTGGGTATTTGATTAATTTAAGCCTTGGGATGCACAATATGGGTTAATAGGGGCCTAATAGTGATAATGAAAATGTCAAATAGGGCTTGGGAAACAAAAATCAATGTGAAAGTGTGATTAACTACACTTTACAACACTAAAATGAGGTCCACATAGCCTAGGAAGGCACAAGAACTAATGTGAATGTGCAAGACACATTACAACAATAGTTTAACATTAAGTTTAATTCAAAAACCTTCTAGATTGATGTGAAGATGTATTTGAATACATTTTATAATGTTGAATTAAGGAGAAATATGTTCATTAAGTCTAGAAAAGCATGAAATTATCTTACAACACTTTACAACACCTTTACAAGACATCAATAAAAGCATGTTATTCAATTTATAAGGGCCCAAGACCTAGTGTGGATGCATAACATGCCTCACAACACCTGAAGGCCTCATTAAGTCTAATTAATGTCATGTCAAGTGAAGGGTCCTTTTTTCTATGACACATTTAGCCCCCACTTTAGTGAGAGGATGAACTTGCTTGAAACTCACACTAAAGTAGACATTCAAGAGAGATCCTTATGTATAGGTGTAGACCACAAAGAATGATAAAGATCAAAGGAGGTTGTGCATGCCCCCAAGATCTAAGATCCTAAGTCAAACCATCAAGATACAAAATCATGCAAAGGAAAGATGGAAAGAAAGACAAGGTGGAAAAGATGTACTCACTCTGGGGCCAGAAAACTTTAGGTCATCTGTGGGGTGAGAAGTCCACAATATACTCACTTTGGGGCCATGAAACTTCTGACTGTCTGCGAGTTGAGAAATCCAAAAAAGTTAAGATACATACACTAGTTGGTATGCACTCACAAACACAAAGGTAGATATGGGGAAAAGTCATGCCACTAGGTGGGCTTCCCGCTTAACCATATCAAAGTTATACCTCCTGATAGCTTTAATAAGGTGCCACAAAGGAAAATGATGCTTCAAGTTGTATGAGGTAAGAAAAACTTCATATGCTTGACATCCATAGACATTGTTAAGGTAGAATAGTGTAAAAATTGTTCAGAGGGATTTTCCTTTGTTCATGCAAGGTCTCATCTTAGGGAACATCATGCTTAACATCTGCAAGAGAGGATAAGTGCAAAAGAAGTATCACACTCTTGGAGGGAATCAAGCCCACTAACTCCACCAAGAAAAGGGTGCATCATAAGAAGAAATAAGTCACACAATGAAATGTGAGTGGTGATATATGCCACCCACTTTAAAGTAGTTGCAAGCACTTGTACTGAGAGAAATTTCTTTAAAATAGAAGATAAAGAGGAGACATGAGAGCTTACTCAGAAATCCCTATGCCAAGTCAAATGTTTTCGATAAGCTACATCATGAAAAAGGGGAGTATGTCAGACACAAGCCAACTTAAAGCACATCGTCCACATCCCAAGATTGCTCTTATATATTCATGTAAGGTTAACGACTAGCCAAAGAAGGCAACAACAAGTGACATACGAGGACAAGGCTATCGAACCCCTTGCCCCCATTGAGTGCAAGACAAGGCGAGTCGAATTTTTTGATAAAATGAATGTGAGAGTGAAAATCAATATCAATTAGAGGAATGAGGTGCCCCCACATAGGGAAGTGGACCAAATTCTTGAAAATATTGTATTTTATGATTCAAGGAATTACATTCATTAGTGGTGTGACCATGAAATCTATGATATGCACAAAATGAAGTCTTAGAATAGCATTTCTTTTGAGTTCTAGGAGGGAGGGTGATCAAGTTATCTTGCAGGAGTCTCAAAAAGATATCCTCTTGATTAATGATAGAAGATGGTCTTGTGGTTTGTTTCCAATATACATATTGCTTAGTAGTGGATGTCATACTTACACAAGTGTCTCTAGATTGCAATATTTTATTCTTCTCATTATAGGAAGGTATAAAATCTAATGAATTCAAATTATGAACATTTTGTGAGATGAGACTGACATTAAGCGAAGGTGTAGTTAAAAGATGATGTTTAAAACTACTAGTTGCTAAGGATGATGTAGGAATGTGTTTTGTGAGATTGTTGATGTTGAGTGAAGGTTTGGAAAAAGGACAATAACCAAGACCATGGGTTGTATGTTGTGTGTTAGGCTCTATAGGGTTGCAGATACCTTGTTCTCGAGCACCACATCTTTTTCCACTATATCCCTATTGTTTTATGAGGTCGTACCCTTTTCCATAAAGCATTTTCATTGCTTTAAAATTGGGTGGTTGTTCGTTATTGTGTTCATCAAAGGTTGTCGTGTAGTTTTATTTGTTGTCTAAAGTGGTGAAGGTGGATGCTTTCAAAAGGTTGTCTGAATTTTGCATTGACATGATGGTTGGTTGTTCTTATTTTTCATCTTTCTTTTGTATGAATATGTATTCACCCATAACTAATGGTGTGAATTCTAAGGATCCCCAATTGTCACCAAATAATTTAGATGACCATGTCTCATTGTTGTGTTCAATTTCTATGTTGGATGTTGGAATCATTATTTTCAAAGGACTTGTAGCTCCTTTTTCAAGGTGCAAGCAACTTTCAAGCTCGGGATCTACTCCAACTTGATAAATGTTATTGTTATAGACATATTTTATTATACGATGAAGGGTTGAAAGCACTGCATTCATCTCATGAATCCATGGTCGACCTAAAAGAAGATTATATGAAAGATCATAAGGCATGACATGGATAGGAGTTTGCAAAGTAACCATCCCAACCTTAATAGGTAAAGTGATTACTCCAAGCGGTTGCTTTGTTATATTGTCAAATCCTCGAATAGAGACAAAATCAGGTATTATTTGTGACCTATCAATATCTAATCGATCAATGAGAGTCACACTACAGACATTAAGGGAAGAACCCTTATCAATATAAGTGCACTTTATCACTATCTGATTGTATTGAGCAATGATCATGAAAGCTTCATTTTGTTTTCACAACTCTAAAGGAGGGAGCTCATGTTGAGGGAAAGTAATGTCAAGATTAGTTTGATTCATTTTATGGGTTAAATCCACCACATCATTCAAAGTTGTACCATGAGGAGCTTTAATTTGTTTTAAGGATATTTAAAGAATATTGTGGTAATTTGGTGAGTTTTGAAGTAAATCCCAAAGGGAAATATTTGTTGGAGTATTCTTTAATTGTTCAACAAGATCATACTCCTTTGTGTTTGGGAGGTAACGAGGAGCACTAGGAGGATTGGGTAAAGGTAAAGAGGGTGGGGTTGGTTGTGGTAGTTGCAAATTATTTCAGGTATTATATGTATGATCAATGATATTATAACTCAGTTTTTGTGACACATTAGTTTTAGGTGGGTGGAGAGTGTAGTGAGGTTTATTGGAAGGATGAAGTGGATGCAAAGGTGGTTAAAGTGTGTAGCAAGGTTTATTGGAATGATGAATTTTATGCGAGGTTGGGTAAAGGGTGTAGTGAGGTTGAATATCGTTAACATCCCGTAACAAGTGATATTTTTCATTGTCTTTGAAGGGGATATGATCTTTGTCTTGGGTCATAATATCCTCCCTAGAAGGAGTGTTCTTAGGAGAACAAAAAACAACATGTTCATGATAATTAAGGTTTGGTTCATCCAAAATAACTTCATTGCAACTAAGGGAGTTATTAATGGTTGAATCTGTTTGGTAATTGATAGTGGGGAGATTGGGGGAAGATTGTATGTGAGTGTTACTTTTTTCTACAAGGTCTCATTCTCTTGTTGCATATTGTCTACCCTACTAGAAGAGCTTGTAATATGTTCATCCAAGTTTGAGGTTTGCAAAGTTCCTTCATCATAAGTGGGAGAGGCATCGAGAGAAGGCTCATTATGGTTTTCAAATAGATTTTCCCAAATGGGAGGAGCATGAGGGAAGGGAGGATCAAGGGTGTCATGATTCCGAATAGGGATATCTTCTAACACCAACCTATCCTCTTTACATCGAGGAGAGATATTAGGAGAGAGAGAAGTTTGATTGTCATGACCATGGAGACTCGGTAAGGTGATATTTAGGGATGTAGCTATGATCTCATGTTCTTGTTGTCTAACATCATCCAAAGGGGAATAAGGAAATGGAAAATCAAGACCCTCAATTCTTGTAACTTACTTCACCAAGGTACCTTCATCACTAAGAGGAGAGGTATTGGGAGAAGAACAAGTATGTGTGTTATGATTGTCTACACCTCCATTCACACCAATTTGGGTAATGTAATGTTTTGGTCTACGCTATGTGCCTCATAGTTGTAATCAAAATCAAACTCATAAGAGGGGGTGTTATGCTTAGAAAATCCATGTTTAATCAAATCAAAGGAACATTTAAAGAACATTGTATGCAACAGTAAATAAAGTGCAATGTAATTTTTAGATGTAAAACAAAGTAAATTGTTGATTATAGTATGCAATAATCTAAAAAATAAAATGTGGGAAATGTAAATGTGAAATTAAACTATGTGTGAAATGAGATATTTTAAGTGAGATCTAGTGAAATGCATGTTATATAAATGCAACTAACTGATATAAAATGTGGGAAATGTAAATGTGAAATTAAACTATGCGTGAAATGAGATATTTTAAGTGAGATCTAGTGAAATGCATGTTATATAAATGCAACTAACTGATATAGGTAGGCTAAGGCACCAAATAGAAGCTGAAAAACATATTTATAAGTTTTGTAAAATGTTGTTTCAAGGGTCAGAAGGGACTCATTCGCCCAGGGTCGCAAATGAGTCTCAGTATGGACTTTTTAAAGAATTTTCAAAAAAAATTGACTGATTTTGATGGTTTCTGAATGTTATGATGCATACCTAATTGAAAAAAGTAGAGTTTCAGAGAATGGAAATGAATTTAGATGTCAACAATGTAACCTAAATGCACTTTTTATGAATGCTAAATTTAACGCCTAGCATGAAAATGAATCATGCAAATCTTAATGCAAGCTAGATCTATTATGATGACAGTACTCCAAATCATTGAAAACTAGGTTCACCAAACTGAACTGTTAATTTTTGGGTTCCTATGTACTTCTCTAACTCTTCTAGGTTTTTCACCTAAAAGGAGATAGATAGGACAAAATATGCTAAGGGTTCATTCAAATTAGGATGCATATAATCTTATTTAAGTTAAATGAAGTGAAAAAAATGCTATTAAGTGATCTAAAAGACTGATTATGAATGCAAAATCTAAGAATTATGATTTTTCTGAAAACACATTGTGTATTACAAAAGTGAACTAGAAACTTACACAAATGATAACAAAAATTGATGAGACTAATTAAAGTGCACCTAGAGGTAGATTGTTGTTATTGGAGAGTTTCAGAATGTTTTAGGAATCACTTTTAATGACCACTGGGACTGATTCACCATGCATGGTGAATCAGTCCTACTTCTGATGAAAAGTCCTAGAAACAGGTTTCTAATTGTCGGGAGCTAAATTATGACGAAATCACTTTTTAGGCCTATAGGTGGGACTCACTCACCATGGGTGGTGAATTAGTCCACCTACAAGAATAAAAAAATATTGGAGTTGATTCTGTGTAGCTAGATCTACACTTCTGCTTCATATAGGTGTCTGCTTCTGAAATTGTCAGATTCGGGTCTGAAAGTGACTTTTTGCTGATATTTTTCCTTAAATGAAAAAGAGATGACTTGAATAACTTTGAAATGCAATCTTCAGTGGTTCCTAAGCCTCTGATATGTCTAAGTCTACAAACACACAAGAAGAGAAGAATAAATGTTGATTATTAGGGCATGAGGGATTTCGTTGGTCAAACCCCATTTAGGTAATTAAACCAAAATGATGAAAGAGAGGAATGAAACATGCAAAAATGTAATATATTTCCTTTCCATGATGATATATCTTGAAATTCTACAACAAAACATGAAGGTTCAGCCCTTAAATGTCCTTAGAAGCTTTCTTAATAACTTGTAATCATGAAACCCTAGGTTGCTTGACTTGAAATGGGAGATTGGTGGATGAATAATGAAGAATGGATGTGAATTGAGTTAGTGAATGTAAAAATGAGTTTAGAGAGGTGCTTTTATAGGAAATTCACCTATTTTACCTGTTAATACCTCATCACAGGATGACATGAAGCAAAATTAAACTCAAATTTCACTTTTCTCCCGCTCAAAGGTCAAAATTGAGCCAAATGGGACTCATTCACAATACATGGTGAATGGGTCCCACTTGGATGGGACTGATTTGTCACACATGGAAAATGGGTCCCATAAGGGCTATTTTGATAGCTCAGATGCCAAGAGATTAGGAAATAATATCTAAAATGCAATCTTGTCAGGTATTTGATCAATTTAAGCCTTGGGATGCACAATATGGGTTAATAGGACCCTAATAGTGATGATGTAAATGTCAAATAGGGCTTGGGACACAAAAATCAATGTGAAAGTGTGATTAAATACACTTTACAACACTAAAATGAGGTCTACATAACCTAGGAAGGCACAAGAACCAATGTGAATGTGCAAGACACATTACAACACTAGTTTAACATTAATTTTAATTCAAAAACCTTCTAGATTGATGTGAAGATGTATTTAAATACATTTTATAATGTTGAATTAAGGAGAAATATTTTCATTAAGTCTAGAAAAGCATGAAAGCATCTTACAACACTTTACAACACCTTTACAAGACATCAATAAAAGCATTTTATTCGATTTATAAGGGCCCAAAACCTAGCGTGGATGCATAACATGCTTCACACCACCTGAATCAAGGCCTCATTGATTCCAATTAATCTCATGTCAAGCAAAGGGTCCTTTTTTCTACGGCACACACACTAATCTAGGGTTTCATTAATTAATTTGGCTTCTTTACACCTTATTTGGCCTTATTTTGCATCCACAAACCTCGATTAATTCATTTTTTGAAGGATAATCCTGACATTAACCAACATCCAATCATAATTCATGTGATTTTGGATTGTATGGCCCAGATTTAGTGATATGGGACTCATATGCCACCTTGGGTATATGGGTCCCACCTAAGTTTCGTTGCCCCGATCCTAATTTCACATCAATCTAATCCTTTCTTGAAAAATGTGTCCCAAAGGATAGACTAATGGGACTCATTCACCACTTATAGCCTATGAGTCCCATGTGGCTTAAACTTAAATTAAATTCAAATTATTGGTTGTATTTTATTCTTCTCTGGATATGATGTCAGCTTGTAGTGTTGTAATTTCAGGAAATTTGGCATAGACAAGTATAAATACAAGGTTATTTCACTCATTTTTCACCTAGCAAGCAATCATGTGACCTAAGACTTTCAGGAGAGAATTCCTAATAGAAAATTGGAGATTACAAGAGCATTCAAGAGCTAATTATAAAGTGTTTTAGAGCATCATGTCAAAGTCATCATGCATCATGTTTGTTTATGAGCTAATATTTGTGATGTAGGTTTTCATGATTCAAGAAAGAATTCAATTCAAGATCCATATCATTCAAACAAGAGTGGGGATCTACATCCTTTGGATCCATTCATACATGTTTGTAGCACTTTATTTCTAGGGTTTGGTGAGTTACAACATATCATTTTGTTCATTCATCATTCCTCCTTTCCATGCCATTTCATTTCAAGGGTTGATTACCAAAATTGGGTTTGACCAAGGAAAACCCCTTTCTACTAAGAAATAAACATTTTTCCCTCTCTTTAGTGTGTGATTTGTAGGCCTAGGTTGAAGAAACATTGAAGAGAAAGATTTTAAGAAGTTTTCAAAGTTGTCGCCATGTTTACAAGATCATTAAAAGTCATTTACAAAACAAAATTCAGTATTTCAAATCCAAAAATTAGGTTGAGAAGAAAAAGTAGAGATTGAAGAGAATATTTAGATCTTCATCCTCCAAAAAGCTAACAAGGATTGATATGTCACTTCTGGCATATGATTCCTAGTATAGTGACTTTTCTAGATTTCAAGAGTCCCAGTCCTGTCACTATCAGATTTATATTCCTTCCTAGAAACCCTAATCATGGACTAAATGACCTAGCCTGATGTATGAGTCCTAGTGTGCATTAAATTTATTAATTTCAGCATTTCAAGTATTCATTCAAGCTTCTATAGGTTTTTGGGTTCCCCTCTATACTTTTCTAGTTTCCTATTTTGTTTCCATTCATTTCTAGGTCATCTATTCAAGTTTTGCACATCATTAGGTCTTGCATGTTACTCTTCTTTCCAAGCCCTAGCTTGGTGGTGAACCCCAATTTAGTCCTTAACAAGATCTCTTTCCCCTTTCTATCTTCGGACTGAGATCTCTAAGGTTTCCTTGAATGAAACAATAGTGAAATAGGATCCCTATCCTCGTGCTCCATCTCCTAAAAGGTGGGGAACCCTATTTCTATTGTTACATTTTGGTGAACCCGATGTGAACACCTCTTTTCTAATTTTGAGTGCATCATAGTCATAGATCTAGCTTACATTAACTTTGCATTAGGATTTTGTATTAGTTTATTTGCATCTATGGTTTCTAAATATTGCATTAGTGAAAGTGCATATAGGTTGCATTTTTGCATATTGCATCATGGAATTTCATCAAAAATCTGTAATTGCACTTAGCCTAGACATCATACAAACTAGAAAACATAAATTTCACCTATAATTTTCTAAAATTTGTGCAAAAATCCTAATCTAGGACTCATACACCCCTCTGGGAAATTTAGTCCTAGTACAATTGGTTTTTCCTAGATTTTGGGTATTTTGTGGTGAATGTTATTCAACATTTAAACCCCTAAAAAACCCTAATTGGGACTCATATGCCCGTTTGGGTGATTTAGTCTTGTTTCATGTTTTAAACTACATTTTCTAGCATTAAAAACTCTATTTTTGTGTTTCTATTTGCTCTTGTTAGTTATTTGTTTTAGTTTGTATAGATTATTTTTTCTTCATTTCATTACATCTGGGTTCATTTGGTTCATTTTGTACATTGCCTTAATATTTCAAACTTACACCTACACATTATATTCTAGGTTATTTCATTACATTTCATAATGGATGTGTGCTTTGGTAAGCTTTGGATGTCCTTGAAATCGGAAGTGGATGTACCAAGTTGTGCTTTTGGAAATGACCCTAATGAAATTGAACTTACACATGCTCACTCAAATCCTAATGCATGTCCTCCTCATGATGTTGATATCATTGGAGAAGATTATGACAACATGAACAAATTTTTAAATGATTTCCTTAACAACCTTGAGACTAATGCATCCTTTTATCCATACATGAAACAAATAGAACCCTATCATCCCACCACTTGAGATGTTTGGTTACCTACATCCTAAAAATGAGACACAAGCTGAGCCTAAGTTCCCTATACAATAAGTGAACCTAGTTCCTCTAATCAAGGAAACATTCAAACATTCTACATTAACAAGGTAAAAAACACTCCCATCAACCTACAAGAGACATATGGAAAGGGATTCACAATATTAAGCAAACAAGGAAGTGATACAACAAGTGAACATGAAATTCATCAATTCTTAGAGAAAATACCAACTGAAGATACAAAATGGTTAGGATATCTAGATCCTCATCCCAATATGAATTGCCCCCTTCCTAAAGAACAACCAATGTCTCGTAGCGATGATAAGGATGATATGATCATCTTAGGTCCCCCTCCTCAACATACAACATGAGAAGTTGGTGAATATAGCAAGTGATGAAGGCCTTACAAACTAAAGAAACTAAAATTCCCTTGTTTTCCATCTGCAATTGAAACTTTACACATACTTCTAAGTCAAGGACTCATTACATTATAACCCATGCTAGAAATTCAATTTCCAAATCCTAAGAACAAAAACACATCTAATTGCATATGTCATAGATTTTTTAGGTATAGTACTGATGAGTGTCGTGCTTTAAAACAAATATTTTAAAAAATTGATATCATAGAAATAGTCCCTTAAAGTGGTACCCTTTTTCTCCTTGCCATGTAATGGTTGTAGGATCATAACATTCTCACTATTACATGCTTTACATTCATTGCAAATCATTTCAAAATTCAAGGAGTTCTCCCTCATTACCTACCTTGGCTCATTCTTGTCTTACACTCAGTGGGAGAAAGAATTAGATGGCCTTGCCTTAGTAATGCATTTATCGTTGTCCCTTTGGCTAGTTGTCCACCTTCCGTATACGATGACCAAGATTGGGATGCAAACGACTTCCTAATAGGTTGCCTCGCATGTGCCTTACTAGTCTTGCTTTTGTTTTCTTTTGCATGTTTCTTGTGTGTGATTGCATGTGCATAATGTGACCTGCCATATTGTTCTATTTGATGTATCTCTCTCTTTGTGCATTATTCTATTTGTATCTACATTCATCTCTATGTCATGAACCTTTATCTTTTTCTTTGTCTTGTGTTTTCCTTTTGGGGATGACACAAGGCATCAAGACATTTAGGTCTCTTCCATGTTGACCCAAAATATTTTCCTTTATCTTGTGTTTCCCTATTGGGTATGACGCAAGGCATCAAGACACTTAGGTCTCTTCCATGTTGGCCCAAAATATTTTCCTTAATCTTTATCCTTGTCTTGTGTTTTACTTTTGGGGATGACTCAAGGCATCAAGACATTCATGTCTCTTCCATGTTGACACAAAATTTTTTTCCTTTTTTTCGCTCTTTTTGTGTCATACTTCCTATTCCATGAGTATTTGGGGAATGATGATGGTTCCGAGCTGCATAAAAACATTGTAGCAAAGGCATAATATTGACCCCAAATCCATGGATCCCTTCTGTGATTTTGTGGGGACAACCCTTTTTCATTTGCATTTACATTTGATGTTTCATTGTGTAGTCTTCTTACTTCATGCAATGCATCTTTTGCTTTGTGGTGACATTTGGTGTGATGTCCCTCAAGATCGTGATCTCTATGAGCATATGGTATTCATCTTAGTGGCTTGACGTGACACACTGCATCCCCTAAATTGTGAATTTTCTATTCTTCGATTGATCCTCTCTTGGAGAAACTAGGCATGATGTTCCCTAAGTTAAGACCTTACATGAACTAAGAAAAAGTCCTTTGAACACTATTTTTCATTTACAATAACTATTATATGGCCACCTTGCACAACACACTTCGCTTGCATGTGGTGCCATCCTATTTGTTCATAGGTCTCAAGCATACAAAGCTTTGCTTGCCTCATGAAGTTTGAAGTTCATTGTTGTGTGGCACTTTATCAGAGTTATCATGAGGTATAACTTTGGTATGGTTTTTGTATGGGAGTTGAAATTAGGCATTACTTTCCCATAGCAACTTGCTTGTTTGTGTGAGTGCATACTGATGCATTTGTATGCATCTTACTAGGGGCTCACCTAATGGACACCAGATTCCCTTAGCCCTTGTGAGCATACATTGGTTTGCATAGTGGAAATCATGTTCCACTTGTAAATGTTTTTGGACAAATAGCCTAGATCTGATCTACATTGTGTGGGACAAATGATTGAAGCTTGATCCATCCCTCCTTTTGTTTTTATTTTTGTATTCTTTGTCTTTGGCAATGTATGCTAGTACCTTGATGTTGCTCCTTATATCATTTTCATGTGTGTCCCCTTGTACCTATGTTGGTCCACTATAGGATCTTGATCCTAGGGACTTGGCCATCTCCTTTGATCTTTGTCATCCTATGTTTCCCCCATCGATACACTTGGACCACTCTTGGTGTGTGTTTGTCTACTTTAGTGCGAATTTGAAGCAGGTTCATCCTCTCACCAAAGTGGGGACTAAATGAAATGACAAAAAATATACCCCCTTACATTTTTGTATTTTTTTGGGCCCTCCCTATTAAATTGAGCATAATGTTTCCTCAATTTAGTGTTGTAATGTGTTTAACACATTCACATTAGGTCTTTGTCCCTTGTAAACTAAATTAACCTAGTTGTGCATTATTTAGGGTGTTGTAAATTGTAGCTTCACACTTTCACACTAATCTAGGGTTTCATTAATTAATTGGGCTTATTTATGCCTTATTTGGTCTTATTTTGCATCCACAAGCCTTAATTAATGCATCTTTTTTAGGATAATCTCGACATAAACCAACATCCAATCATAATTCATCTAATTTTGGATTGTATGGCCTAGATTTAATGATTTGGGACTCATACACCACCAAGGTCATATGGGTCCCACCTAAGTTTTGAGGCTTTGATCCTAATTTCACATCAATCTAAGCCTTTCTTGAAAAATGTCTCCCAAATCTTAGCCTAATGGGACTCATACGCCACTTTTGGCATATGAGTCCTATGTGGCTTAAACTTAAATTAAATTCAAATTCTTTGAGGGATTTTATTCTCCTAGATTTGATGTTGGCTTTTAGTGTTGTAATTTCAAGAAATTTGGCATAAACAAGTATAAATATAAGGTTACCTCACTCATTTTTCACCTAGCAAGCAATCAAGTGACCTAAGACTTTCATGAGAGTATTCATAATAGAAAATTGGAGATTAAAAGAGCATTCAAGAGCTTTCAAGAGATGATTATCAATTTTTTTAGAGGACCATTCAAATATCAAGCATCATGTCAAAGTCATCATGCATCATATTTGTTTTTGAGCTAACATTTGTGATGTAGGGTTTCAAGATTTAAGCAAGCATTCAATTCAAAGTCCATGTCATTCAAGCAAGAGTCAAGGTGTACATCCTTTGGAACCATTTCATACATGTTTTTATCACTTTATTTCTAGGGTTTGGTGAGTTGCAACATATCATTTTGTTCATTCATCATTCCTCTTTTCCATTTCATTTCTTTTCAAGGTTTGATTACCAAAATGGTGTTTGACCAAGGAAAACCCCTTTCTATTAAAAAATCAACATTTTTCCCTCTCTTTAGTGTGTGATTTGTAGGCCTAGGTTGAAGACACATTGAAGAGAAATATTGGAAGAGGTTGTCAAGTTTGAAAAGTTGCCACCTTGTTTACAAGATCACTAAAATGCATCTATAGAACAAAATTTAGCATTTGAGATCCAAAAATCAGGTTGAGAAGATAGAGAAGAGATTGAAGAGTAGATTTAGATCTTGATCCTCAATAAAATAATGACTGATACACCAATTCTAGCGTATGAGTCCTAGTATAGTTACTTTTCCATATTTCAAGAGTCCCAAACCTGTCACTGCCAGCTTTTTGTTCCTACCTAGAAACCCTAATTTGGCACTAAATCACCCAGCCTGGCATATGAGTCTCAACATGCATTAAATTTAGTATTTTTAGAATTTTAGGTCTTTATTCAAACTTCTACATGTTTCCAAGTGCCCCTTTATACTTTTCCAATTAATTGTTCTGCTTGCATTCATTTCTAGGTCATCTATTCAAGTCTTGCACATTATTAGGTTTGATCATTAGTTTTTGCATGTTATGTGTCTTTCCAAGCCCTAGCTTGGTGGTGAACCCTCTTTTAGTCCTTAATAACACCCTAGGATACCTCATTGTAAGATCTATTTCCCCTTTCTTTCATCAAATTGAGATCTCCAAGGTTTCCTTGAATGAAACAATAGCAAAATAGGATCCCTATACTCATGCTCTATCTCCTAAAAGGTGGGGCACCCTATTTCCATTGTTATAGTATGAAAATACTGAACTATAATGCATAAAAGATACACAATGAACTGACAGTGTAAATAGTGGCTACTTACACTACTTTGGCCAAACTATTCTCACCTAGTACTTTAAGTGACAGTCTTCCTATTCACATACACTTCTATAGCTCAGTTTGGATTATGACCGTTCATATACTATGCTTAGGTAATTTCATTCCATATGTAATCCCTAACCTTAGAAATAACCTATTCCCCTTTTCCCAAAACATAATGGTATCTCTATCAATAAAGCCTAAGCATAATTTATCCACTTCAATGGACATTCCAATCCCAGGTATAACATTTGAGCTTTTCTATTTTGTAAATTAACTTTGCATAAACAAGCTATTCTCTTCAAAGGAAAACCTAGTCCCAAGTATATATTCTAAAGTATGGATACATAAGCTTCATCTAATCACAGATCAAATATTCCTAAATAACTAACCCCATTCAGTAATACATCACATTAATAAGTGATTCTCATCAAGAGTATAGCCACATCAATGAATGACCTCAATCGAACAATAATCATATCAATAGATGATTCCATTTGAGAGTGTAATCTCCTTAGTAAAAAGATTTATTCAAAAGAGTAGAATATTGTCAATAATATGGCTTCATATCAAGAGTGTAGCAACTAATCAAGTAAAAACTATAACTCAATAGGTAATCTCACTATGGCTACAATCAAGTAATAATTCCATAACTCAAGTGATTTATTTAACCACATAGGTGAGTCTCAACCTTGGTATATCCTAATCCTAGGATAAAGTGAACAATCAATGACTAGACCGATCATATAGATTAATTGTAATCTATGTTCTTCAAAAAATCTCAAATACATAAGCCATCCAAGTAGGTTATTCCCAACCTATAGGTTTTAATGAGTATTCAAGTACATATCCCAACCCAACAAGTAAATCTTAACCTAAGGCTTCATTATTTAATTGAATAAATTTCTTGACATAAATAAGTTGTTCTAAACCTAGGGTTTCATTCGAGTGTAAAGTATAATCAAGTGACCATTCAAGTAAGGTTAATTGATGTGGTTTGTATAATGGGTATGTGCATGATGATGATGGGCCAAAAAGTGGCAATATGATGGGTATGTGGCTGACAACTATTTTTTCACCCAAAATTGATGAAACGAAAAGGGTTTTTAAAGGATATTCTCAGCTTTCCACCAATATAAATTATGCTTTACTTTGAATTGAATGAATTATTATTATTCATTTTCTATTCAAATTATGAGTAAAGTCTTGATTGATACGCTGATTGAAAAACATCTATAGCTTTCAAATGGTATCACATTTTTTGAATCCAAAACATGCGTCAGATTCTAGGCTTCGCATACTATAGGATTAAAAAAAGAAAAATTGAATTTCATGAAGTTTTGACCAAGTTAAGGTGGTCAGACATACGAGTTTTTATATTTTTAAAAAAGTTGTAATAAAAATTCACAATTAATTATTTACTTGGAAAAAAATTACAAAAAAATATGCATCACATCGGGGCATGAGTCTTCTACTTATATTTAAAATATTATCATTGTATTGTGGTTAGGGTGGTCATACATACACCTACTTCTTATTTTTTCCCTGAAATTTAAGTACCACTACATTGAAATTTCAAATTTTCACCAAATAGATTTTTTTTAAAAAAAAACATACCTAGTAGTTTAGAACTTACATTCAATTTGCTACAGATTCTATTCTTACACATTTTTGAAATAATATAGATAACTTATTCAATTTTTTACATGAAGTTTCCTGACTCTGATTTTTCTAAATTTTTTGCCAATTAAGGGCCTGTTTTTTCCATGATGATCTTGCACATACCCTAATGTCACATCATATCTTTCATACCTTCACCTATGTTGCAATGATAGTTCCTTAACATTCCCAAGGTTTCCTAGCATAATAAGCTATAATGTCAAGTCTATTAATGACGTTGATACATTTCACATTATATGTATGTAGTGTTACTACCTATGTATAGGAACATTGTAAAAATGACCATATATGGTATCTTAAAGTAATAACCTAATAAATAGATTTCTCAATCATGTATCAAATGAGATCATGCATGTATATTTGTATCAAATAACTTTCAAGTTGGGTATGTGCAGAATCATAGTGCGCCAAAAAGTGGCAATATGATGGGTATGTGGCCGACGACTTTTATTTTAACCCAAAATTGATGAAATGAAAAGGGTTTTTAAAGGAGATTCTTAGCTTTCCACCAATATAAATTATGATTTACTTTGAATTTAATAAGTAATTATTATTCATTTTCTATTCAAATTATGACTAAAGTCCTGATTGAAAAACATCTATAGCTTTCAAAGCGATTATCATTTTGAATCCAAAACATGCGTCACATTCTATGATTTGCATAATATCGGATTAAAAAGAAAATTTTAATTTCATGAAGTTTTGACCAAGTTAAGGTGGTCAAACATACGAGTTTTTATATTTTAAAAGTTGTAATAAAAAATTCATAATTAATTGTTTACTTTGAAAAAAAATACAAAAAAATATGCATCACATCGGGACATGAGTCCTCTACTTATATCTAAAATCTTATAAAAAAATGTTATAATTTTATTTTGGTTAGGGTGGTCAGACAGACACCTACTTCTTATTTTTTACATTGAAATTGAAGTACTACTACATTGAAATTTCAAATTTTCACCAAATAGATTTTTTTATTTTTTTAAAATCTACTAGTTTAGAAACTACATTCAATTTTCTATAGATTCTATTCTTACATATTTTTGAAATAATATAGATAACTTATTCAATTTTTTACGTCAAGTTTCCTAACTCTAATTTTTCTGATATTTTTGCCACTTAAGGGCCTATTTTTTCCATGATGATCCTGCACATACCCAACTATTCATGTTTCATTATTATTGGTATACTTATACTAATGATAAAAAAACCCTCCTATTATGGATTATATACAAAATTTTCATAGAAAAGCATACAACTTCTTTTCCTTTCCATAAGAAAATGCTATGATTCAGTAAGGAAAGTATTTTCAAGCAATTCCAATCAAATTGATCAAGACTCATTCTTTCATAATAAAAGACAAATAAAAGAAGATTAGATCCTCATGCCTGTAATACACTTGATCCAATTGACTGACTTGATTCCCAACCTTCAAATGGTAGAGCTTACTAGCTTCACTTTAACTTCTCAAAGCAATTATTCACTATATCCTTCTTTCTCTAAGATCAAAACTAACTCAGTGCTCTCACAAAATATAAATCTCAAAATATTTGCAGCAGAATAAAACTACAAAATTTGTGCATCCCAAATAAGAGAGTTGTCTCATCTATTTATATAAAATATTGAGACATTGAAGCCTAAATAAAAGGTATGCTATTTGATAGCTCTAAACCATGGAGGTCAACTCATCTCTCATAGCAAAAATGTGGCAGAATTCTAAGTACACAATTAGCTTGGTTTCTACAGATCCACCTCCTTTGTTTGATAGGTATTGTGGGTCTAGCTCAACTCAAATGTTTTATCATCAGAAAGAGAGATAGATGCAACCAAAGGTTGGAAAAGAATTCCCAAAATGATAAGTCACCTGCTACAGAATGATCTCCAAGGCTCGAATAGAGCATATTCAACAATAAAATACATGAAGCAAACTTATCCATCGCTTGTTGTGGGAGGAATACATTAAAATCCCATGGCATATATATATAAAAAAAGCTTCAGGAAATACACTCATGGTGGCCACTATAACACAAAAGGTAGTAAAATTATTACCAGATGGAGGCTCAGAATACAAAATAACAAAGGCTTAACTCTTCATTTTTCTTCAAGGCACAAAAAAATTGACTGAAATAGTGCAAAAATCCATAGTTCTAAGCTATAAAAAAGTCTTCCATGTCGGTCATAGCTTCTTTCAAAGCTTCCTCACCAAGAAATAAAGCCTAAAATTTCAAACCAAAATGCCGAGGTTGATTCACAAATGGCATCCATAACACAGAATAAAAGCACAGAGACACAAAAATATAGAAAAATGTATCAGAAATATGTGCATAGCTACTATTGTAGAAGCCATGAATTGACCAAAAATGAAGATGGTTATGACTTACCACACATTCCTCTATGGAAATTTTCAGCAAACCATCTGAAACAGTAAAATATGGTGAACAATCACACTTACAGAGACTCTATTCCATGGTAGCCAGATGAAACACTCAACTATGGTGGTGCAGCAACTTGCCTTTCTTTTCCTCCAAAGCTCAAAATACAAAATGATTCAATATTTTTAGGGTTTGACCTTTCTAAAAAATTCCCTAATCATTGTTTATTGTTTTTTCCTTGTGTTTCAAAGTTTGGTCATTTTGAATCAATGATGTATTATTGACTATTAAGTCAATAAAGCTTAAACATGCTTAGGGAGCTAATGTATATTGATAGTTGACTTAAAGAATAATTTAAGTCATTATTTCTTTTAGAAATAATAATGAACTCATGCATGCTTTCATGATTATACCCAAGCTATTATTGTAAAAAAATATTAATGTATTATTACATTAATATTTAAAATGAAAATAAGGAGGCCACTGCCACATTTTGAATATTAAAATAATCATACATTTGGTTATTTTTAATATTTAATCACTTGATATTCCTTAAGAAAATAATGCAAAGATGCAGATGTAACTAGAGGAATCAGGGTTTATTGACTAAAGATCATCATTCACAATTCTGAGATGGAGTTACAATTATCTTGGGTAGATTGATAAAAACAAGGTGGCTTTCACATGCTTAGACCCACTTTTTGGGGAAATTCCAGTTCAGTTTGAGTGCTCCATGGATCAATTATGAGTTGACAGCTAGTTTGAGACTGAGTTCACTCATTTTTGCATGAGTTTCGACTATTTTTATCAGAGTTTTCTCTTATGCTCGGATTTCACATTGGAGATGTAGTTTTCACTTCAGTTCTCATTCAGCTCCATTTTTGGCTACTTTGTGCATTCCTATTTTTTATATATTGGAAAAAGTTAGTCTTTTTCCTCTAGTTCTTATTTTTCAAACTTTGCATTCTACAAAGAGAAATATTTTGTAACTCAGCTTTCAATTTCAGATTAATATACAATAACAGGTTTACAGGTTCAATTTATGTCATTTTTTGCAAAGATTACTTTAATTTCAATGAAGTCAAATGTCTACCAGGTTGACAATATGTTGTTTTATGAATGATTTGATGATATTTTACTGTGTTTCAATATCAGAACCTTTAAAATATTTGTCTCTTTTATATTTACATGCATTCAAAAATAGTGAAAAATCATAGGTCTTAGGTTGTGTGTTGGAATAATCCTTTCTTTTCATGTTGTGAAAACCTAGTTTTAATTCGAAGAATAAGTTTATTCAAGCCTTCCTTAGAATAATTTTTGTGATCAAGTTGTTAAATTGATTCATGTGGATAGGTTTTCTGAGAATTATTGTGAGTCAGAGTTGCATGTTTTTATCAATTAGGTGCATCACCCATAGTTTACAGTTTTCGGTGCATTTATTTCAAGTCTTTTTACCCTTTTCCATTACAAGTTACCCTATAATTAACCTAAAAACTTAATAGGAAGCCGACCTCGAACCCGGAGGTTTACTTTCAAATAGGATACCCACAACCTAAAAGTATTCCAATGTTTCAACAGATTGTTTAATTTAATCATTCAAGCATTTCAAGTGCAATCTATTTTACAACAGTTTTTGGCACGCCTGGTGGGACTTTGAAGATCACTTCAGAGAAAGAATTCAAAGATACAAGTTGTTTTTCTGGTATATGTATATGCATAAAATTGCTCATGTTTAATTAATCCTAGCATTTAATTAAATACTTATTATTTAATTAATTTTTTTAAAGTCTTCCACATATGATTAAATTTAATTAATTTAATTATATTGTTCATTCACTTTATTCTTCCACTTTGATTAAATAAATTCATTTTATTTGATTACCACTTTCTTAAGTCCACTTAATTAATTAAATAAATATCATTGTTTATTTAAATTAATTATTACATTTAAGTTTAATTAAATCCTTGATTTAATTGAATTTAATTTCCTTTCTCCTATTCAAATCTTTCTTCTAATTAATTAAATATCTTATTTAATTAATTTCATTTACATGTCATTTCCTAAAAGTTTAATTAAATATCTTTTCATATCTTTTCAAATCATAATTAAATATTTCATTTAATTATGAAATCCTCCATTATTCTTCAAATCTTAATTAAATATTCTATTTTAAGAAAATCTTTCATGTCACCAATAAATGAATAATGAATTTAGTAAATTCATTATTTATCTTCAAAATATTTTCTCAAATCTTACAAAAAAATTATTTTTACAATTCATCTTTATCATCTCATCTTATTTCTTCCATGAAAAAGGAAACAAATCTTGCTTTCTGGTTTTCTTCTATTTTTCTCTCTAGTCTTATCCATCTTCAATTGTTCGATCTGCTAGGAATTTTCATAGCCATTGATCATATCAGCCAATCATAATCTTTCGAAAACTCTATAAATATCCCTACAAATCCAAGCATTGGTTACAACACACACGTACATTAGAGCTTACTTGCATTCTAGCATTCTAGCATTTTAGCATTATCATTATCATCTTTAGCTTTTGTAATTTCATAATCTTTCATTTTAGTATTCATAACATGTTAATCATATCTTAGCTTAGCATGCATTCATATTCAATCTCATTCTCTAGGAAGACTGTTTGTTGAGCCTAGCACGCAAATCTGAGAGCAAGCTAGAATCGACAAAAACATTGGAGATAGAGGACTATAGGATGACATCAACGACAGAATACTGAGTTTGCATTATTTGTATTTGATTTTCTGTTTTTGATTTAATGTTCTATCGGTGTGTTTTGATTTGTTTAATATACATTTGATACACTCTAAAAACTGATCACACATTTCTAGTGCCCACCGTGGGACCTTGCCCCATTTTTAACATCTACTCGTAGGTTTTTTGACAGGTTTTCACGTTCTGGCATTCAGATTTTTGACAAAAATTCTCATTTTAGCGCATCCGCAGATTTCTGTAGTGCATCTATGGGTTTTTGTGGCGCATACATAGTTTCTTTCAGCGCTTTTGCAGGTCTTTTTGTGCATTCAAGAACTATTTCGATGCATTTAGGGAACAAAACGGTGCTTATGAGGAACATAATGGAGCATATACTCAGCTTATTTTATTAAAAACTTTGAAAAAAAGAAAAAAATGTTGCATTTTCTTTTAGCACATCTAGGAGTTCTTTTAGCGCATCTAGGATTTTCTACAGCGCTTATAGGATTTTTTTTAGCACATTTACTTATTTTTCTGGTGCATATATATGATCTTGTAGCGCATATAGGGTGTAACTAAACAATTTTCAGAGTCTGACACCTTCCGCAGATCAGACCTTTTCTGGCTTAAAAAGAACCAATCTAGGATAGTCACATCTGGTTTTAAAAAAAGAAGCAACCCTAGGGTAGACATGGATTTAAAATGAAGCAATCTAGGATAGTCACCACACAATTATTTTTGAAGTTAAACTTGAACAACTTGTTTTTGTGAAGCAACATCTTCATGTAGTTTAGATCATTGTGATTTGGGCTCTAAAAAGAACACTATCTATTGTGTTTGTGGCAATAGGTTTATGCTCTCGCCTTAAGTGGGTGATCAAAATACCAAACTTTCCTTTTACATTTCTGCAATTTTTAATTCTTTATTACATCTTGTAGAGGGTCTGCTCTTGTGGGAAAAATTACTCACCGAAGAGGAACAATCCAAGTTGGTTCAAACCAAAGCCAGGCTATTCCACCCCACTATAAAATTTAAAGCAAATCTGGGGAAACCCACTTTTGTCGGTAGTGTGCAAGATAACCATCCCCAAAGCCTTTGTTCTAAAGGTTGGGAGGTCTCCTGAGGGAGTTTATTATTGCCGCACCAAACGGAAACCATTACTAAGAACCTAGCATAGTAGCTAGTTGAAGTCAGTTTCTAAACATCGTAATAATCACAGTGCAAGGGGAGGGAAGAATCTACCCCCAAGAAACTCACCATATAACTACCAAGGACCGTTTGCTCAAGGGATCCGATATCCACTTCCATCACTCTGAGTACGCGCTTGGAAAAGACAAAAACACGGGCGCCCCTTCGGGGGTGACACAGCTATGTGAGTCGATGTAGTTCTAAGATGTGGGTTGTGGTTATTATGATGACCTACTTGATTACTAAGAGTGAGTCTGCTTGAATTGTCTGTTATGTGTGAAACCTATGAAAACACTTTTTGAAAAACATTTTTGAGCATACACTTGATGTTTAGTATAGGGCTTAAGAGCAACTGTTTTCAGAGTGTTTGTTGTGTTTTCAATCACACTAATTCGGATAAAAGATCATCCAAAATGAACATGCCAAATTTTAGCTGAAACTACTCACAACTGTTCAAAAAAAAGCTTTGAAAAACTGTTTTAGCACATATAGGGTATATTTTAGCGCATATGAGGTCTGTTCTAGCACATTTACTGGTTAGTGTTGATGGGTCTAAATAGCACAACAACAGTTTAAATAGAATATTACTATTTTTCTCTCCTAAAAGAGAAAGAATAACACATGGATATCTAGCTCCCAAGGTCTTTGTAATCGGTTCTCGACTGTGCTGACTTCACTCAATGGTTGATGTGAACTGTAATGTTCAAGGGGCTTGCCGGTGTTGAGCTTTTGGATTGTTCTAAGATCAAACATAAATTTAAACCTACTATAACCAGGGTTTTTAAAGAAACAAAAAAAGATAGATCAAATCTTTGGGACTGAAGAGAATGATAATTCATCTAGCTTAACTAGACTTGTTACCTTTCAAGGAATTCTTAACTAAATCTGCAGAACAAAATTAACTTGTGATTGACACATAGTTTCATTCATTCATAGTGCTAATTTCAATAGCAGATTGCTAATCACTATTTCAACAAAACATAAAATAAGACTTCATTCCTTGAAAGCTTTGCAAATCAATTGATTAATCCAAGATAAACACCATTCAGGAACACAATACGAACTAGATTTAAATCTAGTTGCTTCTACTATTGGTAAAACAGATAAGCAACATTTACAAATCTGGCACAATCACCAGTGTATAGAAAACCTATGTCTTCAGATTGTTTCCATCTACACTAAGAAAACTTGAAAAATACATTATTGCCTCTGTTGAATCTAACTCCTATTCTACTACTACTCTTAAGTTTCTCTATTGCTACTAGTTTCTGAAAAATCTGCCTCTATCTTTTTCTAAAACTTGTACTTGTCTCCTCTTACAAAGAGGCAAAAAAAATGCCATATCTATTGAACGTGCCAAAAAGAGAGTCGGCCCCTTTTTTTAGGGTTTACAAAATATCTCACTTTAGAAGGGTCGGCCCTCAAATCTTTTGGATAGAGTTAATGTTGCATTCAATGTGAATCTCCCTGTCCATGTCGGTGAAAGATTGTTTCGGGGATGACCTCTAGATCTTTTGCAACTATAGCATTTACTTCTGGTCTCCGTGTCCATCCTCAAACTTCCTTGAAGGGTTGCTTTCAATGCTCTAAAGCATTGTCATTAATGCCAATCCACCTCTACCAGAAGACTTCACAGCTTTCCCTGAGACTGGCGGCTTCTTCTTTCTTTCGGCTTTCTGGTGCTCAAGATCTTTCTGCAAGTTAACCTCTCCTCTAGAAGATAGCATCAAATTCTTGTTGTTAGATCCCTTCATAGAAAACACCATTGTTCACCGAGTCGATTGATCATCTTTTATCACAAAGTAAGTCCCTATCATTTATGCTCTATTGATTTCCTTCACAAGGGCAGTGAATCAGTCAAATTGTCACTGGTCCACCCCTTTAGCTTCTTCTGATTGGTGGAACATAGGCCACACAAGATTCCTCGATGGTCAAAGGTCATTTGAATGGAATCGCATGTCGGTGAGACACTGGCTGTGTCTCCCCGATGCGATTATACCTCATAGAAGCTATCAGCCTAACACACGACAGTCGGAAAGACCTCGTAGCGAGCAACACAAGTCATATTGATATCCACAGTGGTTGCTGAGACAATCGCACTCGGTCAAACATCATAGCGAGTCCAAAACATTCAGCTAGGAGTCTCCCCAATTTCCATCTTGTGAACAAACGTCAGTGAGATATTACCAGGTTGACAAGACATTACCCCGAACTCACTCCGCCTCGACAAGACCATCGCACTTAGGAAGACATCCCTCGAGCCCTAATCATTCGTTTAGAGTCTCCCTGAGCTCATTCTTATTCCCTGAGCTTGAGCCCCTTTTATTTCGGCAAGACTTCTTCAATCGATAGGAGGTCATAGCGGGCACCAAGAGTCATACCGACATCCTTTTCCATTGGCAGGCTTGTCACTATCGGCAATACTTTATTCCCTCGGCATGAAATCACATCAAGCCCCTCTTCCTTCAGCGAGACACCATCGGGTTGGTGAGACATTATGCTGATATCACTCCATGTCAGCGAAACCAAGTCCCCACGCCAAGACATCACACCGAAGTCATGCCCCTTTTGTCAAGACATTCCATAGTCGGCCAGACCTTTCAGCGAGGCCACAATTCTTCCTGAGCTCAAACTTCATTTCGGTAAGACTCCCCACGGTCAGCAGGACATCATAGCTAGCTTGAAACATTACACCGAACGGAGAAAACATGTCGGCGAGACTACCGCTAGTCGGCGAGACATCCCCATGATGGCATCTCCCTTTGCCGAGACCTCATCCCTTTCAGCCAGACCTCATGGGGATGGCCTAAATCTTTCTTTGAGACCTCCATCTGGGACCACCATTCTTTCGGTGAGACATCACCCGGTCGCTGAGACTTCATAGTGAGGCCACAATCTTTTGGCGAGAGCCTGGCATGTCGGCCAGACCTCATGCCAAAGGAAAATTCACTCTCCCCAATGCCATTCCATTTCGTTAAGAGTCCACCCTGTTGGTGATACTTCTTCCTAATGCTACCATCCTTCGCTGAGACTTCTTTTGTCGGTGGGACTTCTCCTCGAACTCGAAGTTGTTTCGACGAGACCTTGCTTGGTCGGTGAGACCTTTCGCCGAGCTCCAAACATTACACTGAAGGGAGAATCCCTTTTAGCGAGACTTTTCCTCCTCGGCCAGACCTTATGCCGAAGGAAATCTTTCTCGGCGAGATCCCCTAATGACATCCCTTTCACCGAGACTTCTTCCCAAGCGGAGAGACATATAAAACCTCATGGTGACCAAAATGTCTAGGCAACCGGTGGATCCCAAATTAATATAACACACTTCCAGTTGACAAGACATCTGAAAGGTCTCAGCGACTTCCTTCTTGAGGAGTTTTACGCCAAATCTGATTGTTGGTATGCCTCCCAGCTGATTTCCTTAAGAGATATCCCCAGATCAATGATTCAATCCTGCCAAAAAAATGCCTCCATTAGTCCTCAAAGCATATAAAATATATTATTTATGATCATTTCATTCAATTTTAACAAGAAGAAGACCAACTCTGACTAAGGCATAACCAAAATTAGACAGAACGAAAGACAGACCAAGGAGGAAAACAAAAGAATTTCAAAGGTCAAAGCAAATAACCAAAGGCAACGAAAGTAGAAAGAAAAGGGGGACCCATTTTGTTCTAGAATAAAATGGGGTGGCTATCCAAGGCATAATAGTTAGATCAATGCGTTTAGAGTCTGTTTTAGCACATTGAGTATTGTAGTGCATATCCTATGCAAACAGACTTTGGTCACTGCCCAAAACTTTTTTTAGCACATATAAGACACATAGTAGCACATCTGAGGTCTGTTGCAGTGCATTTGACTATTTCTCTGGCACATATACCTATTTCTATAGTGCTTACAGGGTACAGAGTGGTGCATCTATCATTTTCCAGAATTTTAACTGTTGACAGATCTGAGTTTATAACATCTTCGGTCCAGTAACCTTTTGACATTTCTCTCATGCTTAGAGAGTGGAAACCAAATTTTTCAAGAAATCAATTGTCAATAGGATCAAAAAATCTAAGAGACATTTGAGTTACAAGAAAACTTTGTAACGAAGGAATTTTTTGTATAAAAGTATAAACTTCTTGCTTTATCACTGTCAGTTTCTCCATAGATACCAAGATTTTGCTAGGGGGTTGACTGATGAATACACTGTAGAGCCTTTATATTCACGAGCATATTTCCAGAGAAGAGCTCTATCTCAATGACATAATCACAATCAGCCTCTTGAGTTTGATTATCTAGGTACACAACCTTCCATTGAGTATCCAACACATCCTATTCAAATCCTTCAGTGATCTTAATTAGGCTATTTGATACTTATCATTCTTCGAAAACAAAGATCAAATCTTAAAAGTGCACCTTTCAAACAAATTTCTAATTTCGTGATTCAACTTCCCCAATAGGATTCAAACATCCTTCATCATTGGAAGCCACAATCAAGAATTAGGAATGTATTTTCATCATATCAAAATATTTTCATCTTATCAGATCTAAACATCATCATCTGTGCACTTATCAAATTGTGATCTAAGTCTAGAAGAACATTTCAAAATCATATACCTATTTTTACAAGATCTCAATACAACAAGCTGAAAGAGGATATTCAACAAGAAGATCATACCCAAAGAACTCAAGAAGAAGGTGAGAATAGTAATCCCCTTTATAGTGTGAGTCAAAATCCCCTATTTAACGACAACATGGCTAAAAGAGAAGAAAATCCATTTCACAAATACAGGGATATGAGAAAAACTCTTGTAGATAGTCATGATGAACGAGATGAAGAATGTCTTAGAGAGGTTGAGCAAGATCCCAAATTTCACAAAGCCTTAGAAAATATTTTGGAGCGTAATAAAGAAAAATATTTCTTGTATCTAGCTTACAAAGGAGCTAAATTGCCTCATGATTTTGATATTGAAAACATAAAGAGTAATCCTGATGAAACACCCTAATCTGATATTAGTGCCTTGTCTCAACAAGTTAAAGCACTACAAGGACAAATTAAATATCTACAAGGGTGGGCCACAACAAAGGCATACGCTCTTGAGGACATCTATCCTTATCCTTTTGACCGACGTCTCAACATGATCTTGTTTCCCAAACATTGTGAAATCCCAAAGTTTGATCGTTATAATGGGAAATCGGATCCAATTGATCATATTAGGGACTTCTAAAATATGACTTTAGAGTTTTCTCATGAGGACACATACTTATTGCGTTTGTTTCCTAGAAGTCTTGGAGGCCAATCTATGGAATGGCTATCAAAAAATCACACCGCCTGTCAAGACATTTGATGAATTGATTAATGAGTTCATATCACAATATTCTTACAACATTCAACATCAAATAGCCATGATTGATCTCTGCAAGGCTAAACAGAAACCTGGTGAGCCATTCATTACATTTCTTTAGAGATGGAGAAGATTGTTCTATAGATACCCATGCCATGTTCTTGAAAAGAAAAGATCACCACTTTCATAAACAACTTAGATCAAGAGATGAGCTATCATCTTAATCTTCATTGTCCTCCCTCTTTTCAAAAATTGATTGAAAATTCCATCACCATTGAAAGTGCCTTGGTCTAGAGAGGGATAATAAAACTTGATAAGGACCATCCTAGCTCGTCAAATCACCACAATGACAAATCTAAGTTTTGGACTCACAACAAAAATGTGGTGAATGATGGTGTTGTAGATGAAAATCATGTCTCGACTAAGCCATTTGTTCTTAGTGCTCCTCGCAACAATAACTATAACAATGTCAACTCGGTCACAAATCAGGGAAACAACCCTCCTCCTCTGAGGAATAACGTGAATCAAAATTTTACCCCCAATCAAGGTTACCATGGAAATGATAATAGCAACAATTCCTTAGGCAATACCTCGAACACAAATCCACAACGATCTTTATTCTTCTCTAACATAAGAACTTTTACTCCACTAGGTCAATCCTTAGAATCTGCATTCTAAGAATTGATGGCTAAAAATTCTCTTACTTTGCTGCCCCAACGCAATTTTGAACCCAGTGTGAAGCCTCCATCATGGAATGATGCATACTATCGTGATTATCATCAGTGCAAGGGCCATTGCACAAATAATTTTCAAGCCTTGAAAAATAAAGTCCAAGACATAATAAAAAATGACACCATCACAATAGAAGGATACCAACAATCAAACGAAGACCACCAAGCATTTCACAACCCTTTTCCCAACTATCAAAAGGGTGAGTCCTCGAGAAAAAGTTTGAATCATATCAATGATCATATAATCAATCATATTTACACTGATGACGAGCGGGTCAATGTTATAAAAGTTAAGGAAAAGATGGAATATAGAGAAGTCAATGCAACAACAAGAGCACAAGCTAAAGTTGTCTTAAAGGGCGCTTCTTCAAAAACCACTGTGCCCCTACCTCAACATCAATATGACTTAGTCAATCAACTTGGAAAAACACCTGCTCATATTTCTATCTTGGAACTCCTGAAGCTTTCCCCAACACACAAGGAAATTCTTGAAAATGCCCTCGTTGAAACAATTGTATCCACTGATCTGGATGTGGACTGATTTCAAGCCATGGTGGGACACTTGTCCTCACCCACATGCCTCTCATTCTCTGAAAAAGATGACGTTTCCATGACACATCCCCATAATTCATCGCTATACTTAGAAGTCATGATCCACAAGTTTTGTGTCAGACGCGTCCTAATAAATGGAGGTGCTGGTTTGAACATATGTATCATGAAGTTAGTTTGGGCTTTAGGATTTCCTTAGGACTCCATTGATCCCAGAAGAAAGATTACTATTATATCCTACGATGATGAGGAAAGAGTGTCCAAGGGATTAATCTTGCTACCAATCAGAGTGGGACCTGTTATCAAAATACTTTCTATCAAGTGTTAGATCTTGACCTTGCATACAACATCTTGTTGGGTCATCCTTGGATCCACGAAATGCAAGTTGTCCCTTCCACATATCATCAATTTCTTAAGTTTCCTTATGACGGACAAGAGATCACAATACCAACTGATAATTCAAATAGTCAAACTTGTACCAACATCAAAGCTAGTCAAGATACTTTGGTTCCCAACAATCGAGAAGCTCCTACTAATAATTCTCTCAAAGTTGATACACAAATCAATCAGTTAACCAAAAGCTTTGACAAGCAACTACGGTTCACAGAAAATGGAGTAGGGGAGTACTCTCTCTGTCTTGCTAATCTACCTATATCGCCTCAGTCACATGGACAACCCTCTACTGCACAACAATAGATATCCATAGAATCCACATCAACACAACCACCAACATAGCCAAATACAAAGTATAATGGATTATTTATCAAAGAACAATTCCCTATGGAAGATTCTAAGGATAGAGAAGTTTTAAGTTGGATCTATAAAGATGAAGATGAAATGGTTCTTAATATCAAACTACCAACTCGTCAATATGGTAAAGGATATTCAATCATGCAAAAGAAGGGCTACGATGGTAATGGTCCTATTGGAAAGAGAAAAGAAGGAGTAGTTAAGCCTATTCACCTTACAGGACTTGCTGCAAAAGATAAAACATGACTAGGCTATGATACCAACTCAAAAGAACTAATATCTAAGCAGTTGCATGATACTGTTCTCACATTGTAAGAAGGGTCGGATACAAGGGAATCATGTTTGATAGCAATTCAGAATTTTCTGGATAATAATTTTGACATAGATTCTGGTGAATATGAATGGGACACCATCCACAATAATGAGTTCTTGAGGGACAAAAAGGTTGATGTGGTACACAAGTACAACCCAACTCTAATTGAAGGTGAAGGGTCAGGGTCCCAACTGCAAGAATCTGAACTACAAGGTGACTATGATTCTAGTGATATCGAGTCAGATTTAATAGAACAATATTATCATGATAATAGTACCATCATTGATTTTCCTCATACCTCATATCCTACAGACAACTCCATTATGACCTTAACCATAGCCGATCTCATGCAACCCAATGACCCGCTACCACTGATCCATCCTATCTCATTGGCTAGGATTCATCTAGACCTATCGATCTACCTATGTTCCCAAGCGACAAATTTATCGTGAACTTCCTTTCCACATATGACACAAATAATTTTTCCACAAGCGATTGTTGGCATAGTCTTTAATTAGGAGAGTGTCAAGTCTCCTAGCTGCAAAAATAAAGGTAAAAAAGAAAGATCTAATGGTGAAAACCAAAATCTGGCAGTGTTAGATCAAACGAAAGATAAAATAAAGAGCATATCGAACAGTTAAAACCTTTTTAAGGAACTTGATGATGGGATACTTGACACTCTCCTAGAGCATTATCATGAGTGATCACCTATCTTGATTGAGCCTACAAAAGTAGTTAATCTTGAAACTTCAGAAAAACCAAAGATTCTACAATTAGCTACATCAATGATAGATAAAGAAGTACCTGAATTTATGGAATTTCTCAGAACAAATCAAGTCAACTATGCCTGGTCTTATGTAGACATGCCAAATCTTGATCCTAATCTTATAATGCATCACTTGTCCATCAAACCAGGAGTTAAACTAGTGAAACAAAAACTTAGAAAGATGCATCCTCATGTTGCACTGCTAGTTAAAGAAGAACTCTGAAAACTCCTTGATGTCGGATTCATAAGATCGATCGACTATGCAAAATGGATCTCCAACATCGTTCATGTGTCCAAGCCTGACAAAAGTGTCAGAGTGTGCACAAATTTTAGAGATCTTAATAAGGTACATGTGTCCTAAGGATGACTTCTCGCTTCCAAGCATTGATATTATAGTTGATCTAATAGCTGGCCATGCCATGTATTCGCTGATGGATGGTTTTTCTAGTTACAACCAAATCAAGATTGCACCTGAAGACTAGGACAAAATAGCGCTCACATGTCCATGGGGGACTTACTGTTGGAATCTCATGCCTTTCGGTCTAAAGAACGTCGGGGCTACTTACCAAAGAGCTATGACTACAATTTTTCATGAAATGATGCACACATTCATGGAAGATTATGTAGATGACATATTGGCAAAGTCATACACAAGAGAAGGACATCTCGAAGTGTTATCCAAAATCATTGCAAGGTTGGAAAAGTTCAAAGTTCACCTCAACCCCAAGAAATGTGTTTTTGGGGTCACATCTAGGAAGCTCTTAGGATACATAGTGTCAGCAAAAGGAATTGAAGTAGATCCTACCAAGGTGCAAGCAATCACAGAAATGCCACCACCAAGGAATATCAGTTAGTTGAGGTCATTACAAGGATGACTTAAATCTATATGAAGGTTCATTGCACAACTGGCCGATAAAATCCTACCTTTCACACATCTATTGCATAAGAATGTTCCTTTCAAATGGGATGATAAGTGTGAATTGGCCTTTCAATAGATTAAATAGTACCTGATGAACCCACCAGTTCTAGTACCACCAAATCCAGACAAACCTCTAATCTTATATATTTCCACAATAGAGACATCTTTTGGGGCATTATTAGCACAAGAGGACTCTACAAGAAAGGAATGTGCCATTTATTACATCAATCGAACGTTAACAGGTCATGCACTCAACTACACTTTCATCGAGAAGGCTTGTCTCATAGTAGTCTTTGCATCATTGAAGTTTTGACACTACATGTTAACTCATACAATCAATCTTGTTGCAAAGATTGATCCACTCAAGTATCTGTTAAGCAAAGCTACAATGATAGGAAGGTTAGCAAAATGGGTCATGATCCTAAGCGAGTTTGACATTCATTGTAGTGCCCTCCATTTCGGTCGTCGTTGATGTTAAGTAAGTTGTTGTTGGTAATGTCATGATGATGTGGTGATTTTATTATTTAATTTAATTTTAAGGTTATGAGATAACACTAATAATATGTTTGGATTTGATTAATAAAATTAATTTAATTATAAGGTTACATGTTTCATTTGGAATTAAATAAAGAATTAGATTCAATGATAAACGTCAATTTAATTATCGTTGGGAGTTAGTTATTTAAAATAATCAGATTAAATGAGGAAAGGTAATTATCATTTAATGATTAAATTCAATTAATAAATTTAAAAGTGATAAAATATTAAGAGGATTAAATATTAAAATTGTACTTAAGTTTAAATAAATTACGGTAAAAATATTTATTGAATTATATTTTAATTAAAAGTTAATTATTTATGAAAATTTGTTTTAGTTAAAATTTAGAGTTAAGTGGAAGTAATTTAAAATAAAAGAAGTTATTGGTTGAAATTAAATAAAATAAATACATAAAGTAATGATTAATTAAAGTGAGAAAATATTAGAAAGGATTAGATATTAAAATTTTACTTAAGTTTGAATGAAGGTAAAAAAACGAGAAAAGCCAGTAAAAGTTGGTACCTAATTATAATTGATAAGTTAATAATGTTATTATGGTAAGTAATGTGACAAAATAAATTCTAATAAAATATTATTAATGTTTAAAAGGGTAAATATTATTGCCAATAGATTTTAATTGATTAGCATGATTTGAAATAAAAGTTATGATACTTCTGTGTTTTGGCAAATAAAATATTATTAATGGTTTAAATGAATTAAATAAATCAAACTTGAATATTATAATTAAATAAACAATAAACATGCAAATAAATATTATTTGAAATTCAAGTTTCGGTTTGGGGAAGGTGAAAAGTCATTCGGTGGTTGGGAATTCGTTCTTGGTTGGTAACTGACCAAGAAAGAAAATAAGAGGGTGATTTTTCCGAATGCCAAGGGGGACTTTGGGAAGATAATTGGCAACCTGTGAAGAGAGGGAGGAATTTTACTGAAAGCAATTTCCACGAAGGAAGGAACAAGAAAAGAGATTTTTTTTGAAAAGAAAGAAAGAAGAGGAATTCAAAAGGGAAAGCGACTTCCAGGTTTTCTTTTAAATATTTTCCTTACAAATAGTGAATAGATGTTTTCCTGTGAAAGATTTCCTTCTTCCTTGAAATCTTTTGTATGCCAACTTCAAAATTTAGCTGAGTATTTTAAATGTCTTATTTTTCGGGCTGTACAAATTTGTATTTTCCTTCCTTTCATTTTATATATACTTACATAAATATGGTATTCAATATATGTATTTTGAGACTGTAAACTGTCTGTAAATGAACTGTTTCCTGTGACTCTATTCAAACAGTCTAGTTGTGTCATCCATAACATTTTTTATACAAACTAGTTTGCTGGTAAATTTAAAGGGTTTCTCCAAATTCCAGTTTTCTATTTGCTGTCCAAAAATCTCAAATACCCAGATTATAGTTTTGGCGTTATGCTTAAAATACGAGGCTGCTGTCAAGCTGCTCCCTTATGATTGCGTTTTGCTGATAATAAATATAATTTATAAAGAGTTAAATTAAATTTTGGTCTGCTAGTATGATAGGTTTTGAGATAAATAGAGAAATAATAAAGATGGTAAGGGTTTATTATAAAATAAGCTGTATTTTGTTAATTATTAAACTTAGTGGTTAAAATAAATTGATTATTAGGGAAGTAATACTTGGAGGGAAATGATTTATTTATATTAAAAGAATTGAATAAATAAAATAGAAAATCAATCATAAGTAAAATATTAATTCTATTTAGGTTAAGGTTGTGCTGTGAAGAATTAGATTTTATCCCAGCTAGATAAATGATCTCTTATTTTTAATCAGAAAGTGAAGATTATATATATATATATATATATATATATATATATATATTTGTTTATAATAATTAGGTTGGATATTGTTTGAGGTGAGATATAATTAGAGGATCTTGTTCTGAATAAATAAAGTTATTAATTGTTGGCATGAAATCTTGCCAGGTAGTTAGTCATTAGGTGTTAAGGATGGTGCAGATAGAATTCTCACATTTGTTACCTTAGGAAGAAACATATGTCCTTTTTGAATATTATTAATCATTGTATCTAAATTAGGATGGAAAGATAGGTTAAAAGTTTTAACGTGAGATTTAAATTAAGGAAAATTATAATATAAAATATATCTTGAATTTTCTTACATGTTCTCTTAATTGGTAATTTAATTTTATAGTATTAATTTCATGATATCTTTTAATTGTTTTATATTTCTTTTAGAATGAAATAAATGTTATCTTAATATCTAAACTCCTCGGATGCTTTTAGGATTGGCTAATGGATACTCTTGGCAAATAGGTAGTTGGTTACTTAGAATAAAATATTGCTACAATTACTTGTGAATTATTGTGCCAGGGAATGAATTAGGTAAATAATTAAAGAGAAAATGGTTATTTCGATAGGTTGCTTAGTAAAATATTATTTAACAAAAGATTTTAGCCGAATAAACATTATTGAATTAGGTATTTAATTTTGTTGTAGATAAATGAACTGTGTATTTAGTTAAAGTAAATCGATTTGTATGGTTAATTAAGTTTTAGGGTTCACTAAAGAAGATAAGTGATTCTACATTTACATAGTTTCTTTTACTTGAAGGTTAATGATAAAGTTATTTTTAAGTGAGGATAAATCCCAGGTTCATAGGTTAATTAATTTAAATGATACTGATTAAATGTTAAATGGTTTTAATTACCTTTTTGTTATCTAATGAGTCTGTGAATGATAATTATTTATCAAACTACTGTGTGAAATAATCCATTAGTGTCGTCACCTTAGTATTATAATAAAGTTGTAAATTATAGAATTGTCATCTTAGTATTACATTTTAAAGTTATAATTAGGATTCGTATTAAACAGTTGATGGAGTTGGTTATCTTATAAATGATATAGTTATTTTAAATATAATTATTTGTAGTAAATACTCTCTTAATTAAATTAAGTGGATATATTAAAATAAGTGGTAAAAACGTTGAAATAATGCTTTAATTAAAGGAAGGTCTTTATGGTTATAATGTGTGAGTAAATGTGTTTTAAACAAAGTGTTTTGATTATTGGTTTAAGTGTTTTAAGATGGGTGTTATTTGTGGGATATTTATGGAGATGTCTCAATGGCTTGTTCATTGTAAGTGTTTTAAGATAGTGTTCTTCAAGGTTGATGTGTTTGATGGTTTCCTTGTATGGAATTATTCCTTAAGACTTTGTAATTAATGTGTTTATATTCAAAAAATGATTTATTTATAGGAGTTAGAAAATTAGAATTATTAGGTAGTTAAGTTAGGTATTATGTTATTGAGTAGGTTAGTAAAGTGATTAGAGAGAGAGTTTCCTTATGTTAATAATTTGGGTAACATTGATAGATTAGTTTATTCTCAATTTGATTAGTTTCAAGTGGGATAGTTAACTTAGAAATAATGAAAAGTAGAGTTTTGTATGTTGTTGATGTATGTAGATAATATTGGCGATAAGGATTATTTCTATTTAGGTGGGAGAATTGATTTATAAGATAAATGGAAGTAAATAAATTTGAAAACTTTAAATAGTTGGGTATTACGATAAAGGCTAGTGAATGATTGTTGATTCGATAAATGTTTTGATTAATTATATTTAGTTAAACAAAGGGTTTATGTAAATGAATAAAATTAGATGATCTTTTCTAAGTCAATTTCCCTCATATTCTTTTAATAGTTGATTTGTGGGGTTTCTATAAGAACAGTTCTAGAAAATACTTGTGATTGATATCAGGATCAAATTGTTGGTTTGAGTGGGTTGATCTTCGAAGGGAGATTGTTGTTATAATGTGTAAATTGGAATATATTTGTGTTTGAAAGAGTATACTTGTGAATAGTGTCTTATGGCTTAAACCATTAGATTTTATTTTCACTTCGTAATATTGTGCTATCCTTAAATGTTGGAAATGATTGATCTTTAAACTAATGTTCTTTTTAAAATGTTTCAAGGTACTTCTTATTGAATGGATTGTGTGGTTTTATGGATTCTTTCAATGTGACTTTTCCTAAGTTGATTTTTGAGTTGGAGTTTTTCTCTCATTTTATTTATGTTGCTATTCGTTGGGAACCAGTATGTGTTCTTTTGTTCTTTACCTAAGTGGCAAATTGGTTAATGTTAACTTTGTCATGATTGATGGTTCTACTTGATGAGTCAAATTGAAAAGTTCTTTGAATTATGGGTATTCCGAGAGGAGAAAATAGAGGTTTCCCTTGGATTCTCGATTTAGTTCGTATCGAAGTTGTTGGTGTTGTTGAGTGGAGTTGTTGATCTTATTTTGGTGTATTTGCTCATTATATTTATATTGGAAATAGTTCTTTGAGGTCTTGCAATTATTGCTGTCAGTTCCTTGATGGGGAAACCCTAGTGTAACTTTATGAGAATCTTCCAGAGGTTTATTTTACTATTGGTTAATGTTCCTCCTTTTATGTGCCCTTGTTGTGGCAAATGTTTTGGTTTCATGTTTTTGAAAGGGTTGTATGGGAATCATGGAGATTTTTGATTATGTATTTATGGAAAGATGGGTAATGCCTTGCATGCTGCTCTGTTGTGATATAATGTTCTTGTTATGTTGTACAACCCTTGGATTTTGGTTTTATGTTTTGAGTGTCTAGAGAGAGAGAGTGGCTCTAAGTGGGTGGTCGGCGCACAAAGGGGCGCCAGGATAGCCCTCGTTAGAGTGAATTTAATAAGTGATAATTTAAATAATTAACTAGGGGGTGGGTAGAATCACATTAAAAAGATAATTGATGCCTCGTCCGCCGTTTAGTGCTATCACAGGCTAAAGGGGATTGAGAAGGCCGTGGTTGGCAAGATCGTTACCTTGTCTTCATGAAAGGTTAACGATTCCGCATGAGCAACCCTATGGAGCGGCTCCTTGAGATAGGTAGTCTGGATAACCATAGATGGAGGCGGCTCCTAGCGCTCGGATTGTCTGGATAATTCGTTAGTAGACGGAGGTGACACCTTGCGATAGGTAGTCTGGAGAATCCATGTTAAGCCATGCGATGACACTCTCCTCTAACACTCCTTATTATGTTGCTTATTTGGAAATCCTCTGGAAGTGGTTCTTTGTCTTGAACTGATGAAACATAGTTGTTTTGAATTGATTTATGGTTTTACCCTATTTGATCTTTGGTGTATTCTTTGGTCTTGTATAAATCTTGTGGATGTTTGGGTTTTGACCTTGTACCCTTGTGGTACTGTGATATGATGTTGTTAGATTGGTTATTGCAATTTGGAATTGTGTCATGTTTATTAATGCAGTTTATTGGAGGTGTTTTATTATCTTCCTTTGGTTCCTTGTTTACTGGCTATTGCTTTGATTTAGGTGATGAGACTTATGACTTTAAGTTATTTTGTTGACTCTTGGATGTGGTTGATTATGTAATTGTAATCCTTGATTTTGATGATACTTTTGTATGTTGTTGAGTCTTGTGGTTCCATGTTTGGATGTTCTTGGTTGAGGTCTCTTTCTTGTTAACTCCTAGCACGGGGGGTTGGTCTTCGGACTCACATGGTTGGGTGGAACGTGCTAAGCACCCCATTGGGTCCCCAGTTGAGGATTGAGAGGTGTGGATTGGTGCTGTTGCGGCGACTCCAGAGTTGTATTTGTCTTGGAGCCAGTTATGATACTTGTATTTCTCTAATTATTTGTATCATGGTATCTTGTGTATGGTTTCCATTCATATTTGGAACACTCTTGTATCATTGTACTTCTTAAACATTGTATTGTAATGTAATGTAACATTAAACCTTGTGTGGATATTGGCCATGGTGATTGTTATTTAATGTGTTGTATTTATGTGCAGATGGCTTTTTATCAATGAATTTTCATATGTGTGTTATAGTTGTTATTGTTTACTTTATATATTTGGATTCTATTCTTTATTGTTGTTGTATGGATCTAAGTTGCGTAATGACTCTTCGTGTACCCCAAGGGATGTATGTGTTAGTGAATTTACTTTAATGAATTCATGTTATGACTTAATGTGTATTACATGTATGTTATGTGTATTTTTAAAAAAAAAAAAATTGCGGTAATTATTGTGTTGTTGTCCTTTGGGGTTCGCACGGCGGGGTGTTACATTCATTATGTTGATCGCAAAGAAATCAAAGGATGAGTTATTGTTGATCAACTATCTGAAGCACTGCTACAAGCAACGCATCCCATGCGCATTGAATTTTCAGACGCTGATGTCTTCACAGAAGAATCAAAGCAACCTTGGTCTTTATACTTTGATGGTTCTTTCACTCAACACAAATTGGGGGCAGACACTCTTTGTCACACCTCAAGGAAACACCATTCCTTGGTCATATTGGCTAATGTTTCCATGCACTAATAACATAGCCGTATATGAAGCTTTAATCACTCGACTCAAGATAGCATTGGAATGGAGGATCATAGAACTACAAGTTTATGGTGACTCACAGTTAGTCATTAATCAGATCAATGATGATTATCAGACCAAAGATGAAAAATTGTTGCCATATACGAAAATGGTTGAAAATTTCAAGAAGTACTTCATAGATATCAAGTTCATACAGATTCCAAGACTTGATAGCGAAGTAGCTGATGCTATGGCCATGATCGTATCATTGCTACAACTCCCATAAAATCAGGCTCGCTATGAATTTCTGGTGGAAAAATCATTTGCACCTGCCTATGACACACCTGAAAGCCAAATCATTTGCCACTTAGTAGGATATGATTCACCTTGGTATGGAAAGATTTATGCCTACCTAAGAGATGACATCTTACCACTCAAACTATCTCATAACCAAAAGGGAAATTTTATTCGGCAATCCTCTTGCTATACACTTATCGCTGACACCCTTTATTTCTGTGGTCTTGATGGTACTTTACTTCAATGTCTTGAACATGATGAATTTGACAAGGCTTTACATGAACTTCATGGTGGCATTTGTAGTACTCATTCGAGTGGACTGACCTTATCCAAGAAATTGATTAGGATGGGCTACTACTGGCCGACTATGGAGAGGGAATCATTCACCTTTGTGAAGAAATGCTCAAAATGTCAGATTCATGGGAATCTCATCCATGCTCCTGCACAAGAACTTCAACCATTCATGCCAACTTGGCCATTCTCTCAATGGGGGATAGATCTAGTTGGAAAGATTCATCCCTGATCATCAAACAGACACAAGCTCAACATCACAACAACAAAGTACTTTACCAAGTGGATTGAGGTAGTACCTCTGACTAAGGTTACCAACAAACAAATCTCATCATTCATACTCCACTATCTCATTTGTCGGTATGGCATTCCCAACTCCATTATCACAGATAATGGATGACCATTCAAGAATCAGGATGTTGATGAACTTTGTGAAAGATTCCATATCTAGCATAGATATTCAACACCTTATTATCCACAAGGGAATGGCTAAGTAGAGGCCTCGAACAAAACAATACTAAAAATCTTGAAAAAGACTATGAATGATGCGGGGAAATATTGGCACGTTCAGCTTAATCCTGCATTATGGGCCTACAAAACTAGCATCTGAACGCTAACAGGAGCAACACCGTTTTGTCTTGTCTATGGAGCAAAAGCCATTTTTCCACTAGAGGTTGAGATTCCATCACTAAGGGTATCCTTAAAGGTTCTCACAACAGATGATGAATACAAAGTTTCTCGACTGCAAGAACTGGAACTCCTTGATGAGAAGAGACAACGAGCAGCTGATCATTTGAAAGCATATCAACAGATGATGTTTCGCAGCTATAATCACATATTCAAGCCACACACCTTTCAGGTTGGTGATCTTGTTCTGAAGGAGAACCCATGCAATCAGCAAGACAGAGAGAAGAATGGTAAGTTTGAACCAAATTGGCAATGTCCTTACATGATCATCGTTGTATACAGTTCAGGAGCATACAAGCTATCAACGCCAAAAGGGGACCTATTTGACGAACCTATCAACAACATGCATCTAAAAAAGTATTATGTCTAAATCAGTCATCATCATCCATAAATGTCTTGAAAAAATCACAAAAATAGCAGAAAATGTCCTAAAAAAATCACAAAAACAGCAGAAAATGTCTTGAAAAATCACAAAAACAGCATAAAAAGTCCTAAAAAAATCACAAAAACAGCATAAAAAGTCCTGAAAAAATCATAAAAAATAGCAAAAAAAGTCTTGAAAAAAATAAAAAATAAAAATTGTCATAGGGTGAAAACCTGGCAATAGGCAGTCTATTGACAAGGAAATTACAAAAAAATCAAAATAAAAAAGAAATCAGAAAAATGCAATAAAAACAGATAGTGAAAATCTGGCAAACAAACGCTATTTGTAGCTCTCCATCTATTGGTCCATGTTCTGCACTTAGCTTCTTAGCCTTCATTTCATGCATTTTTCCATCATCTTAGAGCCATACTAGCATCATATTGCCATCATTTTCCTCGAGCGATAACGTCTTACCATGGCTTGATCATTGTACATATCCATTTTAGCAAGTTGTGTCAATACTGGGGGCAAACGTTGGCATACTAGGGGCACTCAACTTTCATATTTTACCAAATTAGCTAGACAATGACATAAAATCTAGTCATGTGAACAAACAATCAAATCATATGAACAGTTATCCAATCATTGATCCATATCACAAACGTTATTAGCAAATACCATATCATGGCTCATATCTAGATGATCTAAAATCTGAATAATGTTTGGAATAGCAGTATTATATTTTGAACAATGGTTATTTTATTTTTCGATATCATCTCTCTGGAGCACACTCGATGATGTACTGAACTAGAGTGGAAAGGAAAGAGGATGATTTTTCTTTGTCTGTTGTCTTGAGGTTAACTATCAATTTGGTACAAATATGTCACGAGAAATGATTTCCAAAGCGTATCATTGATGACAGTTCCACATTTGCATTAGAAAGTGATTAGACTTTGTTTGTTTATGCAAGAAATGCTCAGGTCATCTCAGTTCAATTATACCTTGATGCTTGTGTTCGCTCGCTATATCAAAATTCATGAAAGTTGTACTCAGGTCATCATTGGTGCTAATTTCCCCTCTGATGCTTATACATACTTCCAACATTTTAAAATGCTCTATCAAATTTATGACTAAACTATTTTAGTCATTTATCTAGTCATTGATTTAGTCATTGATATGGTCATTGATTTGGTTATTGATTTAGTTGTTGATTTAGTCGTTAATTTAGTAATTGATTGTTGTTAATTAGTCATTTATTTAGTCATGGTAGTGATTTATTTAGTCATTAATTTAGTCATTGATTGTTGTTAACTGGTCATTTATTTAGTCATGGTAGTCATTTATTTATTCATGGTAGTCATTTATTTAGTCATGGTAGTCATTTTATTTAGTCATGGTAGTCATTTATTTAGTCATTGTAGTCATTTATTTAGTCATTATAGTCATTTATTTAGTCATGGTTTAATAATTTGTTTAGTCATGGTAGTCATTTATTTAGTCATTTATGAAGTAATACTTTAGATGTGTATGTAAACTCCTATGTTTGGAGAATGTTGTTACAATAACTAGTCTATGAAATTGCAAACCAAGAGAAAATTTTGTTGTGTTTGAAACAATCATAAAACTTCAAAAAAATTGTTCAAAGGATTGAAACATTTTTGAAAAATAATTCATTGTATATTCAAACTGTATATAAAATATGTTACAAAGAACTCTATATATAGAGATTTGAAGACACAATCTTTGCAATATGCAAACTGCTGATTTATTATGCTTTTAAAACTAAAAAAAACTAAAACTAAAGCTAAAATGTCATTGGTGTGAATGCATGTCTTCAGTGATCCCATTGTTGCACATGGGGTTGGTTATAAATGCATCTAGAAGGCACTGGCTTTGCATTTTATCCTTGCTCTATACCTGTTCACAAGAAAAACCAAGTGGGATGATAAGGAATTTCACAACAATAATATGAATAAAATTACAATTAAGAAAAATAATCATAAATAATAATTTGATAATAAATTTATAAAAAATAATACTATAATGCAAACTCATGAAAACTATAAACAACAAATTTTCCAAGGAAATCAGCACCGTGGCATCCCCAATTCTCTGTCAGTATATCAGTAAATTTTGGACTGGCTATACACTTAAATTATATATACATGAACATTTACTATTAATATAAAAAAGACTATAAATAAAAACTTAAACAATATCCCTGAACATTTACCATTAAGAGAATATTAAAAAATAATAATTAATGGAGGCATTTTCGAAAGCCCTTTTCAATAAAACCATTTTGTGCATATCCTGCAATTAATGCATTCCATGCGACCACATTTCTTTGAGGTATTTTGTCAAGCAGTTCATGTGACAAGTTTCCTTCCTCGCTGGTATTGACCTTTCACTTCTCCAATTTGGCGAGCTGTAACTTGAAAATAAGGTTTCAACGAGGGTTTTAGATTATGTTTATTAAAATGAAAATTACAATCAAGATCCTAATAATGAGTACATTTAGGTTTCAACAATTACGACATCCTTGCAAAATCCATTATGTGCATATCCCACAAACATTGCATTCCCTGCGACTATATTTATTTGAGGCATTTTTTTTCAAACAGTTTACGCGCCTTGTTTATGCTTCCACATTTTCCATATATGTTTGCTAGAGCATTTCCAATGATAATATCTCAGAAAAATCCCCCTTCCTTTCACACCTAGTGGTGCATACCCTCTCACTCTATCTTTCCCTTAATAAAATGGGAGCATGTTGTGAAAATTATCTAATGAAACCCTCCTAGAAATGGATGACCATTTCTCATGGCCACTAACACTTCTAGAAAGAGAAGCATAAAAGTGCTCAGTGTTGATCTCATTGTAGGGATTGTATGATCAAATGAAGTCAACCATACATGTAATATCATCCATAATAGTGACTAACCTATCTCTATTTGACAAGTTTTGGGTGTTATGGATTGTTTTTTCTAGACACCACAAGACAAGGTCTAACCTCTGAATGGTGTCAACATATAGATTAGATCTAGAACAACTCTTCTCATCAAGATGATTAGACTAATGTGAAGTCTAATTAGTATGATTAGAAGTTTGATCAACCATGTCTATAAATATATGCATAATTAAAATAGAAAAAAATGCATTTTATTTTGAAACTAAGGCATCTTTAAATTTAATATAGAAGTTCAAATTTAAAACCTAATAATTTTGAATTTGTGAAATCATAAATTATTCATCAAATGTAAAAACTCAATTCATGAAATTATTCATGTAAAAGTAAAACATAAGGAAGAAAAAATATTTTGAAAATTCATACATTCAATCATATTATTTTTCAAACATGAAAGTGGTTCATGAAATTACAAAACTTTATTACAAAGAAAAATTTGTAAAACTTTGCTAAAATTTAGATATGTATCAAAATTTTGTAGAGCATATAGATGGCTACACAAATATTATATATATGTAAGTTCTATTGAGGGATGTATTTATAAGGAGATGTTTGAAGGATATCCTAAAAACTTATTTTATCTTGTGTGCACCATATTTATTTCATGCGATCATATTCTTTAGGGCTCCTAGTAGAGGGAAAAGGTGGAGGGTATTTATTGATAGTAGTAGTTCAAGGAAGTTAAGTAGGATTAGTAGCATTATTATGATTATGAATAATTTAATGTGTATGAAATACTACAAGATAAATAAAAATGAGCCCAAAAACCACAATAGGAGTCAGAGGAGAAGCACCATGAACCACAATACGAGTAGGATTTGTACAAGATGTTTTAGGTGAGATGGGTAGGATTTTCCAATTCCATCAGTATGAGTAACATAATTATGATATATAATGGGAGATGAGGATTAAGAAGAATAACCTCTTACAACCATTTTGGGGGTAGGAGAACCTAGTACAACCATATTAGTGCTACAAAGATTATGCCTAGTTCATTATGGGAGAAAACCACTAAGCTAGAGGATATGTGTGGGTTTGAGTGAGTTCTTAATTTTTTATTTTCTTCAAACTTGATTAAAATGGACATGATTGTATGATATGATCCTATTCATAAAAAAATTAATTGATCATAGTTATTAGTTCAATTGTTACACTAATAGCATGAAATTCCTAGATGATTAGGATGGTACAAAGAGTTAAAAAGCCAATTAGTTTAAGATCAAATTCATCCATGAAATTATAAAAAGAATAATGGAAGGATTTTTATTTGTTTTTGTTATTATCAAGGATTTAAAGAGATTTATTACATGTCAATATTTTTCATTTCTAGAATCTTACAAAGATTTTTAAAGAATTCCTAGATGAGCTACCTACACATCCTTTGTCCCATATACTTAATTTATGAATTTATATACTACTAGTATAGGTATGGATAGAACAAAAGAGATGGAAAGGCTATTAATCAGATTAGAGAGATCTAATTTTTTCATCAAGTTCTTTAACCATGTGTTTGATAGAATGGTCATGAGAAAATACAAGAGGACAATCACTTTATCAAGTCACACATGATTGAGCTAGAGGTGAAGAAAGTGATAAATTTACTTAGAATCTTATAAAAATAAGGAAAAATTAATTTTTATTTAATTGACTAGATTATGTTATCATTTAAAGGATGAAAAAATGAAATATCACACTAGGCTTATCAAAACACAATTAATTCATAAAATAAATAGAGTTGTGTACATATAATTTATAATCTCTTTCATTGAACAATGTAGAAAATATCATAGAGAGGGAAGACGAAATATCATCCATACAAAAACCATTATTAGGAGAAGCAACATTCTAATATTTCTCATAACATGGATCTAATGTGTTATTTAGGAAAACAAAAAAATATTTTTCATAAAATTAAATTAAAATAGGAATCCTCATGTTCAAGTGAAAATGGTGCAATCTTATTATAATGGGAGGAAGAAGGAAGTGAAAATTTATAAAGAGGAGGAAGCAAGGACTCACGTAGCTTAGGAGGTGAAATAGGTAGGAGTATATCATATTATATAAGGATTCCTTTAAGCAATCAATTCATATATCATATTACGTGGCTTATGTCTTAAGTCGTGCATGTAGCCTTAACATAGAGAGTGTAATGGTAAATGATTTACTTACACCTGCTAATTGCATTTGCTTGAAATTTTCTGAAGCCTTTTTAAGAAATCCCTTTTGTGTATATCCTGTGATCATGGCATTCCATGAGACCACATTTCTTTGAGGTATTCTGTCAAGCAATTCACGTGAAAATTTTCTTCCTTGCTGGTATTGACCTTTCACTTCTCCAATTTGGGGAGCTACAGCATGAAAATAAGGTTTTGATGAGGGTTTGGTGGTTGCCAATATGATAGCATTGATTTGAGGCTGGTAAGTCACACCTGTAGATCTCGCCCATCCAAATAAAGGAGTGGCCCCAAGCGGCAGACATGATTTTGATGCCCAGGAGCCAACCATTTCCTTTGTCTGGTCCACTGTCGAGTGAGTAACAACTACTGGAGGCCTCTCAGCAATTCCATTGGTTTCTCCCATCTCACTCAATAGATGCGGAATGAATCCATGAATGAATCGGTCGAGTAGGCAAAGTGCGGCTCCCAACAATCCCCTGCAAAAGAGCCCGCCATGGACAAGTTTAGAGCGACTATTGTTCGGAGACTACAAAAGTGATATGGAGCCAAGCATTTTAGGGCATTATGAAGTGGAGCCAAAATCAGTGAATAAAATTAGGCGCCCATTTTGAAATGGACACAAAATTTAATTCAATTTGTTTAAATGAATGTCAGCCATTCATCATATTCCGCCAATTTTTGAGTTGTTTTTCGGGTTTCCCTCCAAAATTGTCCTCACTTATTGAAAATATGGTTTCGGCAGGGTTTAAAATTATGTTTATTAAATGAAAATTACGGAAAAGATCTTAATAATGAGGACATTTAGGTTTTAACATTATGTTAATTAAAGATACTAATATTTAAATTAAATTAATGAAAACTTCTTTAAAAATTTTAATACTTTCATATTAAATATTTTTTATATTTTTATATTTTAATAGTTTTACAAATATTATATTATATTATAATATAATATAATATAATATTATAATACTATAATTATAGTATTATAATATTATATTATTATATAATATCAAATATATTATTTAATATAAATACAATATTATAATATTAATAATATAATATTATAATATTAATAATATAGTATTATATAATATATAATAATAATATAATATTATATAATAATATATAATATATTGTATTGTAATATAATATATTATTATTATATTATAACACAACCCACTCCCTCAATTCTAAATATTTCTTTTAATTATCCACTTTAATATCATATTGTCTAATTTTTATTTGTGTGACTAATTATTTAGTTATGTTTTTTACCCAATGATCAAATTAGTCACTTATGATGATCAAATTAGTCATTTATTTAGTCATTTATAGTTGTGTTGCCAAAAATGAGTAGAATTTAGTCATCTTTAGTAGTAATTTTGACTAAATTTTTTAATCATGTAGTCATTTATTTGTCAAATTCTACTAGTGTGTGATCTGAAACGTTGATGCAAAAAACTCTAATGCAATCTAATCCAAAAACATATGCAAGATTAATTGATATGGATTTTGGAAACTTGATCTCATTAACATTTTGTCATGTTAAATATATATATAAAATTATTACTAGCAATTGCACCTTAGTGTGCAATAGGTACACCAAAGAGGTATGAAAGGTCAATTAGAGAAAATTTTGGTGTATTTTTTCAGACATATGTGTATTACATGAGGTCAATTGGTAGGTCATTTAGCAAATTTTGTTGTTTATGTAACAAAGGTCTCAATTGGTGGGCTACGATTGAAAATAAGGTCTTGACGAGGGTTTTAGAGTATGTTTACTAAAATGAAAATTATGGCCAAGATTTTAATAATGAGCACATTTATTTAGTTATTTATTTAGTCATTTATTTAGTCATTTAGTTGTGATTTTACCCGATGATCAAATTAGTTATTTATTTTTCAAATACTACTAGTGTTAGTCACGTGACTAAAAGTTTTAGTCATGTGACTAAATTTTTTAGTCACGTAGTCATTTATTTGCCAAATTCTACTAGTGTATGATGATTCAGGAAAGCTAACAGAAGGCTCAACAAGCGGTAGTTTCATTTAGTTGCATTTCATTTAGATCATTGTACATATCTGCATACTGGATTTGTATCAAAGTTTTAAAAAGGCTGAATAAAAACATCAATGGATGTCATGTCTCTTTGGACTATTTGTGGAGGACATTCAGGCATTTGTTTCATTATTATCTTTCATCTTCATCCTCATTTCATTAATCATTATCATTTCATTTAGGTCCTATACATATCAGATAGTTTATCATTTACCATTCATTTTCATATCATTTAGATACTTTATCATTTAGTTATCCATCATTATGCATAATCATTTCATTTATCATTTTTCATATCATATAATTTCATTGCATGCCATTAATCATTCATATCCTTTATCATTTCATATCATTCATCCCTTAGGTATTTTCATATCATTTCCATCTTTCACATTATCTATCATCTTCATATCATTAACATCTTACTTATCATTTTCATATCCATGTCATTTTCATTCTATACGGTTACATCCCATTTACCATCTTCATTTTATCATTTCACTTCATTTTAGCATTTCATTTCACTTCATTTTAGCATTTCATTTCATTTCATTTTATCATTTCATTTCACTTGTCATTTCATTACATCTTCATTACCATTTCATTATCATATTTTATCTTTGTGTCAGCATTTCATAATCTATTTCATTTCACTTATCATTTCATTACATTCTCATTGTCATTTCATTTAGCATTATCATTTCATCTATTTCATCTCATTTCATTGCATTTCATTACATACCATTTATCATCCTATCATACATTTCATTATTATTAATCATTTCACTTCATATCATTTATCATTCATCACATTACATTCATGTCATATCTTTACCCATCTATCATTTTCATATTATTTATATATATCATGCCATTTTTCACATAACATTTGACCCCTCTCGCATATCATTTCAGATTTTTTCCTAATTCATATACATACTACACATTCATGATGTATTTCATAAACACAACATCCATTTTCCATCACATCATCATTATTTATTACATTTGAAAAATCCAAAAACAAACATTTCACACATACAATACATTTCCACATCATTTGCATAACATACATTTTCATAACATTTCATATCATATATCATATCATTTCAACACGTTGCATTTTTATCATCATCATCCACCTGCATGACATCATTAGTACACATCACAAATCGGCATCATAACATGAATCATCCTGCATATCATGTTAGTCATCAAATCATAAACATGCATATCAAAATCCATATCACCATCACATCAAAGAAACATATCATCAAAACTCATCACCGCTGCATATCATCACTCATCAAAAAAATAAATACAAATGTCCAATGTTCAATGAAACTAAACAGTATAGAGAGATACATGAGATATGATCAAAAACAATATACATGTCCCCACAAAATTAGATACACCAATAATCCTGCATCGATAACTCAAGGCTAGCTAGTGGACCCCCCTCATGAAGCTGGTCTAGAGGATGATGGCCCACCCCCTACATCTGGATCTTTTCGTGGCCTTGTGACCCCTCTATTGTGTGTAGTCATTCGTGATTTTCTCCTGGTCCTACTATGGGACCAAGGGTAAGGTTCTCTGCGGTCAGGAGGACACAACTTCTCATATTAAACTCGGTAGTACTCAGCCTCCCTGGATATCTTAAACCCCTATGCAATGGCCTCTCATAAGGATGCACTCTCAATAGTGCCCATGAGTCTCTGTGCCACACCCTCTGCCTCTATTGCCCTCCATCTGAAAGAATCCCTCTTTGCTATCAACTGGGCTATCTAAGGGTCTGGGGAAGGAGGAGGTACCTGTACTTGTACCTGTGCATGTACCTGTTCCTACGCAAGTTGTGCCTATAACTGCACTACAACACTTTGAGCTTGAGCCAACTAGCTCTGTAACTGCACCTGCTGAGCCTGAAGTGTCTGAACCTGGGCCTACATAGTATTTATCTATGCCTACTATGACATAGAGGTGACTTTGCTCACTATCCTTCATCCAATACCAGTCCTTGGCCTCCGCATAATTTGCACACTACCCAAAAAGTTTGGCCTTGGTCTCACTGGCCTCTGCTCCTCCCCTCCACCATCTCTATTGTCATGACTATCACTGAAGTTCTCCTCCCCTTCCCTACTCTCCTCCTCCTCTCCGCCAACTTTCTGCTCCACACCTGCCACATCCTCCTGTCTCCCAACCTTTGGTTGAGGTACCACCAAAATGGGTGCTAGCTCATATGGACATTTGAACCACAGAAATGGGTGTGTGTGATAGTAAACTGAGTACTCCTCAGACATGTCGACATCAACAATATCAGGTCTGGCATCCCATACCTCAGGCTATAATGTAGTATACTCAGTACATGCCACCTAGTAAGAAATGCAAGGACCCCATCCAGGCTCATCCTTGCACCATCCATAGTGTGCAACGCCCTAAGGCATACCCTGTGTAAAACCAAATTGTCTCTGTACTCGCAAGGCCAAAAATATCTGAGCTATAATGAATGGTGTGCGGCCTATCAAGAACCGAGGTATACCTAAAAATGGCATCTCCAAGGGATCTGTGTCCCATACATCACAATCCATATAGGGCCTCCATATCACAACAACTTATCATCCAGGGTCTGTCTCCAATACTCCACCTTGCCCAGCTTGGGCTGGAAAGTGCAATTGAATAGGCATACACATATGGCCTGCCTGGCAGCCTAACCCTCAGACATAGCGGTCTAGTAACAACAATATGCTCCCATGCCCAAATCTAGAGTAGGGTAGCACCACAAGACAAGCTCGACAACCCTCTCTATACTACCTGGTGCAAGTCATCATATAAATGAGCTATCATGCAGCTCCCCCAAGCGTATCTCCTTGGTTGAACCATCATCTGCTCGATGATCCTCCCCCATCTAACTGATAGCCCCTTTGACTGGCGACCTGGACAAAGGAAGCCTCCAATGAAAGCACCCAACACTACAGGTAAGGCCAGATATGCTCTAAAGTCTTCCCACGACACCTAGTACCTTGCTATATGTGCATCTCCAAACACTCTCCTGAGGGCATCTATCCCACCCAACTCCTTGTGATCATAAAACACAAGGGAACCTACCACCGGGATCCCCAAAATCCTGTGTACATCCTCTGAGGTCACTGTTAGCTCACCAGTCAGTAAATGAAAGGTATTATGCTTTGAATGCCATCTCTCTGCTAACGCAGTCAATAGTCCCTATTGACCCGAATAGGAGGCATCAACAACAAGGATCCCAACCCACAACCAACTATCAACTGCACATCGACAGGTGTCAAATCTCATATCCTCTCCCAACCCGTAGGGAAGCGCTCTCTAATCTAGAGGTTTTAGAAAACCTCCTATTTTTGGTCATCACAAGGACGATCAAACATACTCATATCAAAACAATCTATCTACCTCAATCAAGATTCATATCAAAAGACCCATATCAATCAAAAGACACATATCAGCTTCATATCAAACATCATATCATGTGAACCACATCACGTATTCTATCTAAGGAAATCATATCAAGACATCAATAAAAAATCTACCTATCTGCACATCAAATCAATCTACTCTATCATCATTTACTATTTGTTTTTCTTTTGCCGGAAAAGCAAATTTATCACACAATCAAAATCATCATCTTATTTGTACTTCAATCACGAATGCAAATATGTTTTCAATCAATCTACTCTTTGTTGTCTATCGTAGAAAGAAAATCCATCATCTACTCTTTGTTTTTCATTCTTTGGAAACAAAGTTATCAGCTATCTACTCTTTGTTTTTTTTTATTTTGGGAGGAAAAGTTATCAATTTATCAACATGATGACATGACAATTTTACTATCTATTGATTAAAAAAGAAATAATTCATCATCATTTTCATCAAAACAACATTTTGTCTAAATTTTTCTTAAAAGCACTACTATGTGGCCTAAAAGCGCTAAAACCTTAAATGTGCTACATTTTTCCCCAGATGTACTAAAACCCCAGATGTGCCATTCTGTGGTCTAAAAGTGCTAAATCGGTTACTCTATGTGTCATTTCCCTAAAAGGGCTAAATCACTAATCAAATGTGCCATTTTATCTACCTGATGTGCTAGAACCCTAAAAGTGCTATTTTGATTATGAAATGTGCTAATGTACAAATTTTTTATCAGCATCCTATATGCGCTAGTTTGACTATCGAATGCGCTAAACTGTGTAAAACCTAAAAGCATTATTTTATGACCTATATGTGCTAAAATAAAGCTTAAATGCACTATTCTATTTCCTAAAAGCGCTAAAATTGACAGTGCAAACCTAAATTCATGCTAAAATCATTCAAAAATTGATTGAAAATGAAAATTTTCAAAGCACAAATGGTCGAATTGACTCACCGATGGGCCATATGTGGTTGATCTCTAATATTGGCGAGACCACTCGAATCTATGCCTATGATACGGGATCTCCATCTCGCCAAGTCATCGTCAGAGCAAAAAGTTTCTAAAAGTCAAAAAGTGAAAATGACTTGCCTTTTACCCTTTTACCTTTTAAGGGTCAAACAAAGTGGGTTTTTGGTGGCATTTTTTTCAAATAGGGCATCTTTTCATCAATTATCAGGAGATAAATCATTGCATCCTTCTCATCATCCAAATTTCATCATAAATGATTTGTCTCCCAAGGGGGCATCATCAATATTAGGAACATTTTTTTTTCAATCAGGGGCATATCAGTTAAAATTTTTCCAATCAGGGAAAAAATCAAATGAAGCAAATTTCAAAAACAAGAATATTTTCTTTGAAGCAATGTGTTTCACACATCACTTCAAAGAGGGGCAAAATGTATATGCATAAAATTGGTCATGTCTAATTAATCCTAGCATTTAATTAAATATTTAAATAATTTCTTTAAAAGTCTTCCACATATGATTAAATTTAAATAATTGAATTATATTGTTCATTCACTTTATTCTTCCACTTTGATTAAATAACTTCATTTTATTTAATTACCACTTTCTTAAGTCCACTTAATTAATTAAATAAATATCATTGTTTATTTAAATTAATTATCACATTTAAGTTTAATTAAATCCTTGATTTAATTGAATTTAATTTCCTTTCTCCTATTCAAATCTTTCTTCTACTTAATTAAATATTTTATTTAATTAATTTCATTTACATGTCATTTCCTAAAAGTTTAATTAAATATCTTTTCATATCTTTTCAAATCATAATTAAATATTTCATTTAATTATGAAATCCTCCATTATTCTTCAAATCTTAATTAAATATTTTATTTTAAGAAAATCTTTCATGTCACCAATAAATGAATAATGAATTTAGTAAATTCATTATTTATCTTCAAAATCTTTCCTCAAATCTTACAAAAAGATGATTTTTACAATTCATCTTTATCATCTCATCTTATCTCTTCCATGAAAAAGGAAACAAATCTTGCTTTCTGGTTTTCTTCTATTTTTCTCTCCAATCTTATCCATCTTTGACCATTCAATCTGCCAGGAATTTTCACAGCTGTTGATCATATCAGCCAATCATAATCTTTCTAAAACTCTATAAATATCCCTACAAATCCAAGCATTGGTTACAACACACACATACATTAGAGCTTACTTGCATTCTAACATTCTAGCATTTTAGCATTATCATTATCATCTTTAGCTTTTGTAATTTCATAATCTTTCATTTTAGTATTCATAGCATGTTAATCATATCTTAGCTTAGCATGCATTCATATTCAATCTCGTTCTCTAGGAAGACCATTTATTGAGCCTAGCACACAAATATGAAAGCAAGCTAGAATTGACAACAAAATTGGAGATAGAGGAGGATAGGACGACATCGATGGAAAAATACCGAGTTTACATTCTTTGTTTTTTATTTTCTATTTTTGATTTAATGTTCTATCAGTGTGTTTTCATTTGTTTAATATACATTTGATACACTCTAAGAATTGATCAGACAATATATATAGCAGCATTTTTACCTTTCAGAGATACAAATTTATACCTAGTGACTCTGAGCATATTTATTGGTTTCAACAAGACCCAGTGCTAGTATGTTTCAAACACAAGATTTATTTCTAATTTCCAACTAATTATATGAGAAAAGATGTCAGTTTTTGATAGTCAGCATGTATACCCACCCCCTTACTATGAAAATCATGTCAACCAATCACCCTATTAGCCATATCAGGCCAATCATGTTGTTGATTTTATCCCAAATAGCCATGCAACAGTAGCATATCAACATGCTCAACATGCTTACCTCCCACCCACCCCTTCTCAACCTTTAGATCAACATTCATATGTCCAAAATCAGCTCCAAGAGGTTGATGATATGAAGAATAACATGAATAACATGAAGGAAATATTGTTAGAATTCAAAAAGAAGATAGAAGAGATTAGGAGGCAACAAGAGTGCGATCAACAAGAAGTAGAGATGGCCTATCAGGCCTATCTCTATGAGCAAGAATTACTAATGCAAAGGAGATAGTTTGAAGAAAAGCTCATAAGGGAGTTAGCTATAGAGGAGGAGCATATCAAGTCTTTGCTTGCTCAAAAGCATGATATCCAAATAGCTTCTTCCATTTTAGATCAGTTTCAAGAGGAAGAAATTTGAAGGTATGAAATCCCAAATTTTACAACCATTCATCATTCGCAAGTAGAGGAAATTAATCTAGTATAGCCTAGTGTAGTTATAGAGCATCCCACTGATAAGGACACTTTACTCCTCATACAGAAGGTCAGAAACATAAACCCATTGTGTTTAGCTTTGGAAGTTTACCGATTAGAGAAACAAAAAAATGAACAGAAGGAGCAGGAAGTTGTTGGTGCTTGTATTGTGTTCGTAGCTCAAAATTACCATATTACATGCAAAGAGGATATTGGTTCAAACTTACTGCTCAACCCCTTGGATTTTGACTCATTTGAAAAAATTTCTAATGTTGTTTATAACATGGATGAAAATAGAGTACATGAATTACCAGTCAAAAATATTCACTTACAGGATGCCCAAGCTTCATTTGAGAAGGCACCATATGACGAAGAACAATTGGTTTATCAGTTTGATCAATTACCTAGTTTTATTAAGCAAGTTGGACAAAGCACGTAGGAACCTGACTTACCAGTTAATTTGAAACACTCATAAGATATTGCAGAACATGATGTACTATTGGTTCAAGATGAGATTGAAGCCTCAATTCATATGATACTGCATGAAGTTTCCAAAATTGAACAAGCAAGCAAATCAAAACTTGTGTTTCAAAATAATGATCTTGAACCTAAGGTAAGTTCTCTCATGCCACATAGTAGTGAAGATTATGAAGAAGCCTTGTTTTGGAATGACCTTGAATCCTTTGTTTCAAGCTTAGATGACAAATGAGAGAAAATTGAACATGTTCATGTAGAGAAAATTGAAAGTGAATCTCAGAATTTTTCTGATTTATTTGATGAACTCCCTTAATTTGTTGATGAAAATGAGGATATCACATGCACAATAGCATCTATGCTTGATATGGAGCAACTAAATGATAGAACTCATCTGGACTTAATGCAAAGTTATGAGTTAGATGAAAATTTGTTTTTAGGAATAATAGAGGTCTTTTGCTCTAACATAGATAATAAGCTAGTACTATATGAGTCAATAGTATGCAATCAGCCTATTCAGGTCAAAGAGCCACATATTCCTTCATTTCATTCATGTGAACCAACTCCTTCAGACCAAATTGAAATTGAGGAAACAAGAAGGAAGGAAGAAAATCCTACACTACAAGTGGAGTAGTCTAATCAAAAAAGTGGAGAGACAATAGTGTATAAAGATGAAGGTAGCAGTGAGAGGCCAAGTTTTATCCTCTCAAAAGGATGCCTGATTAGATATTTATCCAAAGAGGAGTCTACAGAATTACAAGACATGATTCTGCCAAAGCATGTGATTGCAACTGTAGAGTAGCAGGTTACTCTCATCTATATGCCTCAAAATAGCATCTTTGGTGGTCAATCAAATAAGGGAGGTGTGATTTTTATGGTGCTCCAAGTTTCACTGCAGCAGTTAATCAAATGTTTACCATTTACATATCTCTTTTTGATTGATCGTAAGGATTTGAAGCATCCTCTATTGTTAAGAAAGGGAAGCTACTTCTCACAACTAGTGAATGGTCATGTCTGAGGGCTAACAATGTTAGTTAGTGTAGGGTAGGGTAGAGTTTCAGTTATGCTTTCAATAAGTTCCCCATGGCACATTTCATTTCAGTATTTTTTTGCTTTCAGTAAATGCAGTTGCTACACAGTGGTTTTCAAACTTTGTCTTCAACATAGTTGTAGTAGTTCTTTCAGTTTGTTTGGTTTGAAGCTGAGTTACAAGGTTTTTAGAAGTTTGAAGAGTAGAGATTGACTACATGCCCAATGGATAAGCTATATACTGGTCTATGGTGTTTAGCAGGCAAACACTCCACAAAGGTCACCAAATTGTTACCTATTTTTAGCTACAGCTCAAAATAGGTGGAGCTTAATTTCGTTCATCATAGAAAGGTGCAAAATTTCTGCTAAAATTATTCATTGAATTTCAAAAATTGATTATGCAAATGTTTGTAATAGAATAACTTCATAAATTTGCATAAAAGAATGTTGTTTTTATTCATATTGGAAAAACTGAAGTCTCGCACAAGTCGCAGGAGTAGCCAATTTGATATTTATAATCAAATGATGAATACAAAAAATAAATGTATATCATACAACTAGAAATAATGTAAACATAAGATAGAAGGTGATTCGTCATTTCCTAGAATGACGAATCATTGTTACACTTGAAGTCTTCAATTTTTGTTCCTTCAAATTAATCCTGCTCCAGGCTCCAAAAGCATTTGCAAATATAATGAAATGTGGTATTAGAGATGGTCTCTAAGCAATTGAAAATCATCTCCTATCCTATGCCTAAATTACCAATAGAAATATAACGCACATTCGATCAGGCATCCATTAGATGATTTCACTATTCAAAAGAAAACAGAATTCAATGGAAGCTTTCAGCTTCATTTATTTTGCTAACATGTTTTTTTAAATGTGCAAGAACAGGTTCATTATATTTATGATTAATTTCATTAGATATGTGGAGAAAAATGGGCTCCCACAAGGGTTGAGACTGGCATATCAAAAGGACACCTCTCATTCACATCATTATTTGAGAGTTATCAGATATTCAATTACAATCATCAAGAAAGCACTGATGTAATAAGAGGAATTCACAAGAGCAGCCTTTGATTCATTATGACAAAAATAGATCGAGCAAAGCATCTTATTTCTCATCATTTGAAGGAAAAATTCAAAGTATCTATATGATCCTTAAGCATTGATCATTTATGCTAATCAAATCCAAGTGCAATGAAAATAGAAACACAAATGAACAATAACTTTTAATTTGCTCAAGAGATCTTCAAAGTAGAATAAATTTATCATGTTCTCAGGTGAATAATAGAACAACCCTCAACTTTTATTAACAGAAAAGGAAAATAAAAATGGCAAAATCAATCTATGATAGTGTGTGGGATTTCATATAATAGAATACAACTACATAGTGATAGAAATAACAAAAGGGTAGTTTGCAAATCAATAGAAATTGACATGACAACTATGAGACAATTGCACAAAATCAACACAAACATAGATGAATGATAATGACTATGTAATGTGTCAAATAATAGGCAATCACTAATGCATTTCAATGTTGTCAAGAACAATATCAAATAAGCCTCATTGCTTTTGTCTCATCATTTAGGCAGAGTTTCTTCATTGTCATTATATTAAGGAACAATGCTTGGTTTTGGAACAACATACAGTGATTTTTGCAAAGACTAGACAAGATATAGTCATCAACCTTATATATAGTGACTGTCCATAAATACCATAAAAATGGAACAGGTCTATAGGAATGATAGCAAAAAAAGCATATCCTATAGAGTTCTTAAATGCAAATAACTTTAGCTAGCTATCACAGTTTGGAATCAAGATACAAAGATAATATCCATCTAATATCTCAAAATGATGACATATCCCGGTAAGCATATATACAAAAATTGAAAAAACAAGAAATAAAGGTCGCGACCATGATATACATGAGGATTTCATATTTTTTTCAGAAAATAATATACTGAATGCCTAGTTTTCATTATTGTTTACTATGGGTCTAGCTCAAATCGAATGTTTTATCATCAAAAAGAGAGATAGCCTCATCCAAAGGTTGGAAAAGAGTTCCCAAAATGATAAGTCACCTACTACAGAATGAGCTCCAAGGCTCGAATAAAGCATATTCAACAATAAAATACATGAAGCAAACTTATCCATCACTTGTGGGAGGAATACATTAAACGCCCATGGCATATATATATATATATATAAAATATTCAGGAAATACACTCATGGCGGCCACCATAACACAAAAAGTAGTAAAATTATTACCTGATGGAGGCTCATAATACAAAATAACAAAGGCTTACCTCTTCATTTCGCTTTTAGGCACAAAAAATTGGCTGAAATAGTGCAAAAATCCACAGTTCTCAGCTGCAACAGAATCTTCCATGTTAGCCATAGCTTCTTTCAAAGCTTCCTCACCAAGAAATAAAGCCTTAAATTTCAAACCAAAATACCCAGGTCAATTCACATATGGCAGCCATAACACAGAATAAAAGCACAGAGACACAAAAATATAGAAAAACATATCAGAAATATGTGCATAGCCACGACTGTAGAAGCCATGAACTGACCAAAAATGAAGAGGGTTATGACTTACCACGCATTCCTCTATGGAAATATTCAGAAAACCATCTGAAATAGTAAAATATGGTGAAAAATCACGCTTACAGAGACTCTATTCCATGGTAGCCAGATGAAACCCTCAACTATGGTAGCGCAACAACTTTCCTTTCTTTTCCTCCAAAGCTCAAAATGCAAAATGATTCAAAAAATTTAGGGTTTTACCTTTTTTGAAAAATTCCCTAATCATTGTTTATTGTCTTTGCCTTGTGTTTTAAAGTTTGGTCATTTTGAATCATTGATGTATTATTGACTATTAAGTCAATAAAAAACTTAAACATTCTTAGGGAGCCTGTGTATTTTGATAGTTGACTTAAAGAATAATTTAAGTCATTATTTCTTTTAGAAATAATAATGAACTCATGCATGTTTGCATGATTATACCCAAGCTATTATTGTAAAAAAATATTAATGCATTATTACATTAATATTTAAAATTAAAATAAGGAGGCCATTTCCACATTTTGAATATTAAAATAATCATACATTTGGTTATTTTTAATATTTAATCACTTGATCTTCCTTAAGAAAATAATGCAAAGATGTAGATGTAACTAGAGGAATCCAGGTTTATTGATTGAAGATCGTCATTCACAATTCAGAGATGGAGTTAAAATTATCTTGGGCAGATTGATAAAAACAAGGTGGCTTTCACATGCTTAGACCCACTTTTTGGGGAAATTCCAATTCAGTTTGAGTGCTCCATGGATCAATTATGAGTTGATGGCTAGTTTGAGATTGAGTTCACTCATTTTTGCATGAGTTTGGACTATTTTTATCAGGGTTTTCTCTTCTACTCATATTTCACATTGGAGATGCATTTTTCACTTCAGTTCTCATTCAGTTCCATTTTTGGTTGCTTTGTGCATTCCTATTTTGTATATATTGGAAAAAGTTAGTCTTTTTCCTCTAGTTCTTATTTTTTAGACTTTGCATTCTGCAAAGAGAAATATTTTGTAACTTAGCTTTCAGTTTTAGATTAATATATAGCAGCAGGTTTACAGGTTCAATTTATGTCATTTTTTGCATAGATTCCTTTAATTTCAATGAAGTCAAATGTCTACCTTGTCATTATGTTGTTTTTATGAATTATTTGATGAGATTTTACTATGTTTCAATATCAGAACCTTTAAAATCATTGTCTCATTTATATTTACATGCATTTTATAACAATGAAAAATCATAGGTCTTAGGTTGTGTTTTGGAATAATCCTTTCTTTTCATGCTGTTAAAACCTAGTTTTCCTTCGAAGAAGAAGCTTATTCAAGCCTTCCTCATAATCATTTTTGTGATCAATCTATTAAATTGATTCGTGTGGATAGATTTTCTGAGAATTATTGTGAGTCAGAGTTGCATGTTTTTATCAATTAGGTGCATCACCCATAGTTTACAGTTTTCAGTGCATTTATTTCAATCCTTTTTACCTTTTTCCATTACAAGTTACCCAGTAATTAACCTCAAAAATTTAATAGGAAGCCGACCTAGAACCCGAAGGTTTACTTTCAAATAGGATACCCACAACTCGAAAGTAATCCAATGTTTCAACAGATTGATGAACTTAATCATTCAAGCATTTTGAGTGCAATCTGTTTGACAACAGGTCCTACCTAGGGGGACTCATATTCCACAAGTGGCATATGAGTCCCACCCTAGTTTTCCGAGGTGAGCAAATATCGAGTTGTTAGAAAATTGAATGCTTTTTTTTATTTTGTCAAGATTTCAACTAAAATAAGCCTTGAGATCCAAAATAAAGGGTCTCAGGGGCCTATTAATGATGAATTAAAGGGTCATGAATGCAGGGGTACTAAAATAGGTCCAAATTAAATGTAAAATTATACCATCTTCAAAAAGTGTGTACAATATTCTACACTACACAATTGTGCTTTGACAACATGTTTTATTGTTGTTTATTATTTCCTTTGCATGCATTTAAATCACTTTTACATAGAAATCTAAATATTTCCATCGCCCTTTATCTTTTGGATAAATGCATTCCAAGATTTAAACAATGCTCCACTATAAAATATTGATGCATTTTGCATGATATGATCAACCATGGATTATAACTCCATATTGTCCTTTATCTTTTGCTTAAATTACTTGTATAAAGTTCAGCCTCTAATACTTTCCATAACATATTTACAAATCAACCTTTCCAATGACCAACTACTATCTTGTTTGCTAAGGTTGTGTTATATCTCATGCACCCATTAAATAAACTAGATCTTTTATAGGAAGAATTGATATTAACATATATACATAATATGCATATGTATATATTATAATGTATCTCATTATGATATATACATATATATTATTGTATATTCTTTTATCATAACATCATATTTAATATTGTATAAATATACTCATAACTACAATTCAATAATATTCCATTCATATATAACTGATACATATATATATGTTATCACATGATATGATATTAAACCATAACTACACACACACACATATATATATCCCAAAGTATAATGTATATCAACGCATATATGTGTATATGTATGTATTATTAGATTCATGCATATATACTTATATATATCAATATATTAACATTATATAATATTTTACAATATTAGTCACATATGAATTCTTCTTCATTGATAAGTAGATACAAGTTGTTTATGTATATGCATATATAAAAAACATGCAACTGGTATCCTTACACATATTATATAATCATATGTATGAGTTGTCATTCAACATATATACATGTATAGATTTGATGTATATATACTTATCAATGTAGATACACACATACACTCACAAAGAAGGTATCACACATATAAAAGTGAACCATAGATTTTAGGAGTGTGAAATGTTGTCTCTTTTGCTCAATTAGGGTCTTTCACCTAAAGGAAAGAGATAGATTCCACACCAAAATCTAGGTGGTTCACTCAAACTAATGCAAGCATAATGGAATTATGAATGAAATGTGCATAGATGAGATAAATTAAATGCAAATAATTGATAAAAGCTATTAACTATTAAGTGAAAACTATTGAAATGCAAGTTGTTGGAAAACACATTGTTTAATATAGAAACACCAAGAAAAGAATGCAAATTGCAATAGAAATGGATGAAACTGAAACTGGGCACCTGATATCTAGAAATGACTTCTGGAATGCTACTAATTCTGATATTTAGGCCTGGTGGGACTCATTTTCCATTTTGGGTGAATTAGTCCCACATTTGGGAAACTGTTCCGAAGCCCATTTTAGACAAATGGGTATCCAAAAATGTAGAAAACCAAAATCAGGCTTGGAAGTGGGGCTCATTCGCCACTCATGGAAAATGAGTCCACTATTGAATTTCTGAAGATTCAAAGGTGGAAACTGAAGTCTCTGGTCTACTCTTTGGTTCCTGACAGGTGTCCGCCTCTAAAAGTCTGATTTCCAAACCTAAAAGTGACTTTTTCTTGATATTTTTCCTTAGAAAATGAAGAGAAGACTTAAACAACTTTTCAACTTGATTCCTAATGATTTCCAAGCTTCCAAGATGCCTAATTTTGCAAACACACAAAAAGAGAAGGAGAAATATTGGATGTTAGGGCATGGGGGTTTGACTTGGTCAAACCCCTTTGTAGGTAATTAAACCAAAATGATGAAATAATGTAATGAAGCATGAAATAATAAATTTAATATACCTTTCCATGATGTTTGATCTTGAATTTCTACAACAAAACATGAACAATCTATCCTTGAATGTCCTTGGAAGCTATCTTGGTGACTTCCAATCATGAAACCCTAGCTTGCTTGACTTGGGGGAGAAGATAAATGATGAATGAATAATAACGGATGTGTGAATGAGTTAAGAGATCTAAATTAGGGTTTAGAGACTTTATTTTATAGGAAATTCACCCTATTTTCCTGTAAATTGGATCCCCAAGGCCGACATGAAGAAAAATGAAACTTAAAACCTATTTTTTCCCTCTCAAAAGTCAAAAATGACCCAAATGGGACTCATTCACCACCTTGGGTGAATCACTCCCACTTGGAAAGGACTCATTCACCACAGATGGTGAATTAGTCCTAGAGGAGTCCATTTTACAATTGTGTTGTTGGGGAATGAGTAATTTTGGTTCTTATGTTGATTTCTTCGGGTGGGTATGTGTAGGATCATGATGGGCCAAAAAGTGGCAATATGATGGGTATGTGGCTGATGATTTTTTTGTACCCAAAATTGATTAAATGAAAAGGGTTTTTAAAGGATATTCTCAACTTTCCACCAATATAAGTTATGCTTTACTTTGAATTTAATAAGTAATTATTATTCATTTTCTATCTGAATTATGACTAAAGTCTTGATTGATACGCTTTATTGAAAAAAATCTATATCTTTCAAACAGATCACATTTTTGAATCCAAAACATGTGTCACATTATATGCTTTACATGCTATAGGATTAAAAAAAAATTATTTTCATGAATTTTGACCAAGTTAAAGTGGTCGTAAATACAATTTTTTTATTTTTAAAAGTTGTAATAAAAATTCATAATTAATTATTTACTTGGAAAAAAATTAAAAAAATATTTATCACATTGGGACATGATTCCTCTACTTATATCTAAAATATTATAAAAATATTATCATTTTATTATGGTCAGCTGGTCGACAGACACCTACTTCTTTATTTTTCTCTGAAATTTAAGTACTACTGCATTGAAATTTCAAAATTTTCACCAAATATATATATATATATATATATATATATATATTTAAACAAATGTAGTAGTTTAGAAACTACATTCAATTTTCTATAGATTCTATTCTTACATATTTTTAAAATAATATAGATAACTTACTCAAATTTTTACGTCAAGTTGCCTAACTCTGATTTTTCTGAATTTTTTGCCACTTAAGGGTCTATTTTTTTCATGATGATCCTGCACATACCTAGGTATTTGATCAAATTATTCCTGGGGATGCACAATATAGGGTAATAGGGGCCTATTAATGATGATTTAAAGGTCAATTAGGGCTTGGGACACAAAATTCAATGTGAAAGTGTGATTAAATACACTTTACAACACTAAAATGAGGTCCACACAGCCTAGAAAGGCACAACATCCAATGTGAATGTGCATGACACATTACAACACTAGACTAAAGTCAAGTTTAATTCACAATTCTTCTAGATTGATGTGAATATGCAATTAAATACATTTTATAATGTTGAATTAAGGGAGAATGGGTTTATAAGTCTAGAAAAGCATGAAAGTCTTTTACAACACTTTACAAAACCTTTACAAGACATCATTAAATGCATTTGAAAGGGTCCAAGACCTAGTGTGGGTGTGAAAAAAACCTCACAACACCAAATCAAGGCCTTATTAAGTCCAATTTATCATAAATTATTCCCCAAATCAAGCAAGTTTTCTTTTTTCTATGGTACATTTAGCCCCCACTTTAGTGAGAGTATGAACTTGCTTCAAACTCACACTAAAGTAGAAATTCAAGAGAGGTCCAATTGTACCCATGCGGATGAAAAAGGAAAACAAATATCAAAGGAGGTGGCCAAGCGCCCAGGATCCAAGATCCTAAGTCAAGCTGACATGAGTGAAAAGGACACACACAAAGTGAATGATGTGCAACCAAACAAGATATATGATCATGCAATGGCAAGAACTCGGAAGATGAGAAAGATGAAAATGAAAAGGTGGATCAAGCTTCGACTGTTTTTCCAACAGGTTGTGGATCAGATCTAGGTTGTTTATCCAAAAACAAAATGCATACTCACTCTGGGGCAACAAAACTTTTGGTTCTCCACCAGGTGAGAAAGCCAAAAAGGTGAGAAACATACGCTCGGTTGGTATGCACTCACAAACACATAGGTGGCTATGGGGAAAGTCATGCCTCAGAATGGGATTCCCGCTCAACCATACCAAATTTATACCTTCTAATAAATTTAATAAGGTGCCAAAAAGGAAAATGATTTTCGAGCTCTATGAAGTAAGCAAAACTTCGTATGCTTGACACTCATAGAAATTGTTAACAAAAAATAGTGCAAGGACTGATCAAAGGGATTTTGTTTAATTCGTACAAGGTTTCATCTTAGGGAACATCATGCATAATGTTTCCAAGAGAGGATGTGTGAAAAGAAGTATCACGCTCTTAGAGGGAATCAAGCCCAATGACTCCAGCAAGAAAAGGACGCATCGCAAGAAGAAAGAAATCACATAATGAAATGTGAGTGGTGATGTATGCCCCCACTTTAAAGCGATGGTGAACACCATTGCTGTGATAAATTTCTTTGAAGTAGAAGAAGGAGAACATGAGCTTACTCAGAAAGCCCTATGCCAAGTCATATGTTTTCGAGAAGCTACGTCATGAAAAAGGTAGTATGTCACATGTGAGCTAACTTAAGGCATGTCATCCACGTCCCAAGATTGCTCTTATTTGTTCATGAAAGGTTAACAACTAGCCAAAGGAGGAAATGACAAGTGACATACAAAGACAAGGCTATCAAACCCCTTGCCCCCACTTAGTGCAGGATAAAGGTGAGCCAAAATGATTGATGGAATGCATGCTAGAGTGAAAATCAGTATCAATTAGAGGAATGAGGTGCCCTCACATAAGGGATATTACCAAATTCCTTAATATGTTGAATTTTACTACTCAAATCCTTTCATTCATTAGTGGAATGACTGTGAACTCTATGACATGCACAAAATGAAGTCTCATAATAGCATTTATTTTGAGTTCGTGAAGGGAGACAGATCAAGTGATCTTGTAAGAGTCTCGACAAGATACCCTCTTGATCAAGGGGAGAAGTAGTTTCTATTGTTGGTGACAAAGATATGTCTTGCTTAGTACATGATGTCATACCTATGCAAGGCTCTTTAGATTGCAAGATTATTTTCTCACTTTTACAAGAGGAGGGAAAAGCTAACGAATGTAAATCTTTAGTGTTATGAGAGATGAAATTTATGTTAAGCGAAGGTGTAGGTGTTTGTTTCATGTTTTGTAAAGGATGAATTTCAAGACCACTAGTGTTGATTAGTTGAGGATGCTTTATGGTTAAATTTGGTTTAGAGGAATTGTTTGTGATATTATTGATGTTGAGTGAAAGCTTGGCTATTTCTATCAAGGGACAATAACCAAGACCATGAGTGGTTTGTTGTGTGATAGGGTCTATAGGGCTGCGGATACCTTGTTCATTAGCACCACATCCATTTCCACTATAGCCAAGTTGTTTCACAAGCTCATACCCTAAGTTTCCATAAATCTTTTTCATTTCTTTAAGATCGGTTGGTGGTTGGTGATAAGCATTTTTGAAGGTGGTTATGTAGTTTGCTTCTTTGTCTAAAGTGGTTGAGGCGAATACTTTCAAAAGGTCATCTAAATTTTGTGTTGACATTATTGTTGTTTATTTTCCCTTTTGTGAATATTTGTGGATTATTTTCTACTCACCCATGAAGTCATGTTCGAAATCCAAGGAATCCCAATCATCTTCTAATAGCGTTGTGACTTGTTCAATATGTTTTTGTTTTTATTTTTGTTGAACGGGTTCCACTTGTGTGGTTGGTGTTAATGTGTTCAAGGGGTTCTCTTTGGTGTTATCAAGTTGCAAGACACTATAAGGCTCAAGATCAGTGGTGAGTGTGCACACTTTGTTGTTGTAGATGTATTTCATTTTTCGATTAAGGGTGGAAGGCACACCAATCATTGCATGAATCCATGGCCTACCTAGAAGAAGGATATATGAAATATCATGACGCATAACCTAGATCAGTGTGTTTAATGTGACTTCTCCAACTGTAATAGGTAAAGTGATCACACCAAGTGGTGTCTTTTATACATTGTCAAAGCCCTTAATAGATAAAGAATTAGGTTGAATTTATGAGTGATCCACACGAAGCCTATCCAAGAGGTTTATGCTACACACATTGAGGGTTGATCCATTATCAATAAGGGTTTTCTTTATCCCTATCCGGTTGTATTGAGCAATGATCATGAAAGCTTCGTTTTGTTTTTGCACTTCCAAAGGGGGGAATTCACTTTGGTGGAAAACAATGATAACATTTATTCCTTGGATCATGGCTGCTATGTCAGTTGGTTGTGCATTAGAAGGGATAGGAACTTGTTGCAAGCATGCTTGGATCATGTTGTGATAGTGAGGGGATGCTTAAATAAGATCCCATAAGGATATCTTAGCAGGAGTATTCTTTAGTTGTTCAACAGGATTGTACTCCTTAATGTGTGAATTTAATTAAGGATCGCTAGGAAAAACGTGATTTGGAAAAGGTAAGGGTGTTGGGGTGGGTTGTTGTGGTGGGTGTGGATTATTTCGAGTGTTATATGTATGAGCAATGGTATTATGACTCAATTGCTTCAAAACATTACTCTTAGGAGGGTAAAGAGTAAACTTGGGTTTACGTGGAGGTAGAGGTTTATGTGATGGTGGGTAAAGGATGAGTTCAAGTTGGTTTTGAGTTTGTTTTTTGTTTGAAGGGGGGTAAAGGATGAGTTGAGGTTGAATTTAATATTAACATCCCTTGGCGAATGAGAGCCTAATATGGGCTTTTCATTGTCATGTAAGGGCATAATATTGTTATTGTCAATGTGAGCCTTGTCTTGTATCATGATATCCTCCCTAGAAGGAGAGTTTTTAGCAGAACTACAAGCTGAATGTTCTTGAAATTCAAAGGTTGGTTATTCGCAAGTAGGGTAATGATCAATGGTTGAATGTTTTTGTTCGATAAGTGTTTTCCAAGGTGAAGGGGACAAGTAAGATTGTCATGGATTGTGTTTTCTAACAAAGTATCTTCTTCACAACTAGGAGAGATACTAGGGGAAGTACAAATGTTAGTATCATGATTATCTATGGTTATGTTATGTTGGTTAGGTTATGTTGGTGATGCAATGTTTCAACAATATAAACAATGTATGTGCAAGGATGCAAAACATTTTTATCCAATGTATGCAATACTTTAAGAATGGAAACAATGAACATGCAAGAATGAAAAGCACCTTTATCAAAATTATACAAATTTTTATGAATAGAAACATTGAGTATGCAAAAGTGAAAAGTACTTTTATCCATGTTATGCAAAATTTTAGAAATGTAAGCATTTTCAGATTCAATGATCTTTGTAATTGAAATCATGACTATCCTAAATTGATTTTTTTGAGCTACATGCATAAAATAAACATTCCCAAAATTTTCTAGACTTATAATATATGGTACTAGGAGGCTAAGGAGGCATAGAAATGAGGTTTATGATTCTATAATAGATAGTTAAAAATCTGAACAGGGATTGATTCACCCAGAATGGTGAATGAGTACCAGTGAGGGTTTTTTGAAAAAAAATAGAAACTTTCAATGGATTTTGATATTTTTGATGTTGTAAGATGCAGACCTAAGATGAAAGTGGAAAATTTTAGAAAATTTCAATAATTTTAGATGCTAAAAATACAATCTACATGCACTTTTCATGAATGCAAAATTTGAAACCCTAGAATGCAACTTAACTAATGCAAAATGCAATGCAGGCTAATTCTAGGATATTGATGGAATCCAAATCAAACAAGAAAGTATTCAAAAAGAAAGTTCACAAAAATGAGAAATAGATTTTAGGAGTGTGAAATGTTATGTCTCTTTTGCTCAATTAGGGTCTTTCACCTAAAGGAAAGAGAGATTCCACACCAAAATCTAGATGCTTCACTCAGACTAATGCAAGTATAATGGAAATATGAATGAAATGTGCCTAGATGAGATAAATTAAATGCAAATAACTGATAAAACCTATTGATTATTGAGTGAAAACTATTGAAATGAAAGTTGATGGAAAACACATTGTGTATTGCAGAAACACTAAGAAAAGAATGCAAATTGCAGCAAAAATGGAAGAAACTGAAAGTGGGCACCTGAGATCTGGAAATGAATTCTGGAATGATATTGATTTTTTATTTTTAGGCCTAGTGGGACTCATTCACCATTCTCAAAAAATTAGTCCCGGATCTGGCAAACTATTTTAGAGCCCGTTTCAGACAAATGGGTATCCAAAAATGCAAAAAACCAAAATCAGGCCTGGAAGTGGGACTCATTCGCCACTCTTAGCGAATGAGTCCACTTTTGAATTTCTAAAGATCCAAAGGTGAAAATTGAAGTCTTTGGTATGCTCTTTGGTTCTTAAAAGGTGTCCTCCTCTGAAAGTATGATTTTCAAACCTGAAAGTGACTATTTGTTGATATTTAAATACCTTAGACAATGAAGAGAAGAATTAAAAACTTTGCAACTTGATTCTTAATGATTTCCAAGCTACCAAGATGCCTAAATCTACAAACACACAAAAAGAGAAGGAGAAATATTAAATGTTAGGGCATGGGGGTTTGCCTTGGTCAAACCCCTTTGTAGGTAATTAAACCAAAATGATGAAATAATGTAATGAAGCATGAAAAAATAGAGTCAATACCTTGCCATGATGTTCAATCTTGAAGTCCTACATCAACACATGAAATTTTTTCCCTTGAATGTCCTTGGAAGCTATCTTGGTGACTTGCAATGATGAAACCCTAGCTTGCTTGACTTGGGGGAGAAGATACATGATGAATGAATGATAAGAGATGTGTGAATGAGTTAAGAGATGTAAATTAGGGTTTAGAGACTTGATTTTATAATAAATTCACCTTTTTTTCTCGTAAATTGGATCCCCAAGGCCAACATGAAGAAAAATGAAACTTTAAACCTAATTTTTCCTGCTCAAAAGTAAAAAATGGCCCAAATGGGACTCATTCGCCACCTTGGGAAAATCAATCCCACCTAGCAGGGACTCATTCACCACACATGGAAAATTAGTCCTAGAGGGCTCCATTTGCCAGTTAGGTTGTTGGGGAATGAGGAATTTTAGTTCTTATGTTGATTTCTTCAAGTATTTGATCAAATTATGCCTTGGAATGCACAATATGGGGTAATAGGGGCATATTAATGATGATGTAAAGGTCAATTAGGGATTGGGACACATAATTCAATGTGAAAGTGTGATTAAATATAGTTTACAACACTAAAATGAGGTCCACACAACCTAGAACCAATGTGAATGTGCAGGACACATTGCAACACTAGATTAAAGTCAAGTTTAGTTTACAAGCCTTCTATATTGATGTGAAGATGCAATTAAATACATTTTATAATGTTGAATTAAGGGAGAATGGATTTATTATGTCTAGAAAAGCGTGAAAGTTTTTTACAACAAATTTACAAGACATTGTTAAATGCATTTGAAAGGTGTTGGCTATTATTGATATGTGGCTGCCATTGATGTCAACACTATTGCCATTAATGTCTTTAAGGTTGAATATGTCGAGGATATTGAGAAAATTGTAATAAAATAAGTTGCAATTTGTCGGTGATGTAGTGAAGCTTAGTATACTGATGATAAGAGGTTGTGGATTAAAGGGTTTATTGACAAGTATATCTAGTTTATCCACATGAAGATTTGATTGAGTTATGAGTATTTATGTTCTGACGGTTGTTCTGTTTCTTTAGCTGGTGTTCTTGAAAGAAGATGATGTGATTCTAGTAATCTGAGTTGTTTTGGATGCTTCTGTAGTGATTCATGATGCTTGTATATGTTTCTAGATTTTTCTTTATCTGTGTTGTTAGTCCACATTGATCATTGTGCTCGTGATCGATGATTTTCTTCTGTGAGTTCATGTTTTTCATGATCATGGCCAACAGGGTGATTGTAGCATGTTGTGGATCTTCGAGGTATAATTTTTGAAGGTGTTCCATATTTGAGGATGTTTTTTGGGTCCTTACTATGTTTTGGCCGACATTGTTTGGTCCACACTAATAAATTGTTTATTGTTGTGGGTTGGCAGTTTGTACACATTTAATATTTTGTTGGGTTGACATGTAGTGGATGTTATCCTTAGTTGGGGATATATATGATCAATTGTTTATACCATTTGAAGGTATGGTGTACGATATATGTTGCGTGCTAAGTGTGAAGAAAAGTTTATGTGCTTAACTAGAACTATAATCAGGCATTAGAAGATGTTATTTTATCAGTTCAAGATCATCTGAATTTAATCAGAATGTGACTATAATACAATGAGTCTTGTTTTGGGAAATAAGCCTTTTATATTTGAGAAGTGAGCTCTAGGAAGTGTGACTAAATTAATGTGCATTCCCCATTTATAATACTTTTAACAGAGTATAATCTTGTGGACTAACCTCCACCATGGTTTTTCCCATAAAAGGGTTTCCACGTAAAAAATATTGGTTTTATGTGTGTTTTTGATGTGGTGATGGTTTATGCTTTCATGTTTATTTATCAGATCTGAGAATAAGTTTAATTTGTATAATTTATGTGACAACTGATTCACCCCCCCTCTCAGTTGTTTTCCCTTGTGTTTCCAACAATTGTTATCAGAGCAGGTTCCTTCGGAGAAGCTTGATCACTTAAGGTGATCTGGGATGGTGACATATAAGAAGGATAGTCTAAGATTTGATGTAACTAATTATTCTTTGTGGAAGAATCGAATGGAGTGTCATCTGAGATGCATTGGTGAACCTTACTAGACAATTACAAAGAATAGGTATATCATCCCACATAATGGTCCTTCTACTATAGGTGAGATTAAGGAAGTTGAGTACAATATCAGAGCTAAGGAAGCATTGTTGAGTGCTCTAATTGATTTTGAGATGACAAATGTAATGGAACCAAAGACTTCTTATGATATTTGGAAAATGTTGGAAACTTTGTATGAAGGTGATACCCATGTGAAGATTGTTAAGTTGCAAAGCTTGAAATGGAAATATGAAATGTTGAGAATGGGTGAAGATGAGAACATCACTTCTTTTATGTAGAGAGTGAATGAAATTGTGTCCAGTATCAGATGTGTTGGTGGAACATTGGAAGAATCAAAGATTGTTTTTAAACTACTCATATACTTTCCTACTGCATACAAACAAAAAGTTGTTGCTATTGAGGAGATCCAAACTGTGAAAAATGTAACTAGAGACATGTAGACTGGTAAGCTTGATGCTTTTGAGTTAAGTGAGTTTGGTGAATCTCTTCCTAAGATAGAATCTGCATTCAAAGCTACTATCTCCAGAAAAGATAAGTAGAGATATGATCTGAGAGAAATTTCTTCTAGAAAAATGTCCATGTATGAGCAGGAAATGAGAGGGATTGAAGAAAAAGAGAGAGAACTAGATGAGCTTGAAGCACTTATTGTGAAGAGGATAGCTAGAGGAGAAGGTAAGTATAAAGGGAAATTTCCTCTTAAATTTTTTTCTTGCAATAAGATAGGCCATTTTGCCTCAAGGTGTCTGGAAAAAGTTCCTAAGCCAAGACCTAACAAGCCTAGATTCCAAAGGAAGTGCTATTATGCTTTTAATGAAGGTGTGACAGATGATGAATCTTATAGAGCGAATTTAAGTGAGGATGAATGGGTATTTATTGCTATTAAATAAAATGATCCAGTACCTACTGAATCTACTAGTTCCATAAATGTGGAGAAAGCTCTAGCTTCAAGAGTTGAAGAAAAAGATGAATGGGTGATTGACAGTGGATGCTCCCACCACATGACAGGTGATAAAAGTAAATTTGTGAGCTTGGAAAAGTATTATGGTGGTGTTGTAAGATTTGGTGATGACAAAGCTGGTGTAATCCTTGGTAGCAGATCCATTTCTCTTGATGGTAAGCATAATATTGATGATGTTCTATATGTGGAAGGTTTGAAGCATAATCTCTTAAGTGTTGGACAGATGGTTGAAAAGGGATATAATATTCAATTCAAGAATGGAAAGTGTAGAATAATGGGGAGTTCCAGAAATGTGGTTGCATCTGGTATAGAAACAAAGGGTAATATCTTTCACCGAAATGCTACTGGTAAAATTTGTTTGATTGCTCAAGCTAATGAAAGTTGGTTGTGGCATAGGAGATTGTGTCATGTAAAATTTGACAATATTATCAAGATAAGTTCTACTCAAGCAATGAGAGATCTTCCTACGTTGAAAAAACCTACTAATGCTATATGGAAGGAATGTCAGTTAGGGCAAAAAACTAGATTTCCATTTTGGAGAAAACAACATTGTTCGAATGAAGTGTTGGAGCTTGTGCATAATGACTTGTGTGGTCCTTCTAAAGTCATAAGTTTACAAGGAAATTGGTATTTCATGTTTCTTATTGATGATTAGATTGATGCAGGTTACTTACCTTCTTCTCTGGCTACCCTCTTGACAATAAGTGCTTCAAGCTCATCTAGTTTTCTCTTCTTCTTAAATCTCTCTCATTTCCTGCTCATACTTGGATATTTTTTGAAGAACTTTCTCCCAGATCATATCCTTGCTTATCTTTTTTGGAGATAGTAGCTTTGAATGCATATTTTTTCTTAGGAAGAGATTAAACAAACTCACTAAACTCAAAAGTAGCAAGCTTACCAATCAACATGTCTCTGGTTACATTTGTCACAGTCTGGATCTCCTTAATAGCAGCAACTTTGTGTTTGTATGTAGTAGGAAACGATTTGAGCACTTTAGCAACAATATTTGATTCTTCCAATGTTCCACCAGCACATCTGATACTACACACAAGTTCATTCACTCTTTGCATAAAAGAAGTCACATCAAATCGCAGGCTATCCTTATTATATGTCACCATCCCAGATCACCTCAAGAAGTCAAGTTTCTCCAAAGGAACATGCTCTGATACCAATTTTTGGAAACACATGGGAAGACAACTAAGAGGGGGGGTGAATTAGTTGTCAGATAAATTATAAAAATTAAACTTATTCTCATATATGATAAATAAGCATGAAAGCATAAACCATCACCACATCAAAAACACACATAACACCACTATTTTTTACATGGAAACCCTATTAGGGGAAAAACCATGGTGGAGGTTAATCCACAAGATTATACTCTATTAAAAGTATAAAATTATTATAAATGGTGAATGCGCATGCATTCAAGCACACTGCCTAGAGCTCACTACTCAAATACAAAAGGCTTACTGCCCAAAAGAAGACTCACTATCTTACAGTCACATTCAGATTACATCCAAAATATTTTGAACAGAGAAAATAACATCTTCTAATGCCTAATTATAGTTCTGATTAAGCACATAAACACTTTCATCTTCCCACTCTTCTTCACACTTTACTTCTACCTTTGAAATATTAGAACATTATTTGCACTTAGCATAGAGCATACATCGCACACCACACCTTCAAATAGTATAAAAAATTGATCATATATATCAACAACCAAGGATAACATCAACTACATGTCGTCCCAACAAAATATGAAATGTGTACAAACTGTCAGCCCAAATCAATAAACAATTTATCAATGTGAACCAAACAATTTCAGCCAAAACATAGTGAGGACCCAAAACAACATCCTCAAATATGGAACACCTTCAAAAATTATGCCTCAAAGATCCGCAACACACTATAATCACCCTATCGGCCATGATCATGAAAAGCATGAACTCACAGAAGAAAATCACCAATCGTGAGCACAACGATCAATGTGGACCAACAACACAAATAGAGCACAATCTAGAAACATCCACAAGCATCATGAATCACCACAGAAGCATCCAAAACAACTCAAATTACTAGAATCACATCATCTTCTTTCAGGAACACTAACTAAAGCAACAATACAATTGTCAGAACACAGATACTCATAAGTCAATCAAATCCTCATGTGAACTTCTAAAACTTCATGTGGATGAACTAGATATACTTGTCAACAAACCCTTCAATCCACAAACTATTATCATCAATATATTGAGCTAGCCCCCATACTGAACTTAACTTCATCACCGACAACCTACAACTTATTTTATTACAATTTTCTCAATATCCTCGACATATACAACCTTAAAGACATTAATGTCAATAATGTTGACATCAATGACAACCACATATCAACAATATCCAATTGTTGATATGTGGTAACCCTATTAGGAGGAAAACCACAGTGGAGGTTAATCCACAAGATTATACCCTATTAAAAGTATAAAAGTATTATAAATGGGGAATGCACATGCATTTAGGCACGTTGCCTAGAGCTCACTGCTCAAATACAAAAGGCTTACTGCCCAAAAGTAGACTCACTATCTTATAGTCACATTCAGATTACATCCAAAAGATTTTGAACTGAGAAAATAGCATCTTCTAATGCCTGATTACAGTTTCGGTTAAGCACATAAACACTTTCATCTAATCACTCTTCTTCACACTTTACTTCTACCTTCAAAATATTAGAACATTATTTGCACATAGCACAGAGCATACATCACACACCACACCTTCAAATGGTATAAACAATCGATCATATATATCCACAACTAAGGATAACATCCACTACATGTTGGCCCAACAAAATATGAAATGTGTAAAAACTCTCAGCCTAAAACAATAAACAATCTATCAATGCAAACCAAACAATGTCGACCAAAACATAGTAAGGACCCAAAACAACATCCTCAAATACTAAACACCTTCAAAAATTATGCCTCGAAGATCCACCACACGCTACAATCACCCTATCGGCCATGATCGTGAAAATCATGAACTCACTGAAGAAAATCACCAATCGCGAGCACAATGATCAATGAAGACCAACACAAATAGAGCATGATCTAGAAACATCCACAAGCACCATAAATCACTACAAAAGAATCCACAAAAAAACTCATATTACTAGCTGAATAATGTTCTTATTCAATGATGAATGAATGATAAGAGATGTGTTAATGAGTTAAGAGATGTAAATTAGGGTTTAAAGACTTTCTTTTATAGGAAATTCACCTTATTTTCCCACAAATTGGATTCCCAAGGCTGACATGAAGAAAAATGAAACTTAAAACCTAATTTTTCTTGCTCAAAAGTCAAAAATGGCCCAAATGGGACTCATTCACCATAGATGGAAAATTAATCCTAGAGGGGTCCATTTACTAGCTGGGTTGTTGGGGAATGAAGAATTTTGGTTCTTATGATTATTTCTTTAGATATTTGATCAAATTATGCCTTGTGATGCATAATATGGGGTAATAGGGGCCTATTAATGATGATGTAAAGGTCAATTAGGGCTTGGGACACAAAATTCAATGTGAAAGTGTGATTAAATACACTTTACAAAACTAAAATGAGGTCCACACAACCTAGAAAGGCACAACATCTGATGTGAATGTGCAAGAAACATTACAACACTAGATTAAAGTCAAATTTAGTTCACAAGCCTTCTAGATTGATGTGAAGATGCAACTAAATACATTTTATAATGTTGAATTAAGGGAGAATGGATTTATTAAGTCTAGAAAAGCATGAAAGTTTTTTACAACACTTTACAACCCCTTTACAAGACATTGTTAAATGCATTTGAAAGGGTCCAAGACATAGTGTGGATATGAAAAAAACCTCACAACACCAAATCAAGGCCTCATTAAGTCCAATTTATTATCAATTATTCCCCAAATCAAGCAAGTTGTCTTTTTTCTATGGTACATAGAGAGACTCAACCAAACTGTGACTAATCAAGAAACCATAGAATAAGACCAATGCGATTCAATCACATAATTCAATCCAAGAAATCAAAGACATTACTCAAGAATATCAACCTATCCTCAAATGCTATTTACTTGGTTCCAACCGAGTCGAATAATCTAAACCAACCAACCAATTCAAATAAGCCAAGACTAAGATGAAGGGTTGACTTACCGAATCTACATTGACTTGACTCTTCTAAACCAAGTCTAGGTCATGAGTGTATGCAAGCTCAGTTAGGTCTCATTTAGGGTTATCCAACCAATCACTTTTCTTGAGTGATACTTCCCCTCCCTTCCAGAGGATTGAACTTGTCCTTGCAACCAGCACAGTACAACACCAAAGTAGTTAGACGTTCATAATAAATCCATATGCATCATAAAAATTTAGCATATGCATATAGCATAGTATGTTCTTCATCAATGTAAACATAATTACTATTTCAAACATAATACCTATTTTAGTATTTCATTCCTTTACCAACATATCATGATTGCATTTACCATCCTATTTACTTGTGAAGGTAAAAGTAAATCAACAACAATGAGACAGGGTGTGACATTTTTCCTCATCAAAGAATTGGATGTTAATAAGGTATATATTGAAGGTGAATCAAAGATATTATTTAAAATCATTCAAACAAATAATTCCAAGACTTGGAAATTGTGTTAATATTTTTTAGCTAATTTGAGAGATCATAGACAATCTAGAAGATTTTAATTGCATATATTATTAGACTAGCAAATATTCCTATTGATAACCATACTATAATTATAAGAGAATAGATCCAAACACAATAGATAATAAATTGAAGATTTTATTATTATTGTAAATTAAAATTTAATCTACATGTTTGACATAAAAGTAACTTTTAATATATTTGAATTAATATTTTTATATGTACAATATATATTTTAGTATAAGTGTATTTGAGCATATTCTAAAGTCAAATTGGCTAAAAGAATTTTAAAAAAATCCAACAAATTTAATGTCTTACCTCTCCACAAAGGAAACAACCCTAAAATTAATAGCGTAGCATAAATTCAAGACAAATGTCAATATTATAAAGACTTTATCCCACCAGCAATTGTGTAAATCCCTACCACCTGCCACTAATTCACACACATCATATTTGTATCCATTTCACCTTGCTTGTGCTTAACCAACACACTCTAAGCTCTAAATTTTTAGGTGAGTGAAAAAGTCTTATTTTTATTTCCATTTTTTGTTCTATTGATTTCATAGTTAAGTTTTATTTATTTATTTTTTTTAAATCCCTCTCGTGCCCAACTCGCAGTCACTATCATAGTCAAATTGGATAGTTTTTACTTTTATTTCCCGCCTACTGTCCACCCATCCAAACCATTAAAAACATAAACTTAGTGCCCTATAAGTCTCTGTTGGTGGGGGAAGAGAGCAAAGACCACACAGTTAATATTGATCATGGCACGGGATCTCAATTCCTTATAGAACTTCTACATTGCAATCGAGAAAAGTAATGGTGAATTGATATAATAATAAAATCTCTCTGTTATACCTATGTTTACCTATGTTTATGTCATTTTCTAATAAATTGAATGAACAGCTCAGGTGAATGGGTTGGTGTACAAAAAAACTCAAATGTAGTTTCAACAAACAACTTCTTATTCTTCCAAGGAAGACTAACAATGTAGTAGGCTCGAACACAATGGCAGTGAATGTTCAAAAAATATTTGAAAGGAAGTTAGGTATGCAGAAAAGCTTCCAACACTAATCTATTAGAGGCGAGAATGTGTAAATTTCAATAGTTTCAAACACTTATTCAACTGCAACAAAGAGGATGCACATAACAAATAAAGATATACAACATCAGAGATACAATCAAAACACATAAGTACAAATATACATGGAGAAAATCTTTTGAAGAAAAAAAACCCCACTCCAAAAACATGAACAATATATTTTTGTAAACAATGGTTACAATAAACTTGCAGTGTAAAACCCCGAAACAAGAGTGCTAATAGCAGGCCTGTTGTCGAATCTCCATTGATCTGGCGCTTGCAGCTCATTCTCTATCTTCTCAGTAGACTTAACCGAAACAGAGATCAGCTTAACTAAGCAATATCAGGAGTTCTCAAAAGAATGGTATACTTCTCTAAATAGGATAGAAAAGATACCTTTCTAATACGGGGTGTCATTTTTGTAGTTTCATTATATTATCTCCTGTAGTTTTTATGAGTCAACTAATTTTATTTTGAAACACAATTCTAGACCACCAATTTTATCTTTATAAAATTGTCTTGCATTTCGTAACAGATTTGAAAAGAATATTAAATTGATTATTTTAATATATATATATAATCCTTTGAGAGAAAAATTTGTGCCACATTTCATAACGCAAGCATATTAAATTTGGTCTAAGAAGACAGTCGGTCAAAGACGAGCCGCCAATAATGGCTGGCCTAATATTTCAGAAATAAAAATTAAAAAATTCAGATGTGAAATAAGCCTATAAACGAACTTTGGAGAGGGTTCGGTAAATACATATTTCAAATGTTGGGCCTCATTTACAGTATCAACACGGTCGACAATAGTGAGTATCTTCTCAGTTGTCAAGTTTGAATCTCACACAATTATGCAAAGAAAAGGTTATACATGTGGGGAAGTCTGGAGCAATTTTACGAAAAAGTGTGTTACGTATGTACGCTTCATATTGTGGAGTACGAGTTAGGTGCTCCCTTCATATTGGGAGTACGAGGAGTCCCATATACTATAAGCCATCTGTAGACCCAAAAAAAAATTGTTTGATATAATGGACTATAAAAAGACCTTTCCTTTTACTCGAGGAGATGATCGCATGTCTATGTAATAGTGAATTTTTGCATATTTATAATTTTTTATTTTGTTTCTTATTTCTTATTTGAAGGAAAACTTTAATGGATATTGGTAAATGATATAATCTTGTATAAAATTGATATTTTTAATAATATGATTTTGTGTTGTATCTATGTTATAGATATTTCTTTATTTTTTATATATTTATTTTGTTTGTTTGTTTGATTGTTTGTTTTTTTCTTGTTTTTAGATAAGTGCTATCAAAGGGGATAGTGCCCATCACTGCTAAGGGGTAGCACCCATAACACTTTTGACTGGAGCAAAGAACCAGTGAAGTCGGTCGGGCTTAACTAGCACACTCTAAGCGTTGACCACTTAGGTGGCTAGTGTGGGCCCATTCCCTTTGACGTCCATTGTCGCTTACAAAGCAATCGCCATTAATTATTTGAAATTCAAAGAATTCCCGCTTGAAAGTATGATAGATATCCGTAAACATTTGATATTCACCTTTATTGTATTTTATCTTTATTTTGCATGCATGTCTGCTTGTCTGCTTCTAGCCATGGCAGAAAAATCCAGACACTCAGAACAGGGCTTTCATGGAGATTCTGACGCGTGGGTATTTTTTTTGTAGAAGGGCGCTTCACCAGCATTTTCTTATATGGTTGCTGCAATGAGGATAATGGAAGCTTTGGAACAAGGTAATGGGCATTCATCAAAATGTAATGAAGCGAGGATTTTTTCTAGATATTACTGTTGGAAATGCTTTATTAAACATGTATGCGAAATGTAGAAGCCAGACACGTGAACTAGAGGGTGTAAAGCCAAGCTCTGCAATCTTTACTAGTATCCTACCTGCCTGTGCCAAAATCAGAGCTTTGGAAAGGGGCATCCACATCCATCACAGTATAAAGGAAAATAGGAATTTTTTCAGATGTTGTAGTTACAACTGCCCTTGTAACGTGTATGCAAAAGAGAAAACTCGGAATTTTAAATGGAAAAAAAAAAAATCTTAACACGATTAGATGAGTACCCTATTCGCCCTTCAAATGAGAGATTTTAATAGACAATCACGTTTTCTTCTCAAAATAGGGATATTGTTAGCCCTTCAGATTGGCAAAGATGCTAAGTTCATTCACATTATATTTGCAGCATGCCACTCTATTTTCATTTTGTATTTTTTTTTTAATGTTTAGAGTATATAAATGTAGATTGATATTTATTTTAGTTTTATATTATTTTGGATTGATGATTTGAATGTATTATTTTAGTATATGATTTGATTATTTTAATGCATTTATTGATGAAAATTTTAGTTTATTAGAATAATGTCTTATTTTCTTATTTAAAATCTTGTTGTTTTTAAATTGAATAACTTATTCAACTTCAATAAAATTGTAAATTTACAATTTGTTATTTTATTTTAAAATCCAAAGTTTCACATTTCAAATTTTGACAACCCTTAAATCTAACCATTACTTACTTAGAAAAGTACCAAAATTTTAATTTCATATATCTAGAATGTGTATTTAAAAATATCATCCTGAGACATTTATACATTATGGAGAGTATCACTATGAAAAAAATGTTTTGACAAAGCATTGAAAACATTCTTCTTCTAATTTTCATATGCATCATTCAATCACATCATAAATCAATGAAAAGTCAATTGTATTTTATCAATTATCATCCATTATCAAGCTAACACTTAAAGGTACACTCTAACACAAAATAACAATTGGCTTAAATTAGCAAGATTAATGCTTGATATAATGATATTCATTTTCCTATTGGTTGGAATGTGAAATCCTACAAATCATCAAATTTTGTGAGTAAGCTTTAGCATGTGTGTGGAAGAATGAAGATCAATCTATGCGCATGGACAAGGTTGATGAACATCCAATAGAGGGAAGACTCCTAAGAACCATCTTCTAGATTGATGATATCTAACATATCCCTTCCAAACTACTAGAAAAATAGACCCATTTCATTTGCTTATTTACTTAATCCCAATAAATTTATTTATAGTTAGGAAAGTTTGGATTCATGGAATAGTAACTTCTTTAAACAAGTCATTCTAAGCTTCTCACAAGTAACATTCTAGTCCTATTTAGTGAGAATATTGTTGAGCTCAAGAACACATGGGTTTTTTAAGTGTGTTTAAAAATCATTCTATTTATTAATCATCTATAGTAGTAGATGGTTATGAATAAGTGTTCATGATCAAGTTAAGGGGAAATGAATTTAATTATAGAACCATGGGGAGTTTATGGGACTTGAGATGAATGGTTGATGTAATCTTTATTTGACACAAGGAGAGCTTGCCCCTTAAGCATGTGATAGTCCTCAAACTATCTATCTCAATACTAGATATTTTTAGTCATAATTATAAGGAACACACTTTTCCTTCAAGAAAAAAATCTCATATGTTGCACCTCAAAAGGATTTTGACCAACACTCAAATAAATTTGTGCATGCTATATAAAATTTAATGATCAAGGATCAATAATCAATTCTACTTTGTAACAATAACCAATAGCACAAGTTTTCTACTGTCCTATATGGAAGGGGCCCCACCATAAAAATTCATGGCTATGAACTAGCTAATGGTGCATCTATAAGAGCTTGGAAGCTTTGATAACACCTATAGATTAAAAGAGGTTGTAATATTTATTTTCAATGCCATCATCCATCAAGAATGCGAACTCAATAAGGCATAGGACAGAGGACCAATTGTAGCTGATATGCAATACTATCAACCAATAAAACAATGCTCTTTTAACATTCTTTATGGAGCCTTATATGATTACACATAACAATAGATCGTTCAACAAATAATTGGTGCCATGAAAAATCCCAATAAATCCTTGTGGGTTGCAAGAGTATACAATGTGGTAATTAGATGTTATCATTGCTAACATCTACATAATTGAGAAAATAAAATTAGGGTTCATCCAATGGTGCATGAGGGCCCTGATAAATTTCATGGGGTTTCTTACCTGAGTAATGTGAACTATAGGATGAAGTGAATATTAGAGGACTAATTTACTCTAGGGCTATTAATGTGTTTTTTAATAATGACTATAAATATACAAGCCATTTGATCAAAGCAAGATCAACGACCACCATTCTCTTTGCTAAATTTACATTATACAATCATAGAAAACACCAAAAGAGAACTTATAAAATATAAAATATCATCATAGGGGCATACCATCTTTCAATTTGAGGCCAAACAAGTAAACAAATAAATATTAATTGAAACTTGAGTATTACTAGGGGCTCAACCAATATTTTTTGAAGGGAATAAATATACCAAGGGTCTAATTTATTCTAAAAAATAAGCTCATGAAGAAGCTCTACAAACCTAAACATGACATAGGCTTTATTTCTTAACAATGAGGCTTTGATGGATTCCCAAAACTTTTAATTTATACATTAACGATTGATCTTATCTTAGTCCTAAATTAGGAAAAAATGTGAAATATCTAAGTCAATTATTTGACTATGTGACATTACATACTACACACACATGAACACAATGACATTACATTGGAATCTTACGAAACTAGTGATAAGGATTCCCTTCACAAATATAAAAAATAGCATTACAAAATCATAATTAAATAATTTAAAAAAATATATAATCCCTCCAAGGGATGACATAAATCTAATTAAATTTTAAATTTATAAAAAAATAAACATTAACATAAAAAATAATCTAAATTCAATGGTTTGAGATCTTAAATTAAAGTTTGGTGTTTACTAGTCATTTTTTAATACTATTATCATGTGTGTCTTATCTTGCATATAGGCTAGTCAAAAATTAATCATTTAAAGTCTTACTAAGCAATTTTAGAATCAAAACCTTAATCAAAATCATGCATACTCTAAACTACTTATGCTATAAGATATAGTTATAAAAGGTGATATAGCTAATAAAACAATTTATCATAATCCATTTTCCTTAAAATTAAAATTATTTTAGTTTATGGCATTTACAGTCATAATTCACAAGGCTCTAAGAATTATATCCTAATACTAGTTTAGATAAAAAAGAAGAGAAAAATTAGGGCATTATATTTGTCCCCCTCTCAGGGAGTTCCCTCTTAAAGTTGGAATTTAAAATTAACAATAGGTATAGAAATTGCATTTCTTGGGTTCCTTCACATGTTTCTAAATTAGTCCTATAGTATTCCCATAACACCCTAACTTGAGTACAATGCTATAGTTTCAAATCCAAATTATGTGCCAATCCAATATTTTTGTTAATTCTACCTAAACCTTGATATCTACATCCATTTGTAAGAAACACTAGTTAATCACGTGATTTAGGTTAGGAAGATACTTTTACAACTGACACACATAGAAGACATCATGTATTCTACATAAGTGTGAGGGTACAATAAATGTTTAGGTCACTAGTCAAGTATTTGTTCAGGAATTTCAAGGGGGCTATATATCTATTATTTGAATATTCCCTTTTAAGTTGTGCTCTCATAAATACTTTATCTTCAATGTTAAAAGTGATGTGTATTTTATTTTATTTTATGCATATATGAGAAAAAACATTCACATACAACAAATAAAAACCTTTATAACTTGCATCTATATATAATTTTGTTTGATCTTGATAAAGAGGTTGAAGCACCCAAAAACTTGAGAAATCTTCAATGATCTCCCAATGATTTTGTTGATGCACTCTTAGATAAGTTGATGGTACATGGTTTCTCTTGAATTTGACAACTTGACTTTGGAATGGTGTGATTTATTCAAATAGATTGAGGATGGTTTCATTTATATAAGTTAAAGATGGAGGGTTAAGGTTAGGATTTGATTTGATGATCAAAGCATAGGAATGTTAGAGATGTTAGGGTGAATGGAAAGCTTCCAAATGGAACCATGTGATTGGAACACACTTATAGAGGAAGAGGATAAAAGATATTTGAATGGATAGTATTGGTTTTACTAGATCTAAGGGATAAGATTGAGTCATCTCACACGTGTGAGAAAGACTACGAGAAATAGAGCTTATGGAAAGTGTCATCTCACACATAAGTGATGACACATAGGAAAGAGGTATTTTTGATAAGTGTACTCTTTCACATGCTTGATAACACACAGAGAATACGAATTGTGACTTGAGTTTACTCTTAAACATGTGTGAGAACACATAGGGAAGTGGAAGAAAATATTTTACTCCTCTCACATATGTTAGAGATTGCATGGGGATAAGGAATGGAGACATGTGACTTCTCTCAAATGTGTGAGAGATCACATGGAGAAGAGAGACATGACAAGTGTCTGCTTGCACGTGTCAGAGATCACATGTTTAATCACACATCAAACATCAACATGGAGGGTTGATATTTTCTAGAACAAATGAATGGATGGATTCTAGGGATCAGTGGGATTCAATGTGATTAATTAAATTAAATGAATTCATAAATATAGAACAATTAATTAGCTTTTGAATATTTTTATTTTTTTGAACCCATGTGGAAGTAGTATCTTCAAATAAGGTGGCATTAGGATTGTCAAAATTTTATTTCTTATTCTTCTTTGGAGAAAAAAGATGAAATCTTCGTTGGTTTAACATGTATGGAGGAATTAAATTATCTCTCTTTATTTATTGGTAGAGAATATGGGTTATAAGTTGGTTTTTGCACTTAGGAGCATTAGGAGGAAATGAAGAGGGCTTCATATTATCCTTATTTTTCCTTTTTTTATTTACTTTTTTATTGGTTCTTTGCCATAGATTCATTTGGTATAATCAATAAATTCTCATTTTATTCACAAGAAATAACTATTTAATGTTACTCTTATAGTCATAAAAAATATCATTGAGAATGTCTGACATCATTTTCAAATGTGAAGAAACTTGACTCTAAAATGTAATCATAGTCATTTAAATCATGTGGAATATATTAAAAATATTGTAATCATCATAAGAAATATTATGTTAGGAACATGTGATAAAAATACTAAACATAATCATTATAATTACAATCTTATTTAAAATATTCAAGATTTTTATCAATATAGTAGGGTAGTGAAAAAGGCCAAAAGATATGCCTCCTAAATGGGGGACACCATCTAAGTAAATATGAAGTACATATAAATATGTATGTAGAGTATAGAAGCTCCAAATGTCAACCAATAATATTAGATGGAAATCCATCTAATAGATTGCTCTCATATTATTTATGTGGTTTGCAACCACCTTTAATGTTTTGAATGTCGCCATGATATGATGTCATTGAATGTGCTTGATATATGTAGAATATGAGAAATACCCTTTGTAATATTGCTATTGTACTTGTGGGGTTAGATTTAATTGTTCTTTTTGAATATTCTATTTTTTCTTTGGAACCCATATGAAAGTAGCGCCTTTTAAAAGAGGTGGCATTGAGATTTTAAAAAGTTTTATTATTCTTCTTTGAAGAATAAGGAGGAAATCATCCTTGCTTTGGCACATATGAAGGAACAAAATTATGTTATTCTTTATTTATTGGTGGATGACAAGAGTTATAAGTTGGTTTTTTTGCTAGAGTATTGGGAAGCAATGAAGAGGGCTTCATTTTCTCTTTATGTACAAATGTCTCGATATGATATTTTTAATACACGTCCTAGATATATGAAATTAAAATTTTGGCACTTTTGTAAATGAGTAATGGTTAGATTTAAGGATTGTCAAAATTTGAGATGTGAAACTTTAGATTTTAAAATAAAATGACAAATTGCAAGTTTACAATTTTATTGAAGCTGAATAAGTTATTCAATTTAGAAACAACAATATTTTAAACAAGAAAACAAAACATTATTTTTAATAAATTAATTTTTTTATTAATAAATGCATTAAAATAATCAAATCATATACTCAAATAATACATTCAGAATCATCAATCCAAAATAATATAAAACTAAAACAAATATCAATCTACATTTATATACTCTAAACATTTAAAACAATACAAATGAAAAACTACAAATAAAATGTCGAATAAACTTGCATTTTTGCCAATACTAAACCACAGATTTATCATGAAGGGTTAACAAAATCCCTATTTTGACAAGAAAACGTGATTGTATAGTAAAATATTTCATCTGAGGGGCGAATAGGGCATTGATCTAATTGTGTTAAAGATATTTTTGTTTTTCCATTTAAAATTTTGAGTTTACTCCTTTGCATACACATCTACAAGGGAAGTTGCAGCTACAACATCTAACAAAATTCCTCTTTCCTTTGTACTATGATGGATGCGGACGCCCCATTCCAAAGCTCCGATTTTAGCACAGGCAGGTAGGATGCTGGTAAAGATTGCAGAGGTTGGCTTTACACCTGCCAGATCACATACCTTTATCTATGCTTCCACATTTCGCATACATGTTTAATAGAGCATTTCCAACAGTAATATGTGGCAAAAATCCCCGCTTCATTACATTTTGATGGATGCTCATTACCCTAGTGTTCCAAAGCTTCCATTATCCTCATTGTAGCAATCATATAAGCAGATTCCAGTGAAGCACCCTTTTGCAGAAAAAACACCCACGCCTCAGAATCTCCATGAAAGCCCTATTCTGAGTGGCTGGATTTTTCTACCATGGCTGAGAAGCATAAACGTGTATGCAAAATAAAGATAAAATACAATAAAGGCGATCAATATCAAATGCTTACTGCTATCCACCGTACTTTCAAGTGGAAACTCTTTGAATTTCAAATAGTTAACGACAATTGCTTTGTAAACGGAAGTGGACGGCGAAGGGAATGGGCCCACACTAGCCACCTAAGCTGTCAACACTTAGAGTGTGCTGGTTAAGCCAGCCCAGTGAAGTCACATTCGGGGGACCTCATCCCCATACCGAACTACTCTCGCCGCCACTATATCCACCGCAAAAAAAAAACAACAAGAGACCAGGCATAGAAAGACTTAAAACCAACTCAGATCAAGGAACCGCATCATGTCGTGAAACAATGGCTCTACCAGGATAACAACTACAGCCAGGCCAATTTCCCTAACTTCACTAGAAAAAGGCTCTTTTACTAAAAGCTCTACCATTGTATAGCCCACAGTTCAAATGTCTCAAGTTGATGAATACATCTTGGCACCCTAAAGGGGTACTGGAGCACTGAGCCATAAGATAGCCAACGATTTTGGTGGGTTGTCAAACGACAAGACTAACTGAAATCACAAATATTTAAAGCTCGCTTGAAGAAGATTGCAAGATTTGAAGTCTTGTGCAAACCCCAACAGACATGGAGATAAACGACACCCTTTAAGATGTTTACTAGATTCCTTTACCTTAACAACCAGAGAATGAAGCAAAAACAGTAATACAATGGTATCACACAACGCAGACAGAGGAAATCCCAATACGTTTGGAATTTGTTCAGTCATACAAGCTTAGCAATACTGCAGCAACCATGAAATATGGAGCTAGCAGACACTTAATCAAGCGTCGGATAACAAGGGGCCGAGCGCCCCCGAAGGACATTGAAGAGAGCTTCAAGTCTTCCCATGGGAAGCTTTGACCCCCTTGGATTCCAAGAACATTTTGATGCTTGGCAGCCCAAGATCTTCAACCACCTCTGCCTGCATCTACTTCCTTGATTTCCTGCCTCTCCCTTTCTTTATTTTACCCAAGAGGCTCGCTGCAGACAAGAAAAATCTTCCATCGACAACAGTGTCCAAAGCATCCTCATCTGATGTGTCTGCCTTAGAGGCCATCTCCAAAGCCTCCATCACATTGGGATGGGCATCGGCGAAGGGAGCCAGAAGCTCAGCAACGTCATCAGCAGCCCTCAAAACAAGAATAGGTTCAGGGGCCGATGACCCAACCACTAGGTTCTCAACCATATTATCCAACCCCTGAGAGGGCGCCAAGGTCTCGCCCAAAGCTGGGCTCGAATGCAGAGAGTTCAAGTTTTGGTTCCCACCAGCCGAATTTGCTTCCTTCATAGACGCACCAGCGGACAGAGCCTTAGGTCACTAGACCTTCTTCAATTTCGGTTTCAAATTGCAATTACCATAGAGTGGGTTTTGAAGGCCACATCGCAACACTACTACATAAAGGGGCCATTTAAGACATTAATTTAAGACAAAATATAAATATTATCTTAAATATATATTTTATGTTTAAATTATATTTTTAATTTTTAGATTGTCTTAAGTTAAGAAAATAAAAAAAATACTTTTTTCTAAAATATTTTTTTTATTTCCCTATCATTCATTTCCCCCTCATTTCACATGAATTTTCCTTTTCCCTCCCATTTCCTTTTGTTAGCGCATCGAGCTAAATAAATGTCAAATCGCAATGGGGGTTTTTACTTTTTTCTGTTAATCGTGATCGGCTTTTCACTCATTCCTGCAACATATGCGGATGTGAATACTGAATAATGTGGTTCTCAGGAAGACTGGGGCAATGGTTGATTCGGTGGATATTGCTCCAAATCCAGTTGTCAGAGAAGAAGTTGCAACCTTTAAAATTTCCACAATTTCTGGTAACTACATAAGATTTAAAGTCTATTTTTTTTTAATGTATTCTTGTTATCCTTTTATAATTTGGGTATTGGGATAGATAACCTTATTATGTTCTGGGTGAAATCCCTTACTCAAAAATCAAAGATGCTCTACTTGAAAGCTGTTGAAAATTGTAGAATTTATCTCAGTTGTGTTTTCGAATCAAAATATTCTAATTGTTTTGTTTTAGAGGTTTTCTTTTAAAAATTTATTTCTTTGACATTTTCAAAAAAGAAAACAAGCACCTGTATCGGTAATATATGCCATAACAGTATGGTCACATATTAATCCCTCGACTTCCCAAGACAGAGCCTTTGGTGTATGCAATGCCTTATAAGCTTATTGGCTTACAAACTGTGAGGCCAAAGCAGAGCATAACAATCCATTTTTGTGTGTGTCCTGCAGCGTTGAGTCCATTTTATTCTTTGAGGCATTCTGTCAAACAATTCACCTACCTATTCTATTCGTCCTCATTCATGCTTCAATATCTGTGCGGGAAAAGTCGATGCTTTGATGGATGTCGATACCCTATTCCAAAGCTCCCATTTTGGCGCAGGTAGAGTCAATGCTGGGAAGGGTTGTGGAATTCAGACTTACACCTGCCAATTGCATTTGCTTGAAAATTTATGAAGCCTTTTCAACAAATCCATTTTTTGTATATGCTGCAATCATAGCATTCCATGAAATCACATATATTTGGGGAATTCTGTCAAACAATTCATGTGCCTTGTCTATGCTTCCGCGTTTTGCATGCATGTATACTGATAATTTTGTGGGGAATTGGCTTTACAAATGCCAAGTGCATTTTCCTAACCTAGGCATACAACTATTTTGCACATATCCTGCAATCGATTCAGTTCACCCTTTGAGGCATTCTGTCAAATAGTTCACGTACTTGGTCTATGCTTCAAAATGGTGTGCCCTTGAGATTTTGCTAGCAATAGGTTCTGGCAGTTGAAACTCCTGTAGCTGTTTAGGCACAATTTATATGACATGAGCTGGTAAGTCTGATCTGAACCAGGGCTTCTAGATTTTCCTTTGGAATTTGAGCACAGGATGACTGTATAAGATACATTCAACTGCTACTTTTGCTTGGTAATTGTTCTTGAATAATTTTTAAAACAAATATATTCATCTTTGTCTTTGAAAGAGCATTGGTCCAAATTGTTGTGTTTATCTTTGAACAGGAATAATTTATCAAACATGTTCCATGACACACAAGAAATATATAATTGACATGAAATACTGTCAAAATAGGAAAAGTGTGATCTTTCCAAAAATATAATGCTCACATTATTAACTATGGCAAATGATATGATTTTGAAGTTCAAAATGAGAATTTAGTTTCCACTCTTCAGATTATAAACTAGTGTTTGTCTTGTGCTCTCTACCTTCGGTGCTTGAGAATTTTGCACATGTGTTCCACGGCCTTTTGGGGACGGGGACGGGGGGACGGCTGGGGACGCGTTTCCAGGACGTTTCCTAGGGGCCCATTTTTAGGGGACGGTAGGGGTCGGCGACATACAAAATACATATATATATATATATATGATTTTTTCAAAATTTATTAATATATTATAGATAGAGAGAGAAAGAGAGAGATATATGTCAATAAATTAATAATTGCTAACAACAATATCAATATATAAATAAATTGCGAGAGTAGTAGCATAACAACATAATAAATGTCATTAAAGCATTAGAAAATTTATCATAGCAATATCAAACATCAATGAAACCATGGTCTATCAATATCAGTAAATCACGAGAGTGGTAGGAAATGGAACTAAGTGCAGCTCCCAGCTCCTCAAGGCGTCCCAAACACAAACAAAATGCAGCTTGAGTGAAGAAAAAAATGCAATCAAATAAAGCCCAGCCACGACTTTACTCTAGGCGTGAGAAATAAAAACTTGAAGAAATTTTTTTCATGCCTCTTTAAAATGCAAAAACGTCTCTGTTAAATGCCCAAACGTAGGAGAAAAATTCCAAAAAATCATTTAGACTGAGCTGAGGCAGAGATTTTCCTGTGCTTTGCTATGTGAAGTCGTCATCCCTGCCATCGCTTGCCATGAGAGCCAAATAATATCATTGAATCTTATGAAACTTTATTAAGTTTCATTTAAATTTTTGTTTTTAGACTTTACACAAACACATTATGTTGTTGTGGGCCCACAAAACATTTAATAGCAATATAAAATGTTTTAAAAAACAAAATTTTATGTTCTTTAATTTTCTGGAGCTCCATATACACAGGGGACGGTTAGTTGTCCCTGGGGATAGCGAGGGACATTTCCAACGTCCCCCGCCGTCCCCGGGGATGGGGGACCATTCCCAAACAAGAGGAAACGTTCCCCGTCATTTCCTGTGAATTTTCCTAATTGGGGGACGGCCGGGGACTGTCCCCGATGCGTCCCCCCATCCCCGGGATGGATGGGGACGGGTACAGGGGGCGCGTCCCCATGTAACATAGTTCTGCACCTTTAAGGACATTTTAAAGCTATCTTATTCTTGTAAGAATTTAGTACCTCCTTCCATTGTCTATGGTGTTGGCATCAGATTGTTAAACTATTTAACTTAAAGTAGTTGTAAACATCAACATGGCGTGCAATACATTTTCATCTTTTAATAAGGTTGGTTATTCATAAATCTCTTTCTCCATTGTCATTGCCCCATGTCATAATCAATATGTCTAGATGTTCCATGATCAAAATAAAATGTATGCTCCTATCAAGATGTAATCCAACTATTGATAAACATAATCCATGATCCTGCCAAAAACATCTTATGGAGATTTGTCAATTTATCTATAGTTTTCATTGAAATGGTACAATCAAACCGGATCGGACTCCACTCCAATTCAACTGATAATTCAAGCACCAAACAAAGATGTATTAACCTTATGTTGAATTATTGGCCCTGCTCTCCATATTACAAGTCCATGGAGTTTGCACCCAAATGTGTTGAATCTTTAAGATTCCAAAGTTGTATCATCCACTTCGCTATCTCCACATCCTTCTTTACTCTCCTTGCTTTGGGCATAAGCTTGCTATAGATTGAATTTAATACTATTAATCAAAGTTTCACTGCATTTTGCCCGATATTGCCATCCATTTACTTCCAAACTCAATTGCTTCATCTTCTCTTCTAGTTCTGCATTTTTCTTATTTATGTTTGCCACCTCTATATCTTTTTCCTTAAGCTTTTTAGATGCTACTTCTTGAACATATGTCAAGATATGCATCTGAAGCCTCTGTCTCTTCTCCTCCACAGCTTCCCTGAATCACTCCCCCTACACAAAGAGCCAAAACAAAAAACATAAAGCAACATTGAGAAAAAAAATTAGAAAAGGAAAGGAGATAAATTAAGGAACTGATGTCCACAGAAAAGACATACAAAGCGACAATCTGAGAAAAACGAGAATCTAAATCTTAATCATATTATATGAAGATTCATCATTTTGGGTATCCTTATTGACTGCCCATTAAAAACTACATAAAAAAATTGTTTTCAGTTGTGGAAACAATTTTTTGGAAACAAATCTCCTTTGGAAGTTAAAAATATCTGCTCGAAAGCCTTAAAGAAGATGACCCTTTGAATAGATAGTTCTTAGGAAGAATATCCTTCCTTTTCAATTGAAAAGTTGGTAGTTTTAAGGGCACTGAAAGCATCTAGTAGCTTAGCATAATGACCACTGAGCATTTTTAAGACTGCAATTATAGTGAATAAAATACGGTGAAATAGTTAAAGAACATAGGTTAAGATTCATCATTTTGGGTCTCCTTGTTGGAGTTTCATGCACCATTTCTGTTGCTATCATAGGTGGTTCCAGAGACAAAGGTTGTGACTAGAGATGCTAGGGATGTCCTCTCCAATGCCATGAAGGACTACAATGTTGATATGCTAGTGTTGGGGTGTCGTGGAAATGGACCTATTAAGATGTATTATTGCAAGCTAGTTTTCTAGATTTACTGTTCACTCTGCAAAGTAGTTGTACTTGTCATTTGCTATTTCAATTGTCTATTTGACTTCTACTAATATAAAAATCCATGAGTTATTATGAGTTTGGTTAATGATTTGAATCTCATATTTTATAGGTTACTTTTTGGCAGTGTGAGTGAACATTGTGTTCGGCATACACAGTGCCCTATTGTTGTTGTCAAGAACCATAAAAGCAGAGCTCAGTGATAATACTATATTTGAATTTATCTTCTGGTAAGTCATGGTCCAACTTGTAGGTGTTCTAATTGGGGGTTTATCACTTGTCAGCTGGTATGTGGTGAAAAATTAAAACATTATCATTATCCAGATATTCCATCTTTGGTTACGGTTGCAGCTTTAAAGTTGATTTGACAAATTTCATGTCTGCATCTAGATTTTGTTTTGAAGATTGTAGGGTTTCTTTCTGTTTATGGATGGTTATGATTCTTCATTCTCAATCATTTATAAAATTTAGGATCTCAGTTTGCTTTAATTTAGGATTTTAGTAAATGAGATGGAAAAGAGTGGTCCTTTATTCAAACTATTGTTATATGATCTTGATTTGGAAATTTATTGTCTTCCAAGTGGATTTCATGCCTGAAAAAAATCATGAGAGATATTCCTTCTTAGTCATTGTTACTTAGATATTCATTTTACTGAAATAATTTAATAATTGTCTTCCAGATCCCAGCAAATAGAGCTGGCCTAATTGTGTATAGAGCCCATCCTTTTTGGGAGCAGAAATATTGCCCTAAACATGAACACGATGACACACCTCATTGTTGTAGTTGTCACTGCATGGAGGCAAGGAAGCATTATATACTCAGTGCCATAGTTGTCTCTTTTGTTATTTAAATCTACATTTATTTAGTGAAATATTTTACAAGATTCAAATGGTTGATTTTATACTTTGTTTCATATGCTTAGGAATGAGTGATGTAGAATTCATCATTTCTTCTAGTTACAATAGATTCTTTTTATTATAAAATTCATCAATGGTTACTACTACAAGAGATTTCTCTAATCATGAACTCATCAGTATCTTATATCTCATAACAATGTAGTCTTTTTCACATTCAAATTTCTTAATATAGTAATGGATTATAATGGAGCACATTGATAGAAATTCAAATAGTCAGCTGTTGATTAGATTAGAATGTTATATCTCATAGCAATGCAGTCTTTTTCACATTCAAATTTATTAATATAGTAATGGATTATAATGGAGCACATTGATAGAAATTCAAATAGCCAGCTATTGATTGGATTAGAATGAAAAAATATTAGGCTAGTAAATCAAATTACAAATAGCTATTGCGATGAAAATCTAGTTAGGCTTGTGTTTTAAAGTGGATTGTTGTGAAAAGTTATGTTTGAAACATTTATAAATTTTCATTAAGATGGATAGTTTATGGTTTAGTAAAAGGAAATAACATAACTAAGAGTTTTGTTGAACTTAGGGTTGTGTTGAAAACCTTGTTAGTTCCTTGTATAGCATTGAGATTTTAAGATGATTAAAATCCACATTTTCCCATTTTTAAACAGTAGAAGATATTTTAGAGTTCCAAAGGTAATAGACATGAACTGCCTTTTTATATAGTATATTTATGAGAGAAATCTGATTTTACAAAGGCTTGGGATTTGTGAATGTGGACCTCTTTGGTAGCTAGCTAACTTGATTTAGTCAATTTTTGAACTTTTTTTTTCTGTCGATCCTGAAAGTTTTTCTTGTTAGAGTAAAGTTTTTAACTTAGTTATGTTAATTAAGTTACCTTTATTCCTCTCTTAAGATTTCACTTTAGTTTGCATATTGTGACATTTAATAATTATATTAATTATTAAATGTCTACCTATTAGGGTTTCTTTAGGGTTGCACAATCTCCTTTCATAAGGATTGATCATTGTATTTTATCTCTCTTTGATTAATAAAATTAAGTCAATGCAATCTCTCTTGAAGCTTGCAGAGCACCCTTCCTTTTTTGTCTCCATCTCTTCCTTTCTGTGATAGATTATTTGCATGCAAGTGATCTTCGGGGTCTGTGAAGTTGGTTTTCTCAACTTCTACATGGTATCAGAGCTCCTGACCTGCTGCTTCCTATTCGTGTTTTGAAGGATTTTTTGGAGCTTCAAGGGTTTGGGGTTTTCCTTTTTTGATCCAAGAGGTGGGAATTTTTAGTGCATCCAAGGTCAAATCAGATCTCTCCATTGAATCCAGAGCTGCCAGAATAGTCAAGATCGACCTTTGTTTCGTCAAATTTGGTTTTCGTTTGTCAGATCTGTGAGGGCTTTGAATAAAGGGTTTTTTTTGCCAGATCCAGGGAGTGCTCAAATTTTCAGAGCATTTTGAGCCCAAATGGACCTCACCATTGCATCCGGAGCGGCCAAAAACCTAAAGATCGACTGTAAACTCGCCTATATTTGGTTCAGTTGAATTCTGAGGCAAAAAAAATTTCCCTGTACGGCCGTGTTCGCCGTCTACACACAGTCCTAGATAAAAAATTAGTCAAAAAAATAATAATAATAAATTATCATTTTTATTTCTGCACAAAAAAAATTTGCAGATTTTTTTTAATGTAAATCTTTTTTTTGAAAAAAAAGCTTTAAAAAAAATTTAAAGAAAAAAGCTTTATTGTTTTTTTTTAAAAAAAGAGTAAAGGGTATAGAAGTACCCTGCGCAGGTACGTAGGGTACCTACGCAGGAGTACCGCCCCTGTAGGGAAGGTACCGCCCCTGCCACATGGGTCTTCAATTTTTTTTATTAATTTTTTTAAAACAAAAAAAATAAATTTGTAAAATTTTTTTTATTGTTTTAAAAAATCATTTTTTCAAAATAAGCCTAGATGTGCAGATCCGCCGACAGCCATTTGGCTGTCAAATTTAGGCCTGGATTTTTGCTACAACGGCCGTATGACCGTCAAATTTAATCGAGCACTGGTTTTTTTCCTTTTGGAGTTGTTTTCTTGCAAAGGCCATAACTTGGGCATACGATATCATTTTTTGGCAAACGAGATATTGTCGGAAAGCTGCTTCCGTCAAATTTCCAATGGTGTGGGTCTCATCACTTCTTTTTTTTGTTGGTGCATTCTAAAGCCAATTGAAGTCATAGGAACTATTTTTAGTCCTGAACTCATAATTTTTGATTATTTTCTCTATTTTTTGCGATCTAAGCGGCGTTGGAACCATATTTCAAAGCTCTTCAGTTCCATCCATGAATTTTTTCCATATTTCACTCCAGGTATATTTTATTCAATTTTTTGTGTTTTCACACTCTGGTGAATTACCTAGACATATTAGCTCTTGGGAACTTCTCATTTGCGTGGGTTGCTTCGTTTTTTGTTGTTCTTCATGTATTTCTAGTCTTTTGTCTTTTTTTGGCATTTTGAGCATCCTTTGTAACCAATCTTTTCTATGTAAACGCACTAAGATAAAGTGCCACACTATTGTACATGTATTTTAGGGATTTTGCACATAAGGTTGTGCCATATTTTGTACTTGCACTGTATTATAAAGTGTCATGGGGGGGTTGTGTAGTGCCTTTATTTTTTCCATCACACCTTTGTCTGGTGAGTGTCCCTCCATGACAACAATGGATCCATATGATTCTAGCCTCATGAATGTGTGCTTTGTTTTGCACACCACTTTTTCAGTTACAGGTGCTTTCATGTGCACTTTCATATGTTGTTTCTTCTCCTTCATGCACTATAGGGTGTTACACAACATTTCAATGGATCTGTCAAGCTCTCCCAGTCAGCATTATGGGGAGTATTATGTTGTTCATGCTAATGCTTCTTTGGTTTTGCCTTGGAAGGAATCCTCCATTCTTCAGTTGATTAGTGTTCTTCAGACTATTGATTGTTATCTTCTTGATCCTGATCATCCTATCTTCAGAGGAGGTTCTTCAGCACCATAGCAGTCATCTTTTGACAGTTGTTTACAACGTCTTCCTGCTTCAGTGATGTTCTTCATGTCTTGTTCATCTCTTTTTGGAGTAGAGTTTTTCCCATGAAGTTTTCTCTATTTCTCCACTTTACAGAGATTTGGTTGTATTTGGGTGCCTCATCGGGCCTAGTTGCTAGGACCCTTGTTTGCTTTCATGCATTGTAGTTACCTTTGCTTTTTTGCACATGTTTGTAGTTGCACTCTTGTTCATCTTAAGGGGGGTGTTAGAGTAAAGGTTTTAACTTAATTATGTTAATTAAGTTACCTTTATTCCTCTCTTAAGATTTCACTTTAGTTTTCATATTATGACATTTAATAATTATATTAATTATTAAATGTCTACCTATTAGGGTTTCTTTAGGGTTGCACAATCTCCTTTTATAAGGATTGATCATTGTATTTTATCTCTCTCTGATTAATAAAATTAAGTCAACGCAATCTCTCTTGAAGCTTGCAGAGCACCCTTTCTTTTTTGTCTCCATCTCTTCCTTTTTGTGACAGATTATTTGCATGCAGGTGATCTTCGGGGTCTGTGAAGTTGGTTTTCTCAACTTCTACATTTCTTTGGGGTGTTTTCTTTCAAATCATTGACATATTTCATAGTACAAAAATTGGATTAGAATGCTATCTTAAAAACACTTTTATACTCTGATTGTAATTAAGTTTTGGCTCCCTATTGATAGCTTGGATCAGACTTTTGTTACTAAATATTCTACTTAGAGTTTGATTAGAGTATTATCTTGAAAGAACAATGGATTGTTCATTGTAACTTATAAATGCTTTAATTTATATTTCATTAGCATCTTGATTTTTCTTGCTTTGTTTGGCTTTTTGAGCAGTATGGGCCCATTGTTGACATTGATCTTAAAGTTACTCCTCGGCCTCCTGGTTATTGTTTCATAGAGGTATGCCAATCATCTCACTTTTGAACATTCTACTTTCTCCATTTCTTACCGTTGGTATCGAATTTGGAAAATGCTTCACTTATTATGGTCGTTTCTTCAAATAGGATGTTCTTGTTTGATATTAGTTTGGTTTCTCTAGCCATTTTGAAAAATAGTTTTCATGTAGATAATTTATGCATATTATCTGTGTTATTGTAGTTTGAGGATGCTTGAGATGCATAATATGCAATTTGTGGTCGTGATGGATATAATTTTGATGGGCATAGATTAAGGGTGAGAAGGAACATAACAAAGGCAGTGACAATTACTTACAGACTTTTTATTTTAATTTGCTATAACAGCCTAAGTACTCTATTTCCTCTTTCACTCTATACAATCAGTATGTGTATATGTGTTGAACGTATTTTTTTGTATGCAGGTTGAACTGGCCCATGGAGGTCGAGGACTGCCTTCATCAGGAGATCACTACAATGGCTAAAACGCTAGTGGTGGTCATGGTGGCAGTACTGGTGATCGTGGTGGAGTCTCTAAGTGATCAAAATTTTTTGGTATGTTGGTAATTTATTATATTCTTTTAGATGTCTTTATATTTTGAAATCTAAACATGGCTTGTATGTTGGGGGAACCTTATCAGCTCAAAAAAATATAAATAGTTGTCTTTTTATTTATTAATAGGTGGAATGAGCGTTGCAAAAGGTTTGTCACCCCTAAAAGGGGCATTAATGGCCAAAAACACTACAAATAAGCTACTAATGGAAAAATATGCAAAATTAAAGCCAAAATGGAGCTCAACTGTTCGGTTTAATAGCATTTTCTATCATTTCTTAATGGTTTTTTTTTTAACATGTCCATACATTCTTCTATCAGCCTGTTTAGGTGGGAATAACTTTTTCCACCAACCTCAAAACTTTTCTATCAACTAATTATTACCAAAATTGTACCAGTCCATCCTTAAATGTTGATATTTTACATAGAAAATGGAGTGCAAACCGTTAACCCTTAAGTTTATCATATTAGATCAAACATCTACAAACAACTACAAAAAACTCTTGTACCATAGACCAGATACTTAGAACTATTATTAACAAAATGGGGTCTCTCGAGCAATTTCCAATTTCTTGTGATGGTTAAAGTTGATTCCTATGTAATGCTAAGATTTCAACCTAACACACGCTAGATAATGCTAAGAATCAGGAAGTATTTTTATTGTTTTCAACAAATAATCATAATTTTTCTTAACCTTTTCTAAATGTACATTTGTCCAATTAAACTATGTTTATCCCTTAAGCAAAAGTATAGAGTTGATATCAAAAAACAAGAAAAACTAAAAACAGAGAAAAAAAATATGAAGATAAACCATAGTACAACAAACCTGGATTTACAAAGAGTTTGGGGAGTAATTTTGGAAGAAGTTCAGTTCAGACACTAACGAGCTAACATTGTTGTCCATAAAGTGCACTATCGTCCTCTAGTTGTACCATTGTTCAAAATCAACAAAAGAATCAAGGAGTTGTACATGTATGCCAAATTTTCTACACATAGGATGAACACACAAAACAAAACACACAAGATATCCAGAAAAATACCTAGAATAATGGTAATATGTTTTAAACTAGATTTAACTTAAATGAAATACCAGAATGATGAAGAAAGGTTTAGATAATGCAAAAACTCAGTGTGAGAGAGTCTTCAAGAGATACGTATAACTAGGATAGAGGGAGAAGGTTTGACTGCTTGGGAGCTTGTCAAACTTATCAAGCCCCAAATATGGTCTTTTGATCTCCATGAGCAGCCATATAGAAAAAATATTGAAATGAAAATGGATAGTGTGTGCTCTTAAACTTCTAAGTGCTTCTAGAATTCTAAAAGGCAACAATATGGTAATAGTCTATTTATATCAATAACTCTGGTCTGCAGAGCTACCGATATCCTAGTGTGTATGGTAAATGGAAAATAGTAGGAGGTGAAAACTCCAAAGTGCCAACAACAAGGAGTATAAGAAAACAATGGTACATAAGAATGCTTGAAACTCTTTCTCAAGAGAATGGAGAGAGCGAGAACAATGATAAGGACAATGACAATGACAATGGTATTATTAGTACCTAGAAGACATGCTATGAAAAATTGTTAAAATTAGAATGAATATGAGGGGCTTGAATCACAAGAGGGTAAAAAAATAACAATGCAACATCACCTAGCTCAAGAGAGCTAAGATGAAATGCTTCTTTGATTGGTGAATAGAAGCTACACTTGTTGTGAAGAGCAATCTTCTAGTTAAATGCTCTAGCAATAAGAAATGAAGCTTGTCATATGAAAATCCTGCAACTAGAAGAGAATTCAAACATGCATGAGAGGATATGGAGAGAGTGGGAGAGAAGCTCAAAGGTCACCAAAAAGCTATTCTTTGACAAAGGTGATTGTGCAAAATCCATCCTATGGGTCGTACAATGGCTACATGTGAAATTTAGAAGTTAAAACGTCAGTGTTTGGTTGGAAACAAGTATGACAATATTGTCACAGGATGGAAGCACTCCCACACAAACATTTGTGCGCCAGTGTTAATGTCCAAGTACAACATGGTTAGAGATTTTAAAAACTAGAAATAAAATATTAAATAGACACAAGGAACACATGAAAACACATAAGATTAACTTGGACATATAAAAACAAAAAAAATGTTAGCACTAGGAGTAGGTTAAAGGTCAAGGTTGGGCTAAATGCATCCTAGAAACATGCCAAGGAGATAGACACTAAAATGAGGACAATTTGTAATGTCAAAACTGTAGGGCTTGTAATTTTTGACCTTACACTTGTTCATCCTTTGATTAGATAAAGGCAATAGTTTTTGGGCTTGTAGATATCGGAGGACGACCACCATCCTTCCCTAGTGAGGACACCACATGTTTAAGGATTGTTACTTGTGGCTCCTTAGATTGTGTTGCTTTCTTGGAAAATAGAGAAAAACACACATGACTCTAAGATTGCCAATTCCTTTAAGACTTTATATTTCTCCATCACCTAGGGTAGGAAAAACCATGGTACTAGATAGACCCATTACACTCACTATGCAACACATGGGTAGTGAGTAGGATCCTCATAATCTTGTTGCAGAGCTTCTAGGTATAGTTGGTTGTAACTTCAATTGTGGTATTAGGTCAACCTCTTCCCTCTAGGGCTCCTCTTTTGTCAGTTGAGTACATTTTAGGGTACAATCTTCTTGCCAACTAGAACCTTTTTTACTATCTAATCATACACTTCATGATCCTAACTAGGGTCACCAATTTCATTTGAATATCATCCTCAGTCGAGGTTCAAATTCATTTCACCCATGTTAGTAGCATTGCTCTCTCCTAACATACTTCCAATCATGGCCAATTTGAAAAGAATGTCCAAGCTTCTTATTCGATATTGTACCTCCACATAGAGACCCCTTTATGTGACCTTTCATGATGTTAGCTTCTTCCTTTTGATGGTGAAGGTTCAGCCAATGCCTTATCTTCCTTAGAATGATGCTGAGATGTCTGAATTTTGAAGTGGTGAGGAGACTTCTTTATCTCTATTTCCTTGAGCTTTCTATCATTTTATAAATAGATCACGAAGTGTGATCTGAAATGTTTACATTAAAAATTTGCATGTAATTAAATTAAGAAACAACAGAAGATGTCTTTATTTCTGATTAGGAATTTTGGTAACAAGGTCAATGATTCCTCCTTTGTGATTAAGGCTCATTTTGAAGTTGGTTAAATGAAAAAAATTGAGAACTTGATCTAAAGGTTTCCTAAAAAAAATGCATTCAATGTTTGTTTGGTATGTTGGAATTTTCAAACAAATGTTGGTATCTAAGCTATTTATAATGCATCTACTTGTTACAACTTGAAAGTAAGAATGAGAGAGCATCAACATGTGTGGAAACAGGAAGCTTCTATAAAAAGACTAAAAGCCAAGGTTCATTTCTAAAGTATTTGATCCATTGATTGTTTTTCAGAAAGGAAAATGAGGTTAAATGTCAGACCCTCTCCCCCAACCAATAAAGATAAAGCTTTACAATGTGACAATTAGGAAGTAGCTCAAATGGCAAAGTCAATAGCTTTAAAATGCAATGCCCATCAGCTAGGAAAAGGCTTGGTAGAATTCTGCAAGATTTGGACTCTAAATAAACTACTTAATATTGATAAGTAACTGCCATCCTTTACAGTGATAAACTATTATTTTATTTGTATGTATTTTGTGAAGAGAAATAATAGTAATACCAATGATCCTGTGTAAGAGAAGTAATGCTAACAAATTCTTAAATGCAATAGAAACAAAATATTAGCACACTCACAATATAACACAATTATTTATCCTAGGAAACTATTTCAGGAAAAATACCAGTAAAAACAACACTCAGAATTAACTCAACTTTTCAAAATACAATAACTCTATTAAGATATTTCTTAGCTTTTTTCTAACCCTAATCCCTGTTTGAGTATTTATAGGCTCATCACCATAGAAAATCACCAAGCAGTATTAAAAACAATAGGTATAAACCATTGGCCCTATTGGGTATGATGGGGTGTAGAACATGTAAAGTATACAACACATAATTAACATTTTGGTCAGTTGTTAAATGAGTCCGCAAAATATGGTCTATGTGGTTGTGAACATGAAAACCTAGTTGTGAAGTAGTGAATTGCTATGCTAGTATGTTGTACAAATTTATATGGTTTTAGAAAGTGCTTAATATATAGCCATCTAATGCCCTATCTTTTTTATTATATTGATTTATTTGTAGTAATTTTTGAAAACTTTCATCAGTGGATTTCTGTATGCAACAATATGTCCAGTAGTTTTTTACTTGAAGATGGTTTTAATTACATGTTTAGGAGTTATTGTGCATTTTGTTGCAACTGAAGAGTTGTTTATTTTCTAGGGTTTTCCCATTCAATTATTGGGATGAAATGTAGTACTTTAATCATTTTTTTGTCAGGAAGAAAGTCTCAAGGATCCTTGAATATGTTAGTGATCATTACATGTCTAAGCAAAAAATAGACAATCATCTCATGGTTGATCTTGTAGGTTACTTGTGCCACAGTTTTTTAATCTGACACTTGAGCAATATCTTGGAGGGGAATGTGTCTATGCAATAAGTGACTTTTATAATCTGACACAAGCAAGATTTTGGAGTGGAATGCATCTCATCCATTCAAGTGAATTTTTTTATATTTATGTTATTGATTTATTGACAGACCACATTCGCATTGCTGTTGAGGTTCTCTTTTATGCTTTGGTTTAAATTTCCTAAGCTTTCCTTTTCTTAGTAATAAGTATCTTTCAACCATAGAACACTTCATTAATATCTTACTGCTCCTTCCAAATCCATCCAGTAACTCTCAACTTCAACTCTTTCCAATCACCCCCAGAAAAGAACAGTGCCATGTTCCTTTGGATGATTAATCCATCATGGTTGTCCTGAACTTTACGATGACTGTCCCGAATACTCCTAGGCACTCCTTGCCATATTAGTTTCCTACCATTTTCTCCAACTTCAAGACTATATCTAAAATTTCTAGCTTCATTATCTTCTCCCATAAACCGAAGGAATACCATATACACTAGTGCTGCACCTAACTGAAATGCTTCAAAATGAAGACAAAAGTATGATGTATAACAATTGAAGACCTGCAGTACGTTATATAAAAACCTCAATCATTCCATGGCATATCCAAGCCACCAGTGAATCACTCAATAATCTTCAAAATATATAGAAATTTGTATAAAAAATAACAATATTGGCACAAAACTAAGGCATAGGGAGATAAATGCAAATAATAAAATGAAAGCACAAGCCTAGTATACTCACTGTCAACATCCAGGTTGCATTTTCAACTTCAAGTGGATTGAGTTTTACATAATGGTGGTTAAAAGTGCTACCACTATGCATATCAACTTTATGATCATCCTTTAGATGCGCCACAAGTGTTTGTATATCCCCTGTGATAGAACACTCCGACCTGCATAAGGGAAATTGTACGGCTGAAATGTACATTGTGCCTCATGTTTAAGCTTATTATAATATGGGAAAATATTCGGACATCCCAGACTATGATACTTGCATGGTAGGTCAAGAGATGACGCAACCTTTTCCAATGCTAGTCATCTTATATTTCCAAGCTCCCATCTCCAAGTAGGGCACTTGTTAATCACTCTTGACTTACAGTTGGAGCAAAGGGTATGACAATTAGGACACTGCATTAACATGATAATTTACCAGCCATCAGAATTAGCGTACCAATAGCATTTCAGAACTATAAAAGGATAATATGATTTGTGTTGGCTAGAAAAAATTCACTTCAAATTTTGAATGTAAAACTATAAAAAGAATATTAATAATAATAATTTAAATTTCTAAATACTAAATAGCTTAGTTTCCTTGTCTGCATATAAAAAATGAAATATGTAACTTCTATCCATAATAGACCAAGCTCCTAGACTCTAATATAACATCTGAGTTTTGACTCATTATTGTGTAGCTTATATGTGAGAAATTGGTGTTATTTTACTTCTAATTGAAGGTTCTTGATTGTCGAATTCATTAATTTAGAAAACCACTATTCATTTCCATCAAAAACATGTTGTGTATAATCTCTCATATTAGGCTTAATGGATTTTAGAGGGAAGAATTATATTTTATATTTTCCTTTAGTCTACAATCCAGTGTAATCTCTTTTGTGTTATTTTGTCATGATATTAGTCTAGAATTTCTCTCTTGCTATGTGGTAATTTCTCTTTACCTATTATATTAGAATGGGAGAAGGCTAGGTATCATTTATTATTGTTGGATAAGAAGTGTTCTTAATTTACTAATTAATTTTGTGTAGAGGCTGCTAGGTGCTTAGGTTTGGCTATTAATCTCTTCATGGAGATAGGAAGATTGTCGATGGTTGCAAAACACTGCAAGGTAATTCAATGTTTGAACTGGGTGTGGGATGACCTAATCTTTTAAGGCTATCAAAGTTTGACTTTGAACTAGTTTAAGGATTTTGATTCTTATAATAATATGTTTGATATGTTGTTAAGACTACAATTATCTTGGTTGGATGTAATGTATATAGGCATTCATTGCAGAAGTTGTATGGTTATTTTGTGAATATCTTTATGATGATTGGGTTATGAGTAAATTTACCTATTTGTTTTAGATAGGAATTTTTATTGAAATTCAAAATATTGTTTTCTACAGGAAATCGGTGAAATATATGAAGCTGAAGAAAAATTGGAACTGGCCTTGGAATATTTTGAGTGCGCTGCATAGCTCTATCGAGGTGAAGAAGTTATTAGTACACCTAACCAGTGCCAACTTAAAGTTGCACAGTTTGCAACCCACCTTGAGCAGTAAGTTAATATGAAAGAAAATATTTGTAAAAGTTTTTTGGGATAACATATTTTCGCTTTTGGGCTATCAAATGACCACAGAGCAATGGCTACATATAATTGGATATTTTTTTGGTTTTTGATTTACAGATTTATTATTTTTAGTTCATGTGTAGAGACTTGTGGATTTGTGGTTCTTTAAATGAATGATGCAAATGGATTTACTTGTTAAATCCAATATTGTTTTCCTACAGGAAAATTTTTCTTTCACCCTATTGATTATCTTAAAGGAAGAATTTAGCTCTTTCCAGAATCGTATCAAAATCTTGAAAGGTTGTGCTATGCTCAAGACAATTTGGAAATCCTATCATTCATTAATAACAAAGTATAGGATTTAGTGGATTGTTACAATGAAAGGTTATCATCCTTTGAGAGGAGCAAAAACAAGCATGCAAGAAGAAGAAATTTCCCACTTTGAAGCAGAATTGTCTAGTCCAGACAATTGAGTCAACTCTTTGTCAAGCTACCTTGCCATGCTCGAAAGAGTTATGCCAGTAGTTGGGTATATTCCACTAGATTTTAGGAAAATATTAACATATTCTCTTTCCTAGAAAGGAATCATTTTCTCATGCCATGTTATAATGTATGTGTTGCTCATGATTTTACGAACAATTTTATAAACTATAAATAAAAAAATACTTATTGGCATTAACTTTATGGATTCAGATTATGGCAAATTTTTTTCTTTTTTTTTTATGAACATTATGCTTTGCGTATTTGACCCAGCTTCAAAATCATTGATAAATTATGTCATAATTTTTCCATCGTGTTTGGAAAAATAAAAATAAAAATTCCAACAAAAGGAAGACGACGAGAATTTGAAAACATTGAATGTTGAAAACCACACTAAAAAATTATTTAAAAGAATTTTTATTTTTTTAATACATTTTTACATATTGTCTTTAGAGAGACAATGTCTTTAATCCCAACTATTGTCTCTAAAGAGACAAAAGTGAAATTGTCTCTAAAAAGACAATTATTTCTATTCCATATTTTCTTTACAAAGATAATTTTTTACGACAATAATTTGAGATACTCGCTTAAAGACAATATTTAAGACAATACAGAAGTCTTTTTTTGTTTCAAGTTAAGACAATTTATTAAAAAAATGTCTCAATTTTTTTCTTAAACTACCCCTCTATGTAGTAGTGCAAGCAAAAGAAATTTTCCTCTTTGACTTTAACTGAGACCAGCCGGTGTGCACCATCAACACACAACTGGATTTCCCTTGGGATCTTACTAATGGCACCAATCTGAATATGGATATAGAGATAAGAGTGCCCATCAATGATATCTTCATCCACATTGATCAAAGTACCAAGGGTTCTACCCAGTTTTTTGATGCATTCCTCAACCCAATATTCTAGAGGCAGATTATAGAACCAAGCCCATACAAGTTTATTATAGGGTTCCAGATTCGCTAGATCAAAATTTGAAACCCATTTTTGCATATAAATCGGGTGACTGTCCAATTTCTAGAGGCCCGCCTGCAAAATCTTGTCCTTCTCCTCCGAGGACCTGAAGATTGCCACAAAAAAACCTTTTGGTAGAAATTTCACAATCTCCATCGAGCTCCAAGAGCCAGTGAGCCAATGAAGAATTTCTTCCTGTCTGAATCTAGGGCCATTATGCGACAAATAATTGCCAGATTGGATAGCATTTTAATGTCCATATTGGCCTCCTAGGATAAATCAATTGTGAGCTAGTAATTGTGAGGCGAAGAGCAGCAGCGGAGCCCCGTCCTACCACCTTCCAACCCGTCCTCGCTCTCTCGGCATGCACCTGCTAAATCTTGCTCACGGCCATTGTGCTCCATCCGAGCCTAGATATTATCAATTTCACTTTGTATTTAATTTTTTTTATTTTGTTGGTTTGTTTATTTATCACATTTATATATACATATATTTTTACATATCTATTATATATTTGATTTAGTGTTTAATGATTGAAGAAAAGTTTATAATTGAGAGATAAGTTGACTCATATTTCTTAAATATTAAAATTTAAAATTTAATTTATGTAACCCTTCTTTTACTTTTCTTGTTGAATGTCAACTGAATACATATTTGCATGCATTATGTTTCTATGTCTTTATATTTAAATACATTTAATGCACTAATTCTAATCATTTGGAAGTTCCCTCATTTCAAACACACAAGCATAACTACTTTGAATTCATATTTTATTTTCTTAAAATTATACATCAACACCTTAAAAGAAATAAAAGAAACTATATATCAATATTGAATTTTATTCTACCATTCATTTTTTTAAATTACTTATTAACCTAGTTTACAATAAAAGTTCAAGTATTAAAAAATTCACTATGTGAAAATATATCCTTATGTTATCTAAGTTCCACATTAATGAATTAAACTTATGATGAATTAGTTTAGATATAGATGTATAACCTACAATGCCAAACTTTTATCTAATATAAGTATTTAGTAGAATTCCACATAACCTATATATTTGACAATTTTAATGCATTGCTAGGATTACTATAAGATATGGATGTTTTGTTAATATGTAAAACATATTTCATTAGGGGTCCAAAATCATCTTATCATTCATTATTTTTGGAAAATTCCAAAACTTCTACTTTTTGAGCTTTGTAGGAAACTTAATTAGTTAAGGATGTTTGACACACATGACTATTAAATAGTACTATTTTGATTCGTCATTTTATATTTTTTTGGAGAATCATTTTGAGTATTTTATAAAGGTTTTCTATTGATCTGCCATTTTCATATTTGAAGTTTCATTCTAAATTAGATTTTATGTTAATCATATTTCTTTTTTTTTATGTTTTAATTGATCAACTAAATTATGGTAACAATCATATTTCAACATTAGATTTTTTGAGTAACAACCAATTTTTTAACCTTTTCCAAATTTAACTCAATTTCAACATGAAATTCAAATATTCATAACAATTAAAACTTAAAATAATAATTTAATAAAAAAATAAAAATTATTCTTTTGATTACCATCAAATTTAAGACATAATTTATAATGATGAAATTTATTTTAAAATTTGAATAATGGAGATCCTTTGAAATCATTTATAGGTTACCCATCGACTCATTCTTTACCCCACTATCTCACTCTTTCTTCATAATTCCCTCATAGAAAGGGCTAATAAATTCACTAGTTTTTCACTTTGTTGATTGTTGATGTTATTGAGAGAACATAACTTGCTTTGTAATTATTGTAACATGGCGAATTGAGTGATAAAATTTGGTTTAGACGTCTAGCTTAATGACAATTCATACAATAATTTTTTTTTTAAGATTACTAGGTAAACATCATTAATTCTTAGGAAGGAAGATTTTTAAAATCATTTTACGATTCTTGCAAAGTTTAAAACCAAATATACATATGGATATTGGACGTTTAAGATGTCTACATCTAACATCCTTCTCCACATAAAACTTTTGCAACCTCTAGGAATTACCATTTTTTATTCTCCACAAAAATTAATGGGACAAATGGATGTAGATGTATACCTAATATTTATTCTTGTCACGGGTTGAAGTTTTGCAAATCTCTTTCTTGTTTTTTTATTATTTATCTTACTTGTGGGAAATTTTAGGATGATGAGATGTTGAAACATAGTACAAGTCCAATATGGTTTAGGGTAAATTCCTACAAAACTTATTATGAAAATATTTTAGCCTTTTTCATGGTTCATGTAGACCATATTTAATTCTATACCCGTAGGCATATACAAGATCATTTCTAGTAGTGTGTATAGAAATTCTAACTTCATTCTATCCTTTTAATAGGTATGTTTGAAAAGGTTTTTAGGGTTTTAATGTAACAATGGTCACTATACTAAGGCACGATCAAATAATCACATGTAATGACTAATCAAATAGTTGAGAAAGACTAGCTTAGGGAAAAAATATAAAATTTTAGAAAAAATTGTAGTAAAAACACCAAGTTCATATTTTGAAAAAGAAAAATGGGATGTGTTGTGTGGCACAATAAAAATCTTGGTGATGTTTTAGATGGAATCAATATGGATCCCATGTAAATCTAATTCTTATTGACATAGTTCCTTGGCATAGTTTCAAGGTGATTTCTCCTATTAAAGTAACATATTTAAGTAAAAAATTTAAGTTATATATATGCATTATAAAATTTTAGGATGGGATAAATTATGCATAGAGGAGAATAAATAATTCATACCTCATGAAACATGGAGGGTTCTTATTCACATATAGAACTATCAAATCATCAACACAAGCATAAAATACTAAGTTGATTTTTTTTGAGGCCATTAAAAACATAGAATTAAAATAACTCCATAACAAATGTGGAAGAATAAAAATATGTATTGGCCAAAGGTATAGCATGACATCAAAACAACAACATGACACAAACAAAGACCAAAACACAAGGAAAGCTCTAAAACTTATTTTCTCCCCAACTGATATCTACTTTTAAAGCTATAAAATCATTTCTTGTGGTTGAGTTTGAATGTGGTGTTAGTGGAAACATTTAGGAGAATACAACAAGAAGACTAAATATGAGAATGTCTCTATGGAAATAATTTTGGAAGGAACAACAAAGAATTGCAGTAGTAAAATAGAAGCAACAACTAAGAGAAACTAGTTACATAGCAACTCTAAATAGTGAGCATACCTTGTAGCTCTGGAAAGAGAAATCATTCATAGTAGAAATTTTCTTGTAAATATTTCATAATCAGAATATAAGTTTTTTAAAATGATATTTTGAGATAAGTAAAAAATATGTTTTCTTTGATTTTTATGAATCTCATTCTTTAGTTTTGGGTCTATGGAGTTTTAGTTTGGAATTTATTCTATCAAATTGGAAATATATATATATATATTTTTAGTTAGTTTTCTTTTATTCCAATAGGAACATTAGAACATGAAGGATTGAACCACAAGAAGACATTAAATGAGACCCCCACATTAGCATTTGGTATTTACAATTTATCTATCAACATGTGAGACCAGGAATAGATTTTTAGACATAAGTAATTAAACCTTAAACACATAAAATTAGATAAGAAAAACAAAATGTTTTTAAGAAGTGTGTGATCACTAAAGCTCCAACATCACATTTCAATTATCTTTTACTTGATTTCTCTATTTTCATATTATTTTCAATCATAACTTTATTTAATGATTCTAAAGTTTCTTGATATTTGACCCAATTAAAATTAAAATATCCTTAAACCTTTCTGCTACAGAAACATTTTATTTCCCTGACATAAGAGAGAGTTCATAGTCTCCTCAATGTACATCTTCAATGTTATTTTAAAATCTTACTAAATATTGACCAAAACATTTGAAATCACATCAAATATATAAGAAAAGGCACATTAGAAATTCTCATTAAAGAAATAAAAAGAAACAATCTCTATTAAATTTTGATAAATAAAATTTATATTATTATAATAATTATTTAAATAAAAGTATTTTTTAATTTCAACTTATACTTAAAATATATTTTAATGGAATAACGTTTTGATTAAATTAAAGACTGAAGGACCCGTACCTATTACAAAACGGTCAAGAAGGCTAACAATATATAATCCCAATGGCCCAACGACCATTGATTAGATTTATGGAATAACGTTAACAAATATTATTCTCTCACATATATCTGGGAAACTAATATTTATTTATAATTAATAATGAATTACCATCGAATTTCTTAAATAAACAATCCTTTCTTAGTGGATAGAACCATGAATAATATTTAAACACCTATTAAGAAATTTAAATTTTGTGTTTCTCAAAATATATATTATCCATTTGCTTCTGATCTATATATCACTTCATGCACTGCTACTGTTGACGATGCATTGCGTAAATAGGAGCTGCTACTGCTAACGAGCATTGAGCGATTCTGTAATGTTTGCATTTGATTGGGAGACCCCTATGCCACAATTTGCACCTTCCACGAGGATTCTATACCCTACATCTACGAAAGCAGGTTGAAAGGGTTTTCTGTAATCAAGGTCTGTTCTGCTCACCAGCATCGCCACCACTTGGGACATTGATGGCCTATCGACAACAGAAGCCAGTATGCATAACAGTCCAAGATTTAACACCCTTAATACCTCCTCTTCATTATAAACTTCGTCTTCTTCCATCCTCTTATCTACCACATCCAAAATATTTCCCGCCTCGTATAGCTTCCACACCTGCGGTATTTTTCATAAAATTCAGGTTCATCACATAACTCGTGATGATGAGCAGAGCAAAATCATATCTTTTATCAAGAAAACAGGGAATGCCAAACAGAGCAAGAGAGATAGTATGCGAAAAATACCCATTCCAGGAGATATTGCATGTTAGGCGGTTGCTTCATGTCAATGCTTTTCCGGCCGCTAATGAGCTCAAGAACCACCACACCATAACTGTAGGTGTCAGCTTTCTCGGTCAATTGCCCATGGATGGCGTATTCTGGAGCGGTGTATCCTCTGTCAAAACAAAACATCTCATCTCATATCTAGTTACTATAAATAATATAACTCAAACTATTAAGTAATACAAATACGGGAATGTTTTCTTACAGAGTCCCTGCAGTTCTTGTGGTAAGGTGACTTCTATCGCCGGGAAGAAGTCTGGCTAGTCCGAAGTCTGCTATTTTAGGCTGAAGGTCATCGTCCAGTAATATATTGCTGGATTTAATATCCCTGTGGATAATGCACACATGAAAATCTTCGTGGAGATATGCCAGACCACGAGCAGTGCCCAATATAGTGTTAAATCTTTCCTTCCAGCTCAGTATCTTTTCACTTTCTCCTGCATTCAACCCATTTTTATTAAAAAATAATGGAAGACTCTGCCGTGGAGAAGGTAAACGGGTGAATTTACGAACCAAATAATATTCTGTCAAGGCTACTGTTTGACATATATTCATAAACAAGCAGTCTCTCCGGGCCTTGATTGCAGCATCCCAACAAGCGTAGCAGATTCCTGTGATGAACATTCGATACCAGCTTCACTTCGCTTTCGAATTCTGATACCGCGCGCGGAGATTGGTTTAAAGTTAGCTTCTTTACTGCAATGACTTTGCCGTTTTTTAGTGTACCCTGCAACCAAATTAACCAATTTTTAGATAATTGATCCTAATGAACATACATTGTTAGGCCTCAATTCGTGGCAGCTAACCTTATATACTTGGCCGAACCCTCCTTCTCCAAGCTTGTTTCCAATCTCAAAGTTATTGGTGGCGTTTCTAAGTATCTTGTAGTCAAAATTTACTGGTCCCCGGAGTTCAGTTGCGGTTTCAGTATTAACTGTTGCGCATGTTTACGTAGATCATGATAAATTGTGTAGATTAGGATCGTGTAGAGGAGAAGATTGTAATGGCATAATTCAGTTCGAATAATGTCGATGTTTACCTTGTTTCTCCGGTGGCCGTCTAAAATATCCCAACACTCTCTGTCGAAAGTAAAACAGGGAAAGTATGATAGCGATGAGAAGGAAGGTTCCCACAACCCCAATTATTATCCATATTGTAGAGCTAACTCTACGCCCTGCAAAATAAACATGCAGAAGTGATTTACTGTTTGGAAATATAAATTCTATTGAATTATACTTCGTAAACATTTATCAACAGTAAATCGAATGTATATACAGCTCTCTAATTTTAACTATTTGTATTAAATTAAGGTAGTGGTATTAAAATCACTGTTCAAATTAAAAGGATGTGAGATTGTTTTTGCATATCAGATTTTGTATTAAATTGAGTAGCACTAATATAAGTCTCTAATGGAAGGAAATCAATTTGTGAATTTGAATAAAGAAAACTGATACATTGAAATATAAAGTTTTGATATTAATAAATATTAAACTAAATATAACTTTGTTCAAATATTATTACTGAAGTCTTGTCTAAATATAATATAGAGTTGAAATTTTTTGGGTGAGCTAGCATTTTTAACTTTCAATTTAAAAAGTAAGTATAAAATAATAGCAAATAATATATAGGGTGTCATCTTTATTAAGCTGATTGATGCTCACACTTATAGAGAATGGCATCATTAGATGAAAACATTTTTTCTATTGTTGGACCTCATCTTCATTATAACATGACATTTCATAGATATCCATCTACAAAAATGATTTGGCAAGAAAGCATGCCAAGCACTACCCTTCATAAGCTTGTCTATTGGCAGTACATTGATAGAAAATGTCTAGAATACAACTACACCAAAGGAAGCATAGGATGAAATCACCATTATATTTTAGCATAAGAATGATGTAAGAGAAGATATGCTTCAAACATAATTCTACAATTTAATAATGGATAGATCATTATCTAAGCAACTCTCAAAGATATGGGATATTTTAAATAGTCTCATTAATATACGTGAGACTATTTCCAATAAAGATTCCATCTTCAAAACTTTTAGCAGTTAACCAAAGAAATTTCAAAATTTCATGACTACACCCACATTGAGTAGAAAATTGACAACCTCAAAATTCAATTCTTTGGAGGGTCTATTAGTGCAATATGAATAAATGCTTAAAAGAGATCATGAAGCTAAATCAACAAACACTTTTGCCTCTATGTTCAAGAGAAAGAAGCCTCAATGTGAAAGAAATTATTGTATGGATAATGATGAATAGAGAAAATTAATGGTTTTACATTATTGCAATTTTCTTAGTCATTTTGAGAATTAATGTTTTAAGAAGAAGAAATATATGAATAGAGAAAAGCAAGGAGGAATGATGGTTTAGTTTGATATTGAAGATGGTGATGAGAATTATAAAATATTTTTTGTAGATTCTTTCAAATATGTTAAAAATGATTACATTTGGATCATCCTTTCAAGTTTTATTCATCACGTGTATGGTGATATCAATAACATGAGGAACACAAAAAAAAAATGAGACACATTACACTAGGAGACAATTCACAACTACATAAATATTGTAAATTTTTTTAAAATACTAAGATTTCATAATGGGAGAGAGTATACCTTAGACAAATTTATCAAATTTCATAAACATCAAGAGGAAACTCTTAGTTCAATATACTCCACAACAAAATTGATTAGTTGAAAGAATGACATGACACTTCAATGAATAGATAAATCAATTCTCTAGTCTTATAAATTCAAAGATATATTATGAGGAGAAGCAAGCCATACAAAAATCTGCTTGTTAATCATTTGAACTGACTAAAAATTTGAAAGCATCTCTCTAGAAAAAAACATGGTCAAGTAAGAAGCCGTTAGTTAGGAAATTGAGAAATTTAATGAGAATTTCTTATAAATAATTTCTAAAAGAGTAACAAATACATCCTTGTTTGATAGGATGACTTGAGTAAATCTTATCAATTGTATGATTGTAAGGAAAATAAAATTCACATTTGTAAAATATTATTTCAAAATAAGAGTGTCGCCTTCTAAGTGTTACGCAAATCAATCTAACCAAAGAGAAATATGTGTAATATATCATCATACTCACCTTAAAAGGTTGAGCTAGAACAAGAAAGTACTATTGAATTATTAAAAGAAAGAGAAGGTGTTGGTGAGCTAAATTGAATCTCATTGTCGATTACATAGTATAATGTTTATTTAAGGAGATTAAAATGAGAAAATAAATCAGTGATCAAATTGTAGGACTGTGAGGTGAATGATGCATTAACAAGAACTATTCTAATCGCTCATGTACCAATCTTATTTATGGAGACAATCAAAGAATAAAACTACTTGATTTTTATAAAATAGGAGATGATATAAATTTATTAGAAGCATACATGGGTCTGAGTACCTTAACCTATTGGTAAAGAATTCATTGAGTGTAAATGGGTGTTCAAAATCAAGTTCAAATCTAGTGGCTAAATTGACAAGCTTAAGGAAATATTAGTACCTAAAGGCTAAAAAAAACTAAATGTGCTAATTATGTGGAATCCTTTTCTCTAGTTGTAAATATGATCATAGTAAGAACATTGATAATATTACTTCTCAACACAATTAGAAAATATACCAAATGGATGTCAAAAGTGTATTCTTTAATATTTGCTAAATGAGGTATAGTTGACACAACCTCTATTTTTTATTGAAAAAGGTAAAGAGCATTTGACATGATATCTAAAATATGAACTAGATATTTTAAATCAATCCCCACTAACATAATAATAAATAATGATAATTCCTTTCCAAATTTATACATTAAATTCTTTATCAAAATTTGTTATTCATTGTGTTGGATGTGAATGATCTTTAGATTATTTGGAATGGTAAAATAGTTATAGATTAAGTGAATGAATACATGAAGACCACTTAAATTGAAATGTGAAATCTTGGATTAGTTAATTAATTTCATAGAGTTTAAGCATGGTAAACAGCATGAAAATAATTCCTCTTAAAAAGAAATACATCAAAAATACATCAAAGAAATTCTTACACATTTCAAAATGTAGTACCACAAAGATTCATCAATTCCAATGGAGATAGGAACTATATTTATTGAAGAATTAGATGGTAAATAAATAAAGAGAAAACATATAGGAGGTTGATAGGAAATTTGATTTCCTTGAATACTACTCATCCAAAAATATCTCATGGAGTCTGAATTTTTTCCTTATTCATGACTCATTTAAAAAAAATTCATTGGTTGGACACAACAATATTCAATATATCTTCATGGAACAAATATATTCATGGAACAAAAATCCTTGAATTCGAGTACTTTAAGAATGAAAATTTTAAACTTGGTATTTATATTGGGAAAGTTGCATAGACTCTAGGAAGTCAATCCTTGGTTATCACTTCACCTTTGGATCTATCATTGCTTTATGTTCAGTTGTAGGAGGAAACATAATTTTGTATTACCACCAAATAAATTAAAGTATAAATCAACTCTTGTAGCAACATGTGAAGCTATGCGTATTAGACAACTTCTTAAGGATCTTTGTCACCCATAGCATAATCCAACCATTATGAATTTTGATAATTAAACTATGTAGAATATGTCAAAGAATCTAGTTCTTTATGCTCATATGAAGTATATTAGAGTACATAATTACTCTATTTGTGAGCTAGTTCTCAATTTTGAAATAAAGCTAGTGTATACAAAAACTAATGAGTATCTTGTAGATATCTTCACCAAACCTTTGATTAGATATATGTTTTTTATATTTTTTAGAAGGCATCGGTATTAAATTTTATTTATTTGGTCATGGTTATCTAATAAGACTATTTGTTATTAAAATACGCCATCATGTAATTACTTTATGTTATGAAATAAATTTTACTGAGGATTATTGGAAATATAAACTCTATTTAATCACACTTCCTAAGTGTCAATTAAAATAAATACACAACTAATGGGTACAAGCCCTTCCCATTTTTAATCTAATCAAAACACAAAGACACAACTATCATGTGGAGACATTTTTGTTCATATATTTTTCCTTTTTAAATTATTTTTTGATCCATAAAGTCGATATTTATCAAATCTATTGAAAGCTCTCCAATTTCAGCATTCATAAGCTATCTAATTTGTATTGTCTATTTAATGATAGATGTAACATTTGACTTCTATTTATATAATTTGTCAATTAATACTTTGTATTACAATTAAATTTTTTTAATTTTATAAGGATTGTTTTGTTGGACAATTTGATGTAGAAATAAATTATTTTAAATTGTAACCCACTAATTTAATACTTCCAATTATCCATCAATCCTACTTAATTTTATATAATATTAAAAAATAAACAATCGTAGAAAACATATATAATTTTCCTTCCAATTTCTAAAAAGAACTATCACATAAAATGCAAAGAAATAAAGGTTTTGACTTGTGGAGAGTGTACAACACTTGCCACTATTTCTCAAGAATTATTTTATTTTATCATTGGAATTCTTTTGAGTTAGGATCATTATAGTTTGATAAATTCTCTCAAATTTTCTTTCATATTCAAAATTATAGTGACAATGGCAATCTGAGTTATTCTAGACTATATATTTCAATGTAGGGGTAAACCTTCATGGTTCTTCCCTCTTCTTGATTTATTAATTTGAATGGTGTATTTTTAATGCTATATATAGCATTTGGTTTCTATTTATATTTTTGGAGTAGGAAATTGGATCACTATTAAGATTTTTAGTTTTATTAGGCTTTTTTTATTGAAAATTTTGATGTAGAAATAATTATTCTAAATTTTAACTAATTAATTTAATAATTCCAATTATTGATTAATCCTACCAAATTGATTATAATATTAAAAGTAAAAAATATTATTTAAAACTTATATAATTAATGTCAAAAAATTTAATAAGCATATTCACTTAAGGTGTAAAGAAATAAACTTTTAGACTTATAGATAGTGTAAAATATATAAACTTAACATTGATTATCGAGTATACTTTTATTTTATCATTGACATATTTTTTAGTTTGGATCATTATCTTTTGATAAATCCTCTAATTTTTTGTTTCTTATTAAAATTAATCATATTTCATAGGAATAGAAGGTTTTACTCTTTAAATGATCATGGTGATTTGAGTTATTCTAGATTCTATAGATTTTAGTGTAGGGCTAAGCCTTTCTATGGTTTTCTCTTCAAGATTTAGTAATCGCTCTTGTCATTTGAAAAATATTAAAAATATAAATCTAACACTATTTATTTAATATATTTATTTTCACCCTTTTTCATATATATGTTAAATTTTAAGAATAAAGAGAAATAATTTTAACTTGATGCATTCTTGAGTTGGATGTGTTGTGCTTTGCTACAGTTTGTATTTTTCTTTGGTACTTACCTTCCCTTATGTAACTATGTAGCCTTGGTGCATGAAACTCTTTATCTCTTGTATTTATTGTGGTATTTTTAATCTATCCTTTATGTGTCCCCTCAAACAACTTCAAACTAGAAATTCATGTTGGTAAATTGATAGTTTGGTGGCTCTAGAAAGCATCCCTAAAAAAAATTTGAAGGCATTTCATGAGGTACACATTTTAAATCTCCAACGGATGTGGTTTTACTCGTTAGTGTGTTAAATTTACCATAAGGATAATTAGTTTTTCCCTTAGGTTAGTTTTCTCACCTGTCACATATTGCTTGCCTTTATAAGGCACTACTGTACATTATGTAAATTATCTCATCTTGTATATTTTCTCTTGTGAAATAGCCTTGTGTTGCTTCTCTTGTTTTTGTGAAGATTTTTTGCAGGTTGTGATCCTGGACTCGGTGGTTGACACCAACATGATATTAGGGCCTTCAACCTACACCTTCTTCCACTATTAAAAGTTTTCATCAGAATTTGAGATCATTTATTTGTTAAAAGTTTTTTTTTTTCTGGCATTTGAAATTTATCAAATTTCAAAGTTAGCCATATTTTCCTGTATTCGTCGTATTTTGATCTAAGATTACTAAAGGCACGGCATTTGTTTGATCAATTTCTATGCTAGGAGGCACAATTCATTTGTTGTGCAGCCTCTATGTTTGTGTAGCATCTAAGACAAATTTGTGTTGAATCTTGATTCTGTGCTGAGAGGCCGCGATTTGCTTCATAGGCCGTGAAATTTTTTTGGTGGCATGATTCCTTCTAGTGGCTGCAATTTTTGGAGGACTAGCAGAAAATATTTTTGGACTTCCATTTGGTGCAATAGAAACTGTGGAAGGGGCATTTTTTTGCCAATGCATTTATTTTCTTATTGAAGGCGTTTGAAAGCTGGTTTGAGGTCATGTTTTATTGTTTGGGACGTGATTATTTGATAAAACTGGCAGTGGCGTTTTATTTTTACAGACCAATTCAATCACTAGAGGCGCTAGAACCTTCCTAGAAGGCACTACAATGGCTCGTTCTTTCTTTGTGTCCATGCATTTCTTGTAAATGAGGAAGATTAGCATTTGAAACGTATTCAAGGCAGTAGCGTGAGGTGTGATTTCTCTTTGTTGGGGGTGCGAATTGAAGCAGCTATCATTTCATTCCTTGTGGAGGCAGTAAATCTCATTAAGGGTCTCGATCTGTAGTTTTGAAAATGCCACAAATTTCAAATTGCTCAAGAATGTAGATGCCATGGTTTATTGGAGGCATTTTAATCAAACTTTATATTTTATAAAGTTTTGAACAACAATATATATTTAGGGCTTCTATGTAGCCGAAGTGGTGTGGGCCCAAAGTTTCTTTGAGGTTGTTTTGGGAAAACTAATCCCACATTCTCCAGGCATAGGAATTCTATTGTGTTCATATACAACTCTTTGCATGTTGTTGTTGTGAGTGAGTCTTATAGTAGGTTGTCTTGCTAGTGTGCTTGTTGGAGTTACTGTGTTGGCCTCGACACTAAGCAATAACCCCCCACCAATATTTTGCACCAAATTAGGTTTTTTTCTTTTTTCGGAAGTTTTTATATTTGTGAAAGCATTATCTTTGAATTTTTTTAAGAAATCAGCTATAATGGCATTTTTGGAGAAAGGGAACTTTAGGCAATGGAGTTATTTTATTGTCACTCATCTTAGTGAACATAATTTATTAACATATTTGTATAATGAAGTTCCTATTCTAGACACATGTAGTAGGTATATGATTTGGAAAGGACATAGGGCTCAAGTCTTTAGAGTTATTTATGAGCATATAAATGATGATGATCTTTTGGATTCACTTGTCATTTTGAGTGCCCTTATGCTCTTCGGACTTACATTCGAGAATCATATGGAGATCCTGATACTCCACCATCTCTCGATGATTCTCTTTCCAATACTAGTGTGCCTCTTTATTCTTCAGAGAAGACAAACCATACTTGTGATCCTTTGGAGGTTTTTGAGACTTCAAATGAGATTGTAGTTGCTTCAAAGGTTGTTGATTCTTTGTTAGAGATATTTGATCCAACTTCATTAAGTACTTCCACCATTCCTAAGCAACACGATTATGATTGTCTTCCTAATTGGGATTCGTATTTGTCAGACATTGGTTTATTATTCATGGAATCTCACATTTTAGACTTGGAAGACACATTTGAGGGATTAATTTTCCTATTTGATGATAGTTTTAGTACAACTATTGTCACTCCATCTCTGTCTTTGGAGAATGTTCAAAACTAGTTTCCAATGGTACATTTTTTGTCACCTTCTATTGTGATTGGGCATGTTCCCGATTGGTTCATGGCATCATCTTCCAAGGTCTTGGTGACACATGAGAAGATTTCAGAGACATTATCATCCTACACATGGATTTCACTTGCTAATTCATATATAGAATAGGAAGCATTCTTGCATTTGTACTTGGTTTTGTTTCTTCCAAAATGGAGACAAGTTTGTCAAAATTGGATCATGTTTTTGTCTTCAAGCACTTGCCATTTTTGTAGGCAATTACACATTGTGGGGGGGTTACATAGTCTCTCTCTTTCTCTCTTATGAGGGGGTCATTGATTGTATATACATGATGTATGTATTCCTTGGGGGGTGTTATTGAGTCCTCCATCCATGCATCTTTTTTTCTCTTTTGGAGAGGATTTTTTTCCCACAAGGTTTTTCTCCTTTTCTCCAATTGTGAGAGATTTATTTTTCTTGCATTTGCAGTTGTAAATGGGTACCTAACATGGTTGTGTAGCTGGGACCCATATTGCATCTTCATTTTGCATAATAATTCTCCCTAAGTTTACACTTAAGGGGAGGTGTTAGTGTGTTAAGTTTACCATAGGGATAATTAGTTTTTCCCGTAGGGTATTTTTCTCACCTGTCACATATTTCTTTCCTTTATAAGACACTACTCTAAATTATGTAAATTATCTCATCTAGTATTTTTTCTCTAGTGAAATAGTCTTGTGTTGCTTCTCTCGTTTTTGTGAAGATTTTTTGTAAGTTGTGATCCTGGGCTTGGTGGTTAACACCAACATTAATACTCATCTCCAATTTTGATAGTGCTTGTAAATAGTTAGATAATTTTACTTTAATAGGATATTTTTAAAGGATAACTCTCCCTACAAAAATTCTTAGAGAATAGGTTAATAAACACTACACCTTGCATGGGATCTTCTGTGATGCTATGTAGAACCTCATTAGGGATTTTTTATTTTTCATTTTTAGTATTTCATCCATTTTGATGCTATCCTCAAGCATGGACCCTAGCATGTTTGTTGATTCTTGTTGGTCTTTGAACCATGTACTCGATAATTTATGGTCTTAGATAAAAAAAAAATGTGTGTGCCAGTTTGGCTTGAATTTTTGTGTTCACCCCTTCCTTGTTGTAAATTTCTACATCTTATTCCATCCTCTTCGGGAAAGGTTACTTGTGTGGATCTTGGTAGGTTTTACTAGGCTCATCCAAAAAAGCATGTTTGTGTTCAAATTGATTTATACTTGAATATTTGAAAGAGTTGGTTGAAATTCAAATTAACAACCTTCATCACATCTAGTGGGTGCTTTATCTTACTTCTCAACACGTATTTTTGGTATCAATTCATTGAGAATAATATTAAGCATTTTCCTTTATCATCTTCCTGAGTCAAATCACCTCAATAGTTAACTAAGGTTCCATAGTCTATTGAGGCTCCTCTAGAAAAATCAAACAAAAAGGACTACAGTTTCAAACTATAAAGGAAAAAATACCAACACTAGCGAGGCACAAGCTAAAACACAATCCACTTTGAATTATTCCACTACCTAGATGTAGCCAACATTGGTTTCACACCCTCTTAATAAGGGGGGATAAGTTATGCCACCCTTAGGCGAGTCATCCTCCAAACCAATTTTTTCTTAGATGTTGAAAAATATTGATTTCATGTTCAGAACCAAAAATTTATAATCATTCTTCACCATTACTAAATTATTAATGACAAGCTCACAACCCTTCTTGACACTTGTAGAAGGGATAATATGATATTGAGGAATGGAGGATTGCATCTCACAACATTCACTTAAGTTATTTCTCCTTGAAGTTTTTGTAGAATCATTATTCCACTTTCCAACACTTTCATAGTGATGGCATGCCTCTCAAATATCACCCATGAAATTTTTATCTAGAATGTGTGAAGTATCATTGACCTCTCCATGAAGTGTTCCATGTGATATACTTTTCAAAAGCAGTCATCTCTAGAAGTGATTTATTTTCAAGAAGTGAATATTTTTAGTTTTATGCTTTATGTTGTATGTTGTCATATGACTTGCCACTACTATGTTTTCAACAATAATGATTTAAGGCATGGAGGGGTTGTTACCTTTCTTTCTCCTAGATGGATTCCACTTGTTGTTGGACATGGTTTTGAATCTATTAATCATATAATATTGATTCTTTTAAATTTTGAAAATCATTCTTTTAAAATAATAAATGTTTATGCCTACAATGATGATATTGAGAGATCTCTTTTATGGAAATGGATTGTTGATTCAATGCCTACCACCACTTGGGTAATGTGTGGGGATTTAAATAGGGTTGAGATAGTGTATTTAATAAAGATGGGACATTACCCTTATGTTGGACAACTAGTGAGTGAGAGGAATGGTATTACATGGACAATAAATTGGGTCTTTTCAATTCCAACTTGGGATTCTACCACCACCAATGTTATTGGCATACATGGTGTAACTTTTGAGCTAGATTTGATAGAATTTAAATATGAAAATCATGTGATTATTTTTGTACAGTATATTTTCTCCATTGCTATTTTTTTACTCTTAGTGGAGTCATTGTCAGATGTCATCTTGTCATACAACTTTCTCATTTTTTTCAAAGTTCAATTGTAAGTGGGATCTCCTTAGGGTTTTAGAATTCACTCCTTTTTAAATAATTTTATGTTCAGTCATTTCCCTTTTCTAGATCAGATCAAGAGGATTTGGAGCCTTGAAACTTGGCCCACTCAACTAATTAAAAAAACTTCAATATCAAACATATGAGGCCACCCTAAAAGACCCCCAAATCAGGACGAAATTAATTCTGCCCCGAATAATTTTAGGCTTGATGACATAATGAGTGTGGCGGAAAAAAGTGTTGATGGCCTTTTCACTGTTCTTAAGTGGGCCCAGAAGGAAGTTTGTGATTTGAGTGGCCAGAATAGAGATCTCAGCAATAGAGTCATGGAGTTGGAGCAGAAGGTGAGTTGGAGCCGTAATGAGAATGAAGGACAAGACAACCCCTTAACGGAGAAAAGACAACAGTTGCAAGAGGAAATATTGACTAGGATGGAGAGCAATATGTCCAAGATAGGTCAAAATATCAGGGCCACTGTGGCGCATAATCATAAAATTGCCAGGCACAATGCCATTATCATTAACGCTATGGTGGAAAAGTTGGAAAAAAATCAAAAGGGCTCACTGGTCATGGACTTGGATGCAGATAGAGGTTGTAGCAAAGCTGTTGTTGAAGGGATTTTGACTTGTACCCAAGTTAACATGAAGAGGAAGGCCCCTGCTTCTCCTCATACAGTTCAAATCCTCAAGCAGGGAATACAGGATATGAGTGAAGTTGAAAAGGAAACCGAGGAGTTGTTGAACATCATGGAGTAGTGTTGTTGTGGTCTTCTCTGGCTTTTTGGCGGTCCTTTTTTGGACCCTGTTGTCTCTTTGTTGTTGTCGTTTCTTTTTGGGACAGCTGTCTGTTTACTTGGACTTTTTTTGCTCTATCTTTGTATGTTTAAACTTTGTGGTTTCAGGTCCCTATAAAACCTTTTTTTTCCTTTTCAAAAACATATGAGGCCACCACCTTTGAACTTTGCAAGGTGATGAAAATACTTGAAATTGATCCCTTCTCTCCTTTTTAGGTTAGGGTGGCACAACTAAGACACCAAAAATAGATTTTAAATGATCATTTTTCCAGAGACACTTAAATCAAGTCTAGACTTCGTTGGCTTAAAGTGGGAGATAAATTTTCCAAAGAATTTTTTCAATCTCTAAGAGCTTGTCACACCTCCCATGAAATTCAACTAGAGCTAGGATGATAAAACTTCTCTCAAAGAGTTATTAGATATTCTTTAATATTTTGTCAAGCACTATGAGAAAAATGTTATAGCCCAAGAAAACTCTCCTTAATATGATCATGCCCTCCAAGAATGTCTCTAGATTGTTTCTTATCAACTTTTCTCCTGAAAAAAACATTATGTAATCATCTTATCTCCATTTTTTATCTCAATGAGGCTATTCACACCATGGTTGATGACAAGGCTCTTCATAATGATGGATTCCTTTGTGATTTTTCCAAGGCCCTATAAGATTATGTGGTGAGTACCTACATAAATTTTTTCTAGAATATTTCTATTCCAAGTCCTTAAGAAAGTAATTAATAAAGGAAATATCAAGTTCATACCTAATACTAGAGATCTTAAAGATATCTACAAGTAGAGGCCCATCACTATGTTCAATTTGTCATACAAGATCATCGCCAAAGCTTTAGAATTTAAGGTGCATCATCTCTTTCCACAAATTATACAACCACATAAAATTGGTTTCATTAAATCATATATATCTTTGATAACACCATTGTGGTTTGAGAAGGTATGAAATGGGCTCGATGTTCTCAACAAAATTATCTATTCCTAAAATTTTATTTTGATAAGGCATATAATTATATTGAATGGTGAACTTCATTCTTATCATGCTTCAACCTTTGGGATTTGGGCCATGTTTCATCTAATTTTTTAGCATTCTCTTTTTTGATGTCTTTATCTACATCACCATTAATGGCTTCTAGTAAAATTCCTATGAGTTCTTTTTATTTATTTGCCAAGGGTGTCAAAATGGCCCTTTCACTATGTGTTCTTGTAGCTAAAGGATTTGGCTACCTCCTAGCCCACTTTATGTCTCAAAGGCTAGTCAAAGGTACTGTTTGCAAATTCATTGGCTCAAATTTTTAATGGCCATTTTATAGATGAATCATTCCTCACTCTTATTGAAGTGGATAAAAGTATCAAACAAGTCCTCAAATGCTTGGATATTTTCTATAAAGCCTCTAGTTTAGTTGTCCAATGACACAATACTTAGTGTTATAAGCAATCCTTTCTCCCCACACCCTCCTAGATAAATTCCTCTAGTTTTAAATAGATTCATCAAAAAGAAATTTTTAGATTCCTAGGCATTCCTTTTTCTTTATGAGATTCATGGGTATCCTTATGGCAAGTGGCTCTTTCCAGAATCAAATATGGCTTGCATACTGGATCATCAAACCTCTCTCTTTGATAAGAAAATTTTATGCTTATTCCAAGATTCAAGTGTGGTCACCCATGTTCATTATTCTTCATGTTGGGCTCCTTCTAAGGTCTCTTACATGAAGCTAGAAAAGATTCTTTGATATTTTATTTGGGATTCCTTAGAGAACAATAGGGGTTTCCATTGAAAGTCACCTAGGAATTTGGTTGTTTCCCTCATGAATCTATAGGGATGGTGATTTTGTCCACACATAATCAAATTTTGGTGCTTTGTTCCAAATGGAGTATTTGTGCTCTCACTAGAAATGAAGCTTTGACAATTTTGGTTTGACATTATATCTCCTACAAACATCATATAGGAAAACCTACTTAGAAGAGGATTCATTTTCAAACCCTTCTCACCATGAAGAGTGAAATTCACATTGAAGGAACATTTGTTATTAATTTTTTTTCGAGAGCTCAGAAAGCCATGAAACCATGGCTTTTATGAAATGGTTTAGGCTTCCATGATGGTATTTTCATCAACTAATAGAATATCTAGTGCCCCCCATGCTACAAGATCAAGTTTTCCCCTTGGCTAGATTGCCTTGGGTGTGGGATCTAAGATTTCACAAGAAAGGAATTCAATTCCAAGAAGATTTATTCTCAAGAAATTCTAAGTCTCATGTCATGGAATGAAATTAAAGCTAATTTTTTCCTTTCTAACCAGGATCATGAAAATTTTGATATACTCATGAGCAACATTTTGGTTGATATGGTTCAAAGTTGACATCAAATCTCCCAAGCCTTGGTGGAAATATTGGAAATGGGGTCCAAACAAGGTCTTCTAAAATTATAAAGCTCTAACATAGATACCATTGGCTCTCTCCTAATCTACCCATGATGGCAACTTTAAAGTAGCATGTTGATTTTTGTTTGGCAACATAGATTTCACACCATTTGGTTAGCTATTTTGCAACTGAAATTGGCCCACTTTTCCTAACGTGTTATTTTCCAAGGCCTTCCTATGGGCTTTACATTTTCTCATTTGAGTGTTCAATATCCTCATTGCCCTTTTTGTGAATAGTTGGAGTATTTTAAGAATCTCTTATGATTCTATTCTAGAGCCTAGAAACTCTAGACCTAGATTCATTATTTCTTCAAGCCCTTCTAGCCAAAACCTTTCTCTTAACATATGATTATTCTAGGGGATTGGCCTTGTGTTCCTCACAAATTCAACTAGATTTGGTATGTTTTTAGGGTGTAAATTCTCTTTCTCAATATGGAAAGATAAAAATTTGGCTTTTTTGCTAATTTTTATGTTGATCAACATATTTCTCTTTTTTTCTAAAGCACTTATTTGTCCTAATGTGTTATTACAAATCCAAGTGCAAGCTAATAAAATTGCACCATAAGTGGGTCACCTTTAGGCGCTCCTTGAATATTGGGATAGTGTCCCTTGTGTTGTGGCTAGATTTTCCCTATCTATCTCATCTCAAGGCTACTCACCTCCTCTCAAGCAGCGGTAGGGACATATCCTCTCTGCTCATGGCAACCATGCTACTCATCCACTAGCCTCTCCTCCAACTTTCAGAGGAGATCATGGACAATGGTGTTGGTTGCAGCCTACTCTTCAATGTTCCACTTTTCCACCTCCCATAAGGGGAACTTTTGGGTGGCCTTTTACTAAAGTTTTTAGCTTCTTTATTCAAACAAACTTCTTTAATTGGCTCTTGCAATTTCATTGGTCAATGAAGACAAAAAAACAAAAATAAAGATGATGCGGGTTGGGACCCTCCCATGAATACTTTGTGTCCCACTAATGTATGGCACAAGTCAAATGACCAAGACCTACCTCCTTCCTTCTCTCGATTACTGCTATGGACTAGTGACTTGTTTTCTTACATTTTATGCTTTGAATGTTGACCTCGTATGAACGCTAAAGATGTGATTCAGAGTATCGTCAATCATAAAACAATAAAGTATACACTTATTCATGAAAATGAACGCTAAAGATGTGATTGAGAGTATCGCTAATCATATACACTTATTCATTAAAAATAAATATAAGAACTTCCCATGCGCTATAAAACAAAAAGACAGCTAGCAAGAAAGACAATGTACAGTTATGACGGATTGGGAATATCGTAAATCATTAGATATGGTAAAAGAATTTGATGATAGTGGGTTAAAATTTTCTAACCTGTAGACAAAAATTGTGCAAGATCAGTGGTGGCGTTCTGTGAATAAAAAGGGTATGTAGCATAACGCAGAAAGCAGCCATCATCCGCACTACGTCCCTCCGATTGAGATAAACAACTAGCAATATTTGTCTGCCCTATGCTCAGGCAATTCTTACACCCTTCCTTACTCAGAGATTTCAAACACCAAGCGACCGCATAGATGGTTCTATTCGACGAATCCTTTGCAGAATGCGCAGCAAAGAAATCAGCCGTCTTCGGAGTTGCAGTGCATAGATCGCTTAACAAATTTTAACTTGTTAGAGAAAAAGAATTGGCACCCGTTCCAACATTTCGATCTCCACACTTCTGTGTATTTCCATCGGCAGTATCCTGCGTATAAAAATTGTTACTCTCATAGCGCAGGACACAGCCATCATACATTGCTCTTCCCCCAGTCATAGTGGAGCAGTTGCGAATTTTCTTCTCTGCGGCCGTGATACACTTGACGCAGTCTGATGAGCTCTTATCCTGTCTGCACTGAGCCAATACATAAACTGGATCTGACCCTTTCACTTCCTCTTCCTTCGCAAAACCAGTTGAAGCCACCGCTTCTAGCGCAAACGCCAAACTGGCATTTAAATTTTGCTGAAGGACTGTGACGTTGGTGCTCTTGACAGGACGGCAATTATATTCAAGGAGATA
>VDFB02000003.1:421135666-421373913 GCA_007258455.2 Sequoia sempervirens | reverse complement strand
TTTACATCGAGGAGAGATATTAGAAGAGAGAGAAGTTTGATTGTCATTACCATGGAGACTTGATAAGGTGATATTTAGGGATGTAGCTATGATCTCATGTTCTTGTTGTCTAACATCATCCAAAGGGGAATAAGGAAATGGACAATCAAGACCCTCAATTCTTGTAACTCACTTCACCAAGGTACCTTCATCACTAAGAGGAGAGGTATTGGGAGAACAAAAAGTATGTGTGTTATGATTGTCTACACCTCAATTCACACCAATTTGGGTAATGTAATGTTTTGGTCTACGCTATGTGCCTCATAGTTGTAATCAAAATCAAACTCATAAGAGGGGGTGTTATGGTTAGAAAATCCATGTTTAATTAAATCAAAGGCACATTTAAAGAAAATTCTATGCAACAATAAATAAAGTGCAATGTAATTTTTAGATGTAAAACAAAGTAAACTGCTGATTACAGTATGCAATAATCTGAAAAATAAAATGTGGGAGATGTAAATGTGAAATTAAACTATGCATGAAATGAGCTATTTTAAGTGAGATTTAGTGAAATTCATGTTACAGAAATGCAACTAACTGATATAGGTAGGCTAAGGCACCAAACAAAAGTTGAAAAACATATTTCTAAGTTTTGTAAAATGTTGTTTCAGGGGTCAAAAGGGACTAATTCGCCCAGGGTGGCAAATGAGTCCCATTATGGACTTTTTTAAGAATTTAAAAAAAAAAATGACTAATTTTTATACTTTTTGAATGTTATGATGCAGACTTAATTGAAAAAAGCAGAGTTTCAAAGAATGGAAATGAATTTAGATGTCAACAATGTAACCTAAATGCACTTTTTATGAATGCTAAATTTAACACCTATCATGCAAACGAATCATGAAAATCCTAATGCAAGCTAGATCTATTATGATAACAGTACTCTAAATCATTGAAAACTGGATTCACCAAACCGAACTGTTATTTTTTGGGTTCCTATGTACTTCTCTAGCTCTTCTAGATTTTTCACCTAAAAGGAGATAGATAGGACAAAATATGCTAAGGGTTCATTCAAATTAGGATGCATATAATCTTATTTAAGTTAAATGAAGTGAATGAAATTCTATTAAGTGATCTAAAAGACTGATTATGAATGCAAAATCTAAGAATTATGATATTTTTGAAAACACATTGTGTATTGCAAAATTGAACTAGAAACTTAAACAAATGATAACAAAAATTGATGAGACTGATCAAAGTGCACTTGGAGGTAGATTGTTGTTACTAGAGAGTTCTGGAATGTTTCAAGAATCACTTTTAATTACCACTGGGACTGATTCACCATGCATGGTGAATCAGTCCTACTTCTGATGAAAAGTCCTAGAGAAAGGTGTCAAATTGTCAGGAGCTAAACTATGACTAAATCACTTTTTAGGCCTATAGGTTGGACTCATTTTCCATGGGTGGAAAATTATTCCACCTACAGGAATCAAAAAATTATGGAGTTGATTCTATGTAGCTAGATCTACACTTCTGCTTCCTATAGGTGTCTACTTCTGAAATTGTCAGATTTGGGTCTGAAAGTGACCTTTTGCTGATATTTTTCCTTAAATAAAGAAGAGATGACTTGAATAAATTTTAAATGCAATATTCAATGGTTCCTAAGCCTCTCATATGTCTAAGTCTACAAACACACAAGAAGAGAAGAAGAAATGTTGATTATTAGGGCATGGGGGTTTTCCTTGGTGAAACCCCATTTAGGTAATTAAACCAAAATGATGAAAGAGAGGAATGAAACATGAAACAATGGAATATATTTCTTTTCCATGATGATTGATCTTGAAATTCTACAAAAAAAATGAAGGTTCATCCCTTAAACGTCCTTAGAAGCTTTCTTAATAACTTGTAATCATGAAACCCTAGGTTGCTTGACTTGAAATGGGAGATTGGTGGATGAATAATGAAGAATGGATGTGAATTGAGTTAGTGAATGTAAAAATGAGTTTAGAGAGGTGCTTTTATAGGAAATTCACCTATTTTACTTGTTATTACCTCATCACAGGATGACATGAAGCAAAATTAAACTCAAATTTCACTTTTTTCCCACTCAAAGGTCAAAATTGAGCCAAATGAGACTCATTCACCACACATGGTGAATGGGTCCCACCTGGATGGGACCGATTCACCATGCACGGAAAATGGGTCCCATAAGGGCTATTTTGATAGCTAAGATGCTAAGAGATTAAGAAATAATATCTAAAATGCAATCTTGTCGAGTATTTGATCAATTTAAGCGTTGGGATGCACAATATGGGTTAATAGGGCCCTAATAGTGATGATGTAAATGTCAAATAGGGATTGGGACAGAAAAATCAATGTGAAAGTTTGATTAAATACACTTTACAACACTAAAATAAGGTCCACATAGCCTAGGAAGGCACAAGAACCAATGTGAATGTGCAAGACATATTACAACACTAGTTTAACATTAATTTTAATTCAAAAACCTTCTAGCTTGATGTGAAGATGTATTTAAATACATTTTATAATGTTGAATTAAGGAGAAATATTTTCATTAAGTCTAGAAAAGTGTGAAAGCATCTTAAAACACTTTACAACACCTTTACAAGACATCAATAAAAGCATTTTATTTAATTTATAAGGGCCCAAGACCTAGCATGGATGCATAACATGCCTCACACCACCTGAATCAAGGCCTCATTAAGTCCAATTAATCTCATTTCAAGCAAAGGGTCCTTTTTTCTATGACACACACTAATCTAGGGTTTCATTAATTAATTCAGCTTCTTTACACCTTATTTGGCCTTACTTTGCATCCACAACCCTCGATTAATGCATATTTTGAAGGATAATCCTGACATTAACCAACATCCAATCATAATTCATGTGATTTTGGATTGTATGACCCAGATTTAGTGATATGGGACTCATATGCCACCTTGGACATATGGGTCCCACTGAAGTTTCATTGCCCAGATCCTAATTTCACATCAATCTAATCCTTTCTTGAAAAATGTGTCCCAAAGCATAGACTAATGGGACTCATTCGCCACTTATAGCCTATGAGTCCCATGTGGCTTAAAATTAAATTAAATTCAAATTCTTGGTTGTATTTTATTCTTCTAGATATGATGTTAGCTTGTAGTGTTGTAGTTTCAAGAAATTTGGAATAAACAAGTATAAATACAAGGTTATTTCATTCATTTTTCACCTAGCAAGCAATCATGTGACCTACGACTTTCATAAGAGAATTCCCAATAGAAAATTGGAGATTACAAGAGAATTCAAGAGCTGATTATAAAGTGTTTTAGAGCATCATTCAAGTATAAAGCATCATGTCAAAGTCATCATGCATCATGTTTGTTTATGAGCTAATATTTGTGATGTAGGGTTTCATGATTCAAGAAAGAATTCAATTCAAGATCCATATCATTCAAACAAGAGTGGGGATCTACATCCTTTGGATCTATTTCATACATGTTTGTAGCACTTTATTTCTAGGGTTTGGTGAGTTACAACATATCATTTTGTTCATTCATCATTCCTCCTTTCCATGCCATTTCATTTCAAGGTTTGATTACCAAAATTTGGTTTGACCATGGAAAACCCCTTTCTACTAATAAATCAACATTTTTCCCTCTCTTTAGTGTGTGATTTGTAGGCCTAGGTTGAAGAAACATTGAAGATCAAGATTTAAAGAATTTTTCAAAGTTGTCGCCATGTTTACAAGATCATTAAAAGTCATTTACAAAACAAAATTCAATATTTCAAATCAAAAAATTAGGTTGAGAAGACAAAGTAGAGATTGAAGAGAATATTCAGATCTTCATCCTCCAAAAAAGCTAAGAAGGATTGATATGCCATTTCTGGCATATGAGTCCTAGTATAGTGACTTTTCCATATTTCAAGAGTCCTAGACCTGTCACTATCAGATGTCTATTCCTTCCTAGAAACCCTAATCTGGGACTAAATCACCTAGCCTGATATATGAGTCCTAGTGTGCATTAAATTTATTATTTTTAGCATTTCAAGTATTCATTCAAGCTTCTATAGGTTTTTGGGTGCCCCTCTATACTTTTCTAGTTTCCTATTTTGTTTGCATTCATTTCTGGGTCATCTATTCAAGTCTTGCACATCATTAGGTCTTGCATGTTACTTTTCTTTCCAAGCCCTAGCTTGGTGGTGAACCCCAGTTTATTCCTTAACAAGATCTCTTTCCCCATTCTATCTTCGGATTGAGATCTCTAAGTTTTCCTTGAATGAAACAATAGTGAAATAGGATCCCTGTCCTCGTGCTCCATCTCCTAAAAGGTGGGGAACCCTATTTCTATTGTTACATTTTGGTGAACCTGATGTGAACACCTCTTTTCTAATTTTGAGTGCATCATAGTCCTAGATCTAGCTTACATTAACTTTTCATTAGGATTTTGTATTAGTTTATTTACATCTAGGGTTTCTAAATATTGCATTAGTGAAAGTGCATATAGGTTGCGTTTTTGCATATTGCATCATGGAATTTCATCAAAAATCTGTAATTGTACTTAGCCTATACATCATACAAACTAGAAAACATAAATTTAACATATAATTTTCTAAAATTTGTGCAAAAATCCTAATCTAGGACTCATACGCCCCTCTAGGAAATTTAGTCCTAGTACAGTTGGTTTTTCCTGGATTTTTGGTATTTTGTGGTGAATGTTATTCAACATTTAAACCAATAAAAAACCCTAATTGGGACTCATATGCCTATTTGGGTGATTTATCCTTGTTTCATATTTTAAACTACATTTTCTAGCATTAAAAACTCTATTTTTGTGTTTTTGTTTGCTCTTGTTAGTTATTTGTTTTAGTTTGTATAGATTATTTTTTCTTCATTTCATTACATCTGGCTTCATTTGGTTCATTTTGTACATTACCGATTAATATTTAAAACTTACACTTACACATTATATTCTAGGTTATTGCATTGCATTTCATAGTGGATGTGTGCTTTGGTAAGCTTTGGATGTCCTTGAAATTGTCAGTGGATGTACCAAGTTGTGCTTTTGGAAATGACCCTAATGAAATTGAACTTACACATGCTCACTCAACTCATAATGCATGTCCTCCTCATGATGTTGATATCATTGGAGAATATTATGACAACATGAATTTTTTTTTTAAATTATTGCCTTAACAACCTTGAGACTAATGCATCCTTTTAGCAATCCATGAAACAAATAGCACCCCTATCAACCCACCACTTGAGATGTTTGGTTACCTACACCCTAAAACTGAGACACAAGCTGAGCCTAAGTTCCCTATACAATAAGTGAACCTAGTTCCTCTAATCAAGAAAAAATTCAAACATTCTACATTAACAAGGTAACAAACACTCCCATCAACCTACAAGAGACATATGGAAATGGATTCACAATATTAAGCAAATAAGGAAGTGATACAAGTAAACATGAAATTCATCAACTCTTAGAGAAAATACCAACTGAAGATACAAAAGGGTTAGGATATCAAGATCCTCATCCTGATATGAATTTCCTCCTTCCTAAAGAACAACCAATGTCTCGTAGCGATGATAAGGATGATATGATTGTCTTAGATCCCCCTCCTCAACATACAACATGAGAAGTTGGCGAATATAGTAAGTGACGAAGGCCTTACAAACTAAAGAAACTAAAATTCCCTTGTTTTCCATCTACAATTAAAAGAAATTTACACATACTTCTAAGTCAAGGAATCATTATGTAACGCCAAATAAAAGCTTTGCACCATAGACAACAAAGAAGATTGATTAGAAGCACACATGCATACAATACTAAAATCTAAAATGCAAATTCATTCGTTAAGCAACAAAGAACATGGGAAAGTAGAAATGTAATTAAAAACTAGAACAATCTCACCAATCTTCAAACGTATTTCCATGATTCATCTCGATTGCCCTTCTCCATTTTGCTTGTGTATTATAATTGCCCTCAGATTTTCAAGTTCGTGCAAGTATAGCCTAAGATAGTGATTAGCAAAATATCGAAGATTCAAGACAAAAGTGCTCTCCAAAGTTACAAAATTCGCGAGAGAGATTGGAATGAAGAATGACAAATCAATTTATATAGAAAATTGATTATTCGAATGATAGGCCAAGATTGAAAGATCAACGGATGGTTGAGATTGACTGATTAGGCATGCATCATGTTAACTGACAGTGATGACACGAGTGATTCAAATTAGAAATAGAATTAAAGATTAAATAAATGATTTAATCTTCAGTTCGGCATTCGAAGACATAAGAATAATCTTTGCATGACAAATATAAAGATTGATTAAAGCAACTCTCTATTCGAACGCACGCACAACACTTAATTAATTAAATAATAATATTTAATTAATATGCATGTGCATGCAAATGAGTTAGAATTGGATGATTGAATGGTTAGACGAGGAGATTACTCGAGAATGCCACTCAGACATCAAATGAATAGTTAACTGAATGATTAAAATAGATGTCGAGTTGAGTAAAAGTGAATACTTAGATAACTCACATAATTATCTAAAATATAGAAGAATATGTTAAAATAGAATTTATGAATTAAATAATTCATTTAATTCAAGAGGCAATATTCGAAGGATAATTAAATAAATAATATTTATTTAACTAAGTGATGAAAGGACTCAAAATGAATAATTAAATAAATTAAGAATTTATTTAATTATAGTTGAAATATGATAAAGAACAAATTAAATAATGATTTATTTAATTTAACCGGAAGAATAAGGTTAATTAGTAACATAATTAAATAACAAGTGTTTATTTAATTAATAGAAGAAATAAAGAAAAGTGAATTAATTAAATAATTGAAATTATTTAATTAATAGAAGAATTAATGTTAAGATGAATAATTAAATAATTGACATTATTTAATCATGACCATGAATAATACGAATTATGCAGAATATGGAAGTCGCAGGCTTAAACCGGATTTCGGTGTCTACATTTGCCCCTCTTTGATACAATGTCATTTCGGCGTTGTGTCAAAGAAAGTCGATAAAAAATATGCCCCAGTAATGCTCCAGATTAGAATAGGTGAAGGTATGCCCCCTCGGGAAAATTGACAAATTTTTGAAATGTTTAGAAAAATTTGGAAATGCGCCCAATTAGTCCAGTAGATAGGCAGAAATGTAATGTAGTTGACAGAATTGGGTTTGGAAATGGGAGGGATGGGTACGGGATGATAGAAAATGGAAGTTCACATGGCCAGTAGGAAAGAAATGCCACCTAAGCCCTAGGTATATATTGGAATTGGGGTGAAAAACAATTCATTTGCACCCACCTAGCTTAGAGATTTCAAAATTTTCTCTGACTTTCAGCGAGGATGTCTCCAGTTCCAGCCACCCATCATCGAGCATACAGGATCCGGACATTCCAGAGACTAGCCGGCACGGACCCCCCGGTATGGACCTAAAACTTACCTTTTGAAAATTTTGATTTGCGCGTATTTTAAGACATTTATTGCATTTTAAGTTATGCGTCACGTTTTATTTTGCACCACATGTGTATGCGCGAATGACGCATGTGACTACGAAAAACCGCATTTGAATTTTAACGCCGGTCGGTTAGCTTAGTTTTTAGCGAATAAACGCATGTGTTTATTTTGTTACGCATTTGAAATTTTGCAACGCATGTGCATATTAATAGACGCATTTGTTTATTTTGATACGCATGTGATTTCCTGAAACGCATATGAATAGCTATAGCCGCATTTGCTTATTTAGAAACACATTTGAGATTATGCAACGCAAATTATAGTTTTATGACGCATGTGATTATTATTAACTGCATTTGATTAATAATGACGCACATGTAATTTTTGAACCGCATTTGTCGAAAAGCGACGCATTTGCAAAATAACGACGCATTTGCATTTTATGTTAAAATAGTCAAGTTGCATTAGAATAGATGATCCAGGCTAACATGAGGCATGTATGATGTTGGTGCAGGTTGTACTTGACCCTATCTATACATGTGAGTCGAGACCCACGACGTTTCGATTCAGAGACAGCCTGCGGCCGGCTGAGCGACGGACTCTATGGCATTTGGGTTTGTTGCACGTGACCGATATGCCCCAGATTAGGGCAAATCGGGGATTGCTGACATCACTATGTGAGCGGTGGCACTCGGAGACATCATCGTTCCATCTTCCGACTGGAGAGGCTATAGTGACCTTAGAGGATGTTTATAGGATTTTGAGACTGCCTATTAGAGGGACACGGGTAGTGTATGATACACAGAGGGGGATAGCGGAGATGTGTAGATATTACCCCCACACTGACGTTAGATAGCTAGGGGTGGACGACTATGAGATTAGATGGCGGATATTGGCTCAGAGGTATAGACAGTTAGAGTGTCTAGTAGCGACCTTGATAGGCGGAATAGTACTACCTGACTGCCGAGGACATGGATTCCCTGTAGGATGGGGGGAGATGTTAGTGGGCATGCTTGAGTGCCGAGTCATATATGCTTGGGGTTCGTGTGTGCTAGGGATGTTATACTTCCACTTGCATGACATTTCCTATAGAGAGGCACAATCTATGAGCTGCGGTACCACGCTCCTGATGGTATGGGCATGGGAGCATATCACTATATTCAGACCACTGGTTACAGTTGATGTACCTCATGGGGCACCATATGCTTTCCGTTATGCGGGGGCCACCACTCAGCACCATATTGGGGACACTGGTTATTTCAGATACGCTATAGACTTGATACAGGAGTTCACATGGAGACCATACCTGGACTGTGAGGTGTGGTTAGATGAGGATGAGCACCTTCCATTATGTAGACAGACACAGTATTTGGTGGGAAGGACAGTGTCCCACATGCATATTATAGAGCAGCAGTTGCCAGACCAGGTCCTGAGACAGTATGGAGAGGTACAGGATGTACCTCGAGGGAGAGCAGAGTTTGCCAGGTCATCACGAGAGGTATTGCTATGGGGACCAGAGATTCCCATCGCCACTGTGGAGGCAAACATTGATGCGTTACAGGCACAGCCATGGGGATGGAGGGGTGGACTAGCAGATCCAAGGACCACTCCAGCTTACGATCAGTGGTGGGCTGCACACAGGCCGATTCCCATGATAGATCCAGGGCAGCCAGCACCGGTAGAGCGGCGTGGTACAGGTCCCAGAGGCAGACGAGGTAGAGGGAGAGGCCAAGGAGGCAGAGGAGGCCATGGTGATGGAGGGGATGATGGCAGAGGTGGCCAACGTGGAGGTAGGAGAGGGAGATGTGGTCAGAGAGGACGAGGACCAGCCTTGTCACCGATCCGAGAGGAGGGAGGAGGAGAGGAGGATGTAGCCATGCTAGATGTGGCTAGAGGTGGTGAGGAGGAGCAGCCGGTAGAGGAGGCTGTCATCCCAGACATCCCAGATATCCTAGCAGAGGCAGAGGTAGGTGTCGAGGAGGTAGTTGGAGAGGAGGCAGAGATTGATGCTCTTGGTTTGCTAGGTGCCTACCAGGAGGACGATGAAGAGGAGGATGATCATGAGCAGGAGATCCGAGATCAGATCTTTGAGGAGCTAGATGAGAAGGAGGATGGGATGGACAGGGCCCGATAGGATGAGACAGAGGCAGAGGTTCCCGACACAGATATGTTGCGAGCCCAGGTTGCCTCCTTGGAGGAGCAGATGAGAGTATTGATGGCAAAGAGGGATGCTTATCGGGTGGAGAGAGATAGAGCCTTGATGGACAGGGATCAGGCTATAGCCCGGCGCCAGGAGACTGAGCAGAGGTTCATAGAGCTCAGGTCACTATGCACAGGACCATCAGTTGCATTCGCCAGAGAGCTAGTCAGGGCTGGAGAGAGGGAGAGATACTACAGGGATTTGTATGAGGCAGAGGTTCCCCTAGAGAGATGAGCTCCCAGTTTTTCAGCGGCACAGAGTAGTAGGTCTCAGACCAGGACCCACACACGGACAGTGAGCACAGAGGGAGTGGATCAGCCACGTAGAGCAGGGCCATATGACAGACCTCCCACAGCTCAAAGATCAGCAGGTTCCTGACATCAGTCTCCCACACACTCCCGGCATCATGGCAGTGGCAGTTCAGGATAGAGATACCGTTTGAGATCCATTTGAGACAGTGTATTTTGATCCGATAGCTTGCGGGCTTCCATGTATTTGTGATACATTATGACATTGTGATGTGACACATTTGAGTGATATATATATATATATATATATATATGATTTTGGCGGCGATTCCTATGATATGCATTGTCTATTTATTGATTATGCAGTCTTTATTTATACATGTGATGTTTATATGATATGCTTATGTGATGGATGATTGTATGTATTGTATGATTCTATATGATGTATGCAATTTATATTATTTATGAGATGCAATGTGATGTTATATGTATGATGCAGACGATATGTGTGTTAATGCAAATGTAATGTGATGCACGTATTTACAGTTAATTTGTACATGAAATGCTTATAATATGCATTGGTTGTAATGATTATTGTCTATTATGCCATGGTGATTTAGATGTAAAAGATGCCTATATGTATGAATGTTTCTATCATGTATGTTGATGCAGGATGATGCACACCGTTGTGTGTCACAGGACTTTGCCATAATGCAAGAAAGAAGAACTGTTAGTGCGGAAAGAAATATCGACAAAGAAGGAAAAGACAGAAGATAGATGTTAGTATTAGGAATCTTCGATATTTTGTCGTATCACAAAAGGTTTTGCACTTTATCATCATTGGGCGGGACTAATACAAATGGAGAAAAACACCATGATATGACATAGATCAAGGTGTGCAAGGTCATCCACTTGCTAATAACAGACAGTCGTAGACAAGGATTGTCATTAACTCATACTAAGGACACAAGTTGCCCCAGTCTTTTTGTTAGGACAAACCACAGACAGCAAACAAAGTAAAAGACGGGTCATGATACGTCATTGCTCCTCTAAATCCTTCATGGGACATCCTTGAGGAAACTAGTAACATGACTCAAAATCAAATTGAAAAGATAGTCGACAAACAGTAGTCAAAGAAAATAGAATTCTGATATGTTGTTGCTTCTCTAAATCCTTCATGGGACATCCTTGAGAAAGCTAGTAACATGAATCCCAGTCATCAATTCAAGATAAAGGATAAGATAAATAAGCCATAGAGTCAAAAAGCCAATAAAATATTTGCCCAAAACATGATTTGTTTGTTTGATTTGTTGATTGATAGAGCCTGTTTGTAGGAGAGACACATACCGGATAAGACTGTGAGTCTGGTTTCGATTTGATGACTATCTGTATAAGGCATGACAAAGCCTGGTTTCAGAAAGACATGTATCATATAAGACGTTGAGTCAGATGCCATTGATGTGATAACCTGTGTAAGGCTATATTTGATTGTTTGACCCTGTCGATTATGCAGGAAGGACTCATCATGTATAAGACATAGGTTGATTGTTTTGATAATGTCTATTTCCAAGAAGGACACATCCTGTAGCAGACTATTGGTTGATTTGTTTTGATTGTTTTGTTTGGCAAAGTGTTTGATTTGACTTAGAGATATTGCTGACTTGTTCACCAGATTGATGCATGACTTGATATGACGTGGGGATAAATAACTGCATGTGATGATAAACCCTAAAGGACTGACCTAGTGCGGCCTCGGGGGCTCATCGATTGATGGCCTTGCCTACGTTGTACATGCAGAGACCTCGTAGTTCGACTTGACTGCGACCGACAAGACCGATTACAAATAGAAGACGTGTGTGAAGTGAATGTGATGAACCCTAATGGATTGACCTAGTACGGCCTTAGGGGCTCATCGATTGATGGCCTTGCCTATGTTGTACATGCAGAGACCTCGTAGTTCGACTTGACCAATGACCTTGTCATATAGACATATGGATTGACTCATGACTTTATACAGACAAACCTAACGGACTGAGCTAATGCCTCGGGGGCACATCTGCAGATGGCCTTGCCTACGTCCAGTCGCAGAGGCAACGTAGTTCGACAGACGACAAAGACTGACAAGTGCGACTGACTTTGACTCTATTTTTTGGATTTTCAAAATGTTTTTATTTTTTTTGTCTTTTTGAAGTTTTTTGATGTTTTTTGTGTTTTTTTTTTTTTAAGGTCATTTTGTGATGTTTGTGGATTGTTCATGGTTTTACATCTTCAACACAACCAATGTAAGAACCAATATGACACATGTCAAGTGTTTGCCCCCAGTCGAGTATAAGACCAATTGATAATGAATAGGGTAAAATGGGGGATATGACATGCTCTCGATGTCAATCGTTCCAAGTTATGGGAAAGACTACCACTTATTATGAATAATATATACAAATGATGGACAGGGTAGTGGACTATGTACAATGGAGTGGGATATGCACATGAAAGTGGACTATATACATGGTAGGTATATGTACAAGGATACTCAGTATGTACAGGGATAAGGACTATGTACAGGGTAGGTATATATACACTGATAGGAATATGTACAAGATAGATTAGAATAATAGTAGAAACAGGAGCAGAGTTGAGTACACATGGCGCCTGTTTGCCAAGTTTTCACCATGGTATCTATCCAAAGCGCCACCGAAGTTGTTTTCACCACTGGATGAATGATTTGTCTTTACTATTTTCTATATTATCTAACTTTTTTGGTGTTACCAAGACGCTTGTTTGCCAGGTTTTCACCTTGATAACAATTTTTTTTTTTTTTTAATTTTCTAATTTTTTTTGTATTTTTGCTAATTAAGACAAAGGATCCTAGAAGCTATGCGTAGAACTTATTCAGATGCATACTATTGATTGGTGAGGAGAATGGTTCCCCTTCAGGAGTAGAGAGTTGGTACGCTCCTGATCCAAAAGCTTCTGTGACAATATAAGGTCCTAACCAATTAGGTTCAAACTTTCCTGCTTTGTCTCTTTCTGCTTGATTCTTTGGGTTCTCCATTAAAACCAGGTCACCAATGTCAAAGTTCTTGTTCAAAACCCTCATGTTATAGCTACGACGAAGGCAATTCTGGTATGCTTGAAGATGGTCTAGTGCCTTCTGTCTTCGCTCATCTAAAAATTCTAGCTCATGGAGTCTCGACACTCGGTACTCTTCATCATCAATATGGCCTTTCAAGGATACCCTTAGGGAAGGAATCTCGACCTCAATAGGTAAAATTGCTTTAGATCCAAAGACAAGTTAATATGGGGTAGCACCAGTGGGAGTACAGATACTTGTACGATAAGCCCATAAGGCAGGGTTAAGCTATAAATGCCAGTCATGACCAGCATCACTGACAGTCTTCTTGAGGATTCTAATGATGGTCTTGTTAGATGCCTCTGCTTGGCCGTTACCTTGTGGGTAGTATGGGGTGGAAAAGTGATGTTGGATATGAAATTCATCACACAAGTGGTGGACTTCTTGGTTCTTAAATGGGCGGCCATTGTCAGTGATTATGGACTGAGGGACACCATACCGACAAATGATATAGTTTAAGATAAATCTAGAAATCTATGTGTTGGTAATGTATGTCATAGGAATGGCTTCAATCCACTTCGTAAAGTACTCAGTGGCAGTGATAATGAACTTGTGTCCATTAGATGATGTGGGGTGGATCTTACCTATGAGGTTGAGTCCCCATTGGGCAAAGGGCCATGGTGACATGATAGGACAAAGCTCTGTCTTTGGGGGCATGTATCAAATCTCCATGAACTTGGCATTGGCGACATTTTTGTTACAAAGACATATGAGTCTTTTTCCATAGTAGGCCAATAATAACCAGTCTCATAATCTTTTTGGCTAAGGTAGGACCACTAGAATGGGAACCACATATACCCTCATGCACCCCACGCAAGGTTGTTGCTTCAGTAGAATCAAGACATCTCAGTAAGGTATTGTCTAAAGCGCATCTATATAGGGTGTCTCCGACGATGGTATATTTGGCTGACTTGCGGAGGAATGTTCTACGTTGGTTATTGGATAGGCCAATGGGTATGACTTCAGCATGAAGGTAATCATAGATTTCTTTGTACCATGGGGAATCGGGACCAACGATGTCACACACCATTTCAGAATCTGGGATATCGTAGGCTGGGATCAAAAGTTGTTCTACCAAGAACTCAAACTTAGGCACGTTGTTAGGAATGTCAAGAAGTGATGCAATTGTATCCATAGCGTCTGCTGCCATGTTTAAAACATGAGGTATTTGATGAAATTCGACTTTGTCAAAGTACTCTTTAAAACTATCTGCCATGCGCTTGTATGGAGTAAGCTTCTCATCCTTAGTCTCATAATCATCATTTACCTGTCTGATTACTAGTTGAGAATCACCATAAACCTGTAAAACCTTAATTTTCCACTTGACCACCATGTGTAACCCTATCACTAGAGCTTCATACTCTGCCATGTTGTTAGTGCATGGAAATGCAATCCTGAATGACTTAGGGATGGAATCACCTTGTGGTGTGATAAACAATATCCCAGCCCCTGAACCATGATTTGTATGTGAACCATCAAAGTACAGTTTCCATGTTATGTTTGTGTCAAATGTGAATATGAACTCATTAGGAAATTCTGCAACTAATGGGTGATCTGCCTGTATGGGTGCATTAGCTAACTGATCAGCAATGACATGTCCTTTAATAGCCTTTCTTTCTACATACTGTATATCATACTCACTAAGTATCATAACCCACTTGGCCAGTCGCCCTGTTAATGCTGCCTTGCTAAGAAGATATTTCAGAGGATCTATTTAAGCAACCAACATTGTTTGATGGTTTAACATGTAGTGCCTCAGTTTTTGGGTAGCAAATACTACTAAAAGACAGGCACGTTCAATGTTACTATAATTGAGCTCATAACCAACCAAAGTTTGGCTGATATAATAGACTGCCCTTTCATGACCTTCATCGTCATTCTGTGCAAGCAATGCTCCGAGTGATGAATGGGTTGCTGTGATATAAAGAATCAATGGTCTCCCTTCAACAGGTGGCATTAAAACAGGTGGCGTAAGTAAATATTCTTTAATCAGTTGAAAAGCCTCTTCACACCTAGGTGTCCATGCAAAGGGTACTCCTTTCTTAAGTAGATGTTGAAAAGGGTGTGTCTTGTCTACTAGCTACACTATAAATCTTCTGATAGATTGCAACCTTCCCTGTAATGTACTTAGTTGACTGAGATTGTTGGGTAGTGGCATGTCCATGATTGCTTTCACCTTAGCAGGATCTACTTCAATGCCTCGTCTAGAAATGATATAACCTAACAGTTTTCCTGACTTGACTCCAAACACACATTTCTTTGGATTGATTCTCACATTATACTTCTCCAGCCTCTGAAATACCCTATCTAAAACTTGTAAATGTTCTGCCCGTGTCTTAGATTGTACAATAAGGTCATCGACATAATCCTCCATACAAGTGTGTACTAGATCATGAAAGATAGTAGTCATGGCACGTTGATAGGTTGCTCTGACATTCTTGAGTCTGAAGGGCATAACATTCCAGCAATACGTTCCCCAAGGACAAGTGAAGGCTATCTTAGGTTGATCTTCAGTGGCAATTCTAATCTGGTTATAGCCTGAGAATCCATCCATAAGGGACAACATCTCATATCATGTTGTCATGTCAACTATCATGTCAATATTAGGCAAAGGGAAGTCATCCTTGGGACAAGCTTTGTTGATATCTCTAAAATCGGTGCAAATGCGGATGCCCCCAGCTGGTTTGGTAATTGGTACAAGATTGGAAATCCAATCTGCATAGTCAATAGGTCTGATGAAACCAATGTCTAAGAGTTTCTTGAGTTCTGCCTTGACTAATAAAGTAATTTGTGGATGCATCTTTCTCAACTTCTGTTTTACTGGTTTGGCACCTGGTTGTAAAGGCTAGTGACGTATAACAAGTTCAGGATCCAACCCAGGCATGTCAACATATGACCAAGCAAAATTTATCTGTCTCTATTCAAAGAAATCGTGGAACTCCGATTTCTCTTGTGTTGTCAATGACGCTACCAAATAAATCAATCGAGGATTCTCTTTTGTGCCTATGTTGACTTCTACTGATTCTTCCATGAGCATGGGTGACTTTTCCTGTGCAATGGCGAAAATGTTCAAACCTCCATCCTTAGGCGCCTCAGAGATGTTTTCACCTTCGGATGCGTCCTTTCTTTTTACTTTTTCATTGTCTAGAGGTGCCTTTCAGTTTTCACCTAGAGACTCATCCTTTTTATCTTGTTTATTATTTTTCTCATTTTTGCGACTGGAGGGTTGAACAAATTCCCCAAAATATGCTTTATTGTCCAAGTCAATGGTAAAACTAGCTTTATGATCTCTGTTAGGTATGCCTTCACATAATCCCAGGAACTCAGCAATTGCTTCGTCGTTCTCAAAAGTGTCTAAGACAGGTGTATCTTGTTGATCCCAATCTATGAGTTGGGGATAAACTAAGGGCATGTCATCGTCAGAGTTATCAAAGTCTAATGGGGTCGAGGTAAAGATTGAATTATTCATGTGATTACAAAATTCTTGTACCAAGTTTGTTTTGCTCTTGGGTTTGGGTCTAGGTGGATGAATAGGTGGGCCTAATGCCAAGGTTTGACTACCGGAAACAAGTGGTTGAGGTTGCCAAGAGGTAGGATCAAGTGATTCCCAATAGTAATGTTTAAACCATTCCTCTTTTGTCATTTTCTTTGGTGGACAAGAATTCAAAGGATTGGGTGAAGAACTTAACATCAAGTCGAGTTCTCCAAATAACTTGTCAAGGTCCATGGAGGAAGTAGAGGATAGGGAATCCCACTCATAATCATTAGAATCAGGGGAGTCATAATGATGTTGGTCTACAGGTTCGTGAGATGTCTTGGTATCTTCTGAAGCACGTACTTCCTCAAGTAAGGGTGATGGAGTACTAGGAAAGCCAATCTGAATCGGTTGAAACCCTAGCCCTACTCCTTTTGGCCATTGAGAAACAAATATTGGTTCCACTCTGCCATTTTTTTTAAACCTACACCACTTTGTCCATCATATCCTTTGCTTTGCATGATTTTGAAACCCTTTCCATATAGACTTGTAGGAATATGAGCAAGTAAAAGGGGTTCTGGATTATCTTCCTTGTATAGTCAGGAAGTGACATCTTTTGTATCCACAGCCTCTTTGCTTAATTCACCCCATTTAGTAAAAGTTGTTGTGGGGGGAACATGTATAGTGATCATAGATTGTCCCCTACCTGCTATAGGTAAACCATATGACTTAGGAGGAACCAAATGGCTAACACAATAAGAAGTCTTCATGTAATACTCTCCACAACCCTTGTCTTGGATCTCGACCCTAGGAGTGGTAGGAAGTCAGGGTGAAACAAATGTTTGAGTGAGTGTGCACGGATCAACATAAGAAGATGGTTTAGATGGTGAGGCCTCTTGGTTGACTGGCACTTGACATTGAGGGATCTCCTTTAGATTGGTGCAATACTGGAAAGGATCAGGATCACCATCTATAGTTATTTCGGTGCCATTGTAAGGGAATTTAAGACACTAATGATATGTGGAAGGGACTGCCTTCATGGCATGAATCCATGGTCTACCTAGTAGAAGGTTATAAGGGAGGGTGAGATCCAAGACCTGGAACTTTATCTCCATTACCGCAGGACCAATTCTGATAGGAAGTGTTACCACCCCCTTTGATTTTTGTTCTTCATCATCATAAGCCTTAATGACAATACTCTCAGTGGTGTCTACGCATGCTTCTGAGATACCTAATGCCTTAATTAGTTTTAAAGTGCATAGATTTAACCCTGCTCCTCTGTCTACCAAAACTCGTCTAACTTTGGTGTCATCGACAAGGACTTCTAGATGTAAAGGGTCATTGTGGTTCGTCTTGTCTGTGGCATAGTCTTGTTCAGAAAATGTGGCATGATGACTATTGGTCAAGTAGCCCACCATTTCCTGGAAATGATTGACATCAAGGTCAGTAGGGACCGTGGTGTTCTGTAAATCTTTATCGAGGATAGACCGATGCTTAGGAGAGATATGCAACAATTCCAAGATTGAGATTTGGGATGGGGTCTTCCCCAACTGATCAAGTAGGTTATATTGTAACTTGGAAGTTTGAGGTGTTTGTTGTGATGGAGGGCCTGGGATAGTAAACTTAGTATGATGAGTATTGACTGCACACTCAGGATTAGCATTGATAGTAATGGTATTGATGTTTTGATCAGCGGCACGAAGGCAATGAATGATTTTGACACTATCATAATCATGTTTGATACTCGCATAATTGGCGGACATATTGGTCTTAGTACTCGAACTGGGGACAGTTCCTTTCCCATGGTCATGTAATGGGTCTGAAAAGACCTGATGATCAGTGTTGGATGTCTTTTGTTTTTGTCCACTAACCTCAATAATTCTCTTGTCAACAAGATCCTGTATGATATTCTTCAATTGTCGACAGTTTTGTAGGTTATGTCCCTTAGTCCTATGATAATCACAGAAGGCATTGTCATCCCACCAAGTTGGTTTAAACTGTCTTGGATCATATTGTCTTGGTTCTTGCAGTTGTATGAGGTTGTGTTGTAGCAGTTGTTTGAACACCGACTCAATGGGTTCCCCTAAGGGAGTGAACTCATGTTTTTGAAATCTCCTTGGTTGTGGACGTTGAGTATTTGATACCATGTTAGGAGGTTGATTGACAGCATTAAGCATGTTGGCAAAAGTATGAGGTCCTTGTAATGTGAGGAGGGGTCTTTCTTGTAATGTTTTAGCATCCACCACCCCATCATTGGTGACATTTTTGTTGCGAGACCAGAATTTGTTTCTGTTAGGGGGGGTGTTTTGTACGATTGGGTTTCTATTTGATATTGTCATTTTGATTTCACCCTTTTCAATAAGATCCTTCTCTATTATCACCCCTTTTTCCACTAGTTCTAAAAAAGATATGCAACAATGTACCCTTAAGTTACTCCTGAGTTTTGGATGAAGGTTTTCTTGAAACATTGTAACCTTTTGTTTTTCGGGTATCTCGATAGGACACCTACTTGCAATAGTTCTCCAACGTTGGAAGAAAGCAATGAATGTTTCACCTTCATCTTGTGTTGTGTGGCACAAGGTTGCTATATTTAACTCATGGTCAATGTGGAAGGAGAATTGCTCCAAAAATTTCTCGACTAGTTCGCCCCAAGATCTAATGCCATAATCTAAACCTGAAAACCATTCTAGTGCCACTCCTACAAGACTTTGTGGAAATAGCCTCATAAGATACATGGGATCGTAAGCGACATCTATGCATATGGTAGAAAATTCCCTGATATGTTCTACTGGATTGCGTTTGCCATTGTACTTAGGAAGATTCGGTATGACATATCCATGAGGGAAAGGTGTCATGTACAATGATCTATCAAAAGGGAATGGGAATATGTCCTTTGGTGAAACTGATTTCTTAGTTGAGACCGACATGTTATCCATTTGTGTTTGTAATGCGTGCATTTGTGTTTGTAGGACGTCAACTTGGGTCAAAGATGTGCTACGAGGATTATGCGGATCCATGTATGTATTCTGAAATCCAAAGTCTCGTGATGGGTTTTGATTGAACGTTGGCATCTGAGGTGGATTTAGATTCAGAATATTGGTAAATGTATTCTAGTCTGGTATTTGCATAAATTGGTGTTGACCTGGGTTCTGCGTAAATGGATTCTGAGCACCACTCTGTGAAAAGGGATTCTGATTCAGAATCGAATTGAATTGGTTTTGAGTTGAAATATGTGTGGACAGATTCTGATTACCAATCTATGAAAAAACGTTCCAATTCAGAATCGACATAAATTGGTTTTGACTTGGAATCTGCGTGGATGGATTCTGACTACCAATCTGTGAAAAAGGGTTCTGACTCAGAATCGATGTAAATGGACCCTGACTACTACTCTGGAAGAGTGGATTTTGATTGCCATATTGGAAGGAGGGAATGCCTCCTGTTTGTGTAATCTTTGGTATAGTACAAGTGATTTGAGCACTAGGTATGGCCATCAACTGTGGTAAGGTACCCATGATGCTAGCAGTAGGTGTGGTTGTTGATTGTGCACTTGTGACACCAACATATGATGTATGGGTTGACATTTTAGGTCTTTTGCTCCTAATAAGAGGACCAGTGGGAGTGGATGATGATGCCCCTGTAGTGAAATTAAATCCTGATGTCATGCTAGGTATACCAAATGGGGACGTATGGACTGTTGTACTCTGTGTAGACATGCTAGATGGCATAGTTGTGTTGACCTGAGGTATAGTAGTACTAACAGTCATGGTATTTTCCCCTTGTGTAGGTTGAATTTGTAAGGTGCTAATGTCAAATCCTGGAGGTAAGGTAGCACCTTCAGCTAGCAATTTTCCTAAAAACCATTGATGATCATTTGCTAGGTACTCATCTACAAAAGAGGCAAACTCAGGGTCCTGTGCGGCAGCCTCTATGTCCTTTACTACAATGTGTCCTTGAGTGTTTCTAGTGGTGAATTTGTCTAATAAAGTCTTATGAGGTCTTGAAGAAAATGGATTGATGAACTGGTTTGGGTTCGACATGTTTTCTCTCTCTCTTCTCTTAGACCTAGTTTCAACCATGTAAGACAAGCTCAATATGCGGGAAATGCAAGACTATATCTAGAAACTGTATGACTCTATTCTATGTTTTTGGGGTTTTCTTATGCAAATAATGAATGTTCTAGGATGACACTAGTCTAGACTCTAAAGATGCAAAGTCTAAGCAAGACCCTAAAGTGATCAACTCTATAAACCCAAGATGAAGGGACCAACTGCCTAAAGTCAAACCAAGGTGTCAATTTAGTTAAGTCAAGGAACCAATGTAGGACGAAGATCAAAGACAAGTTGAGTTTCCTAACTAGACTGATGAGCTAGGATAACTCTCTGTAGGAAAAAGTATAAGATGATAAGACTAGGTTTAATGATAGATTTCGTTGACACTATGACCTTTCTAGAGTATAGATGATGGACTACTCCTAAAGTTTGTAAAAGTGACCTTTCTAGAAGTCTAATGCAAGGTGATATGTACCCTAAGATGAAGGTAAACTCTAATTGAAGACAACTATGGTAATGACTAAATGAACCTAAAGGATGCAAAATTGAGCAAATCGTTTCAGGTTTCTGTTTCAAAGACTGTTTGTGTGAAGACCACTGAAACTTGTATAACCATGTTGACTGGACAGTGACTGTAAATTTTGGTTTTTTGGTAATCAGACAGATGCGTCGTTTAATTTTCAGTTGTGGCTCAAAATTAATAGTTGCGGTTCAAACTGACAGATGCGACTCAGAATATACCAGATGTGACTCAAATTGATAGATGCGACTCATAATATAATGCATGCAGTTTTTCCAAAGTAGAAGCGAGCCAAACTGACAGATGTGACTCAAAATTAACATATGCAACTCAGAATTTACAGTTGCGACTCAAAAATAACAGATGCGACTCTAAAAATCAAATGCGTATTTTTGGTGAACAGTTGCGACTCTCTGTGAATTTTTAGTGACATGAAATTTAAACTGACTCCGTTTTCCGTGATCAAATTCTGACAATCAAAGACAATCATAAAACACAGTGTTTTCAGTTTCAATTTTGGACTCAAAGAACGTTTAAAGTGATAACAAACAAGCACATCCTAGTAGGCCAAAGGCCTAGGGTTTGTATACTTGGTATAGCCCACCTATTATACCCCAGATTGGTGATGAACACCTTTCCTTCTCAAGAGCAGATAGCTTAGGAATTTGGTGGCATTGGCTCCCCTCCACGACTCATTAACGTCTTTCGAGCACACCAATTCTGAATTCTTTGGGCAATGACCTCCCAAGAACTGCTATCTCTACTCAAGGGGATCAGTAGTGAGTATCTTTGGGCATGATACTATACCTTGCACTAATACCAAGCAACGGCCACAAATAGGTTGGTCTCTACAACAAAGGGTATTTAATTCAGGCATTCCATTCATGGGGTGTGATCCATACGGCGCGAGTCCCCTTTCAGATCCATCTCGTCGGAACCACACCTGTGATTCTTGGGGTTTCCCCAAGAACCCACTTTTGTATACTGGCTGGAAGTCCCTTGGGTTCAGGGTGCTACCGGTCTGAGTCGTCCTGGGGTGAGTACTTTTTCCCACCAGAATAGGCCCAAGTTCTAGAGTTGGTAACCATTTCTCTTACACCCAGGTTTGCACAGATGCGCAAGGGGAGAGGATACTTTGATATACCAAATCGTTAGGGTAACCAGACTTGTGCTTTCGCACCAAACATAGTAGACACTTGTTAATTTTAACCAAACGAAAGATTTGCTACGCTACCAAACAATCTGTTTCAAAATTTAACTAGGGTCTTTGACAAGCGTCCTGTAGAAGATATCATTAGTAATTTTTCAATATTGTCTTCGTCAATCGTCCTGCAAAAGCATGTTAACTCCAAATGGCCACACGCTGAAAATCAAATATTAGTAACACGAAAATCAATTGAAAATTCCAGATTGCTGAAAGTAGAAATAAAATTTTACCAGTCAATTGCGTTGCTTCGTTACCAGTCAGATGCGTCGTTTCTTTTTCAGTTGCTGTTCGGGATACCAGTTGAGGTTTAAGAATTGTCAGATGCATCGTTTCTCTGTCATATGCGGTTTATAAATCCAATTGCGGTTCAGAAACTTCACATGCGGTTCAGAAATTCAATTGCGGTGCAGAAACTTCACATGCATTGTTCCATACGAAAAATCTACAAAAATGAAAGTTAAAAGATCTACGGATTCGCGAAGATGGTGTCTTCACATCGGGTTCACCAAATGTAACGCCAAATAAAAGCTTTGCATAATAGACAACAAAGAAGATTGATTAGAAGCACACATGCATACAAAACTAAAATGTAAATTGCAAATTCATTCATTAACAAAGAACATGGGAAAGTAAAAACGTAATTAAAAACTAGAACAATCTCACCAATCTTCAAACGTATTTCCATGATTCATCTCGATTTCCCTTCTCCATTTTGCTTGTGTAGTATAATTGCCCTAAGATTTTCAAGTTCGTGCAAGTATAGCCTAAGATAGTGATTAGCAAAATATCAAAGATTCAAGACAAAAGTGCTCTCCAAAGTTACAAAATTCGCGAGAGAGATTGGAATGAAGAATGACAAATCAATTTATAGAAAATTGATTATTTGAATGATAGGCCAAGATTGAAAGATCAACAGATGGTTGAGATTGACTGATTAGGCATGCATCATGTTAACTGACAGTGATGACACGAGTGATTCAAATTAGAAATAGAATTAAAGATTAAATAAATTATTTAATCTTCAGTTCGGCATTCGAAGACATAAGAATTATCTTTGCATGACAAATATAAAGATTGATTAAAGCAACTCTCTGTTCGAACGCACGCACAACACTTAATTAATTAAATAATAATATTTAATTAATATGCATGTGCACGCAAATGAGTTAGAACTGGATGATTGAATGGTTAGATGAGGAGATTACTCGAGAATGCCACTCAGACATCAAATGAATAGTTAACTGAACGATTAAAATAGATGTCGAGTTGAGTAAAAGTGAATACGTAGATAACTCACATAATTATCTAAAATATAGAAGAATATGTTAAAATAGAATTTATGAATTAAATAATTCATTTAATTCAAGATACAATATTCGAAGGATAATTAAATAAATAATATTTATTTAACTAAGTGATGAAAGGACTCAAAATGAATAATTAAATAAATTAAGAATTTATTTAATTATAGTTGAAATATGATAAAGAATAAATTAAATAATGATTTATTTAATTTAACCAGAAGAATAAGGTTAATTAGTAACATAATTAAATAACAAGCGTTTATTTAATTAATAGAAGAAATAAAGAAAAGTGAATTAATTAAATAATTGAAATTATTTAATGAATAGAAGAATTAATGTTAAGATGAATAATTAAATAATTGACATTATTTAATCATGACCATGAATAATACGAATTATGCATAATATGGAAGTCGCAGGCTTAAACCAGATTTCGGTGTCTACACATTACATTATAACCCATGCTAGAAATTCAATTTCCAAATCCTAAAAACAAAAACACATCTAATTGCAGATGTCATAGAGTTTTCTGGTATAGTACTGATGAGTGTCATGCTTTAAAACAAATATTTTTAAAAATTGATATCATAGAAATAGTCCCTTAAAGTGGTACCCTTTTTCTCCTTGCCATGTAATGGTTGTAGGATCATAACATTCTCACTATTACATGCTTTACATTCATTGCAAATCATTTCCAAATTCAAGGAGTTCTCCCTCATTACCTACCTCGGCTCATTCTTGTCTTACACTCAATGGGAGAAAGAATTAGATGGCCTTGCCTTAGTAATGCATTTATCATTGTCCCTTTGGCTAGTTGTCCACCTTCTGTATATGATGACCAAGATTGGGATGCAAACAACTTGCTAATAGGTTGCCTCGCATGTGCCTTACTAGTCTTGCTTTTGTTTTCTTTTGCATGTTTCTTGTGTGTCATTGCATGTGCATAATGTGATCCCCCATATTGTTCTATTTGATGTATCTCTCTCTCTTTGTGCATTCTTCTATTTGTATCTACATTCATCTCTATGTCATGAACCCTTATCTTTTTCTTTTTCTTGTGTTTTTCTTTTGGGGATGACACAAGGCATCGAGACATTTAGGTCTCTTCCATGTTGACCCAAAATATTTTCCTTTATCTTGTTTTTTCCTATTGGGTATGATGCAAGGCATCGAGACATTTAGGTCTCTTCCATGTTGGCCCAAAATCTTTTCCTTAATCTTTATCCTTGTCTTGTGTTTTCCTTTTGGGGATGACTCAAGGCATCAAGACATTCATGTCTCTTCCATGTTGACACAAAATGTTTTCCTTTGTTTTTTCTCTTTTTGTGTCATACTTCCTATTCCATGAGTATTTGGGGAATGATGATGGTTTCGAGCTGTATAAAAACATTGTAGCAAAGACATACTATTTACCCCAAATCCATGGATCCCTTTTGTGATTTTTTGGGGACAACCCTTTTTCATTTGCATTTACATTTGATGTTTCATTGTGTAGTCTTCTTACTTCATGCAATGCATCTTTCGCTTTGTGGTGACATTTGGTGTGATTTCCCTCAAGAGCGTGATCTCTTTGAGCATATGATATTCATCTTAGTGGCTTGACATGACACACTACATCCCCTAAATTGTGAATTTTCTATTCTTCGATTGATCCTCTCTTGGAGAAACTAGGCATGATGTTCCCTAAGTTAAGACCTTACATGAACTAAGAAAAACTCCTTTGAACACTATTTTTCATTTACAATAACTATTATATGGCCACCTTGCACAACACACTTTGCTTGCATGTGGTGCCATCCTATTTGTTCATGGTTCTCAAGCATACAAATCTTTGCTTGGCTCATGAAGTTTGAAGTTCATTGTTGTGTGGCACCTTATCAAAGTTATCATGAGGTATAACTTTGGTATGATTTTTGTATGGGATTTGAACTTAGGCATGACTTTCCCATAGCAACTTTCTTGTTTGTGTGATTGCATACTGATATGTTTGTATGCATCTTACTAGGGCTCACCTAGTGGACACCAGATTCCATTAGCCCTTATGAGCATATGTTGGTTTGCATAGTGGAAATCGTGTTCCACTTGTAAATGTTTTTGGACAAATAGCCTAGATCTGATCTACATTGTGTGGGACAAATGATTGGAGCTTGATCCATCCCTCCTTTTGTTTTCATTTTTGTTTTATTTGTCTTTGGCAATGTATGCTAGTACCTTGATGTTTCTCCTTATATCATTTGCATGTGTGTCCTCTTGCACCTATGTTGGTCCACTATAGGATCTTGATCCTAGGGCCTTGGCCATCTCCTTTGATCTTTTTCATCCTATGTTTCCCCCATCGGTACACTTGGACCACTCTTGGTGAGCGTTTGTCTACTTTAGTGTGAATTTGAAGCAGGTTCGTCCTCTCACCAAAGTGGGGACTAGATGAAATGACAAAAATGTACCCCCTTACATTTTCGTCTTTGTTTGGGCCCTCCCTATTAAATTGATCATAACGTTTCCTCGATTTAGTGTTGTAATGTGTTTAACACATTCACATTAGGTCTTTGTCCCTTGTAAACTAAATGAACCATGTTGTGCATTATTTAGGGTGTTGTAAATTGTAGCTTCACACTTTCACACTAATCTAGGGTTTCATTAATTAATTGGGCTTCTTTATGCCTTATTTGGTCTTATTTTGCATCTGTGGATGTGAAAATCTGCATATGGTTAGTATTTTAAAAGCAAAATAATCCTCAACATCCCTATGAGATAATGAAACATGTTAGATATGCTAAGTAAGATATTAAAACAACAAGAAAAACCAAATAAGCATACAAACAACATTAATCAACTTCATCTCATAGTGGATTGGTGTCACATGTGCTAGTGACCCTTTCCCAATCCTTGATCAAAGCTTAAGATGATGTAAATGCAATGGAGATGATGAGAAAAATCAGTTCTCAAGGAGAGTGACTTTGCATATGCTTTTTGGATGAAATTGTGGAGGATTTGCTCAAAGATGAATCTTCTATTTAAGGATTTTCAAAATGCTAAGTGTTGAAGAGAGACCAATGTGGGACAAAGATCGGACAAATGAAAGGACACTTGTCAAGTGGTGATTGGTTGATGTATGTGCAAGATTTGGGAAGAGTGCCCATGAGAGGGAGAATTTGAATTCAAATTTGGCAATAAATTTAGAGAGGGGGACAAGAAAAACAACAATAAATGCAATGTTTGAGGGACAAATCAACTTGCCTTTGAATTCAAAGTTGAGGGAATATTCCCCATAAATGCCATGTTGATGGAAAATCTTGGATTTAATAAATCAAAAAATTGATTTATATGTGCAAGTGGCTAAATATAGAGAATGCAAGTGCGTGAGATTAGCATTAGATCAGGATTAATTAGCTAGGATGATGATTAGAATGAGATTGACCTCTTTGACTTAGATATCTGATTTATTTAAATTAAGAAGGATGGAATATGCATTATGATAAATGTTTGATTTATTTGATTTAAGCTGATGACTTTAGGAGATTGATAAATAAATTTGATTTATTTTCTGAATGGATGAATATGATCTAGTTGAATGCATTATTTCAATTTGACGTGTCTACATTTTGCCCCTCTTTGAAGCAATGTACTTGTTGCGTTGGTTCAAAGAATAATCTTTCCGCAATCAAAATTCAAAAAAATTCTGATTTTTCAGATGCCCCAGTAGAAATAAGTACACTGGTACATTGCCCCCTCAAGAGATCGAGCAAAAATATTTGATTTGAGGGTTGATCTCACGATAAAGAGGTTCAAAATGGGTGGTTATGGACAATGATGCAAATGAGATGATTTCAAGATGCTTAGAATAACAAATCTATATTATCCTAAACAACTTAAATGATGATATGATATGAGATGGATGAGATGGGTGATGTGATATGCTATGATTATGCAATGGATGATTTATGAGATGCTTAGACTAACAGATCTATATTATGATGATGATGCAAATGCAATGCATGTGAAATGATCGATGTTTCCTATTATGTATGATATGAATGATATGTGGTATGCTGGCAGTTTTTTGGATGCAGGATGGATGCATGATGGATGCATTGGTGATGATGATGTTAGTGCGGAAATGAGATGATGACAAGAGGATCCAACAAGCCAACATTATGAGAGATGATGATGAAGAATGATGATGAGAAATGATGATGATAGATGGATGATTTGCTTATCAAGGATTGGGATTTTAAAAGGGTCACTTACTTTATGTTTGATAACATGCCTAAGCATGATGCATCAAGGTATAAAGGACCAGGATGGTGTTGTACCTAGTGCGATGGACTTCGACTCGATAAACAGATAAGAATATTCCTGTTCACACCTGACATACGGAAACCTTGCTAGGATGCACTTTAGAAGTTTCACACATCTTGGACCAAAACACGGAAAGGTATAACCAATCAATGCAATAGTCAACAAGCTGTCCAAAAAATCCTCTATACATACCTAACAAAGGAAGTATTCGCCAAGTTATTTTACAAGAATGTCCAACAAGCACAACAGACAAAAGATAATGATCGTTGCCCCATTCCTATCTCTCTAAATCCCTCATTCGGATATGATCGAGAGGTCCTTGGAATGAGCGCAATAAGATAAATCAAAATAAAAGATCAAGTACGCATACAAGTCAATGTTCTTCATACCTCTAGCCAAAGGGATGTGTTTTGATAGGATAAGAATCCAGGGTGATATCCAAAATTATGCCCATTGTCAGAACGATATATCCTAGGACATGCATTGTATAGGATGATGATAGTCTGATAAGTTGATGGATAGGCTATTGATATAAGGTTGATTGTCATTTTTGTGATTGATCAAGAGTTTGATTTTGTTTTAAAGATTTGTTGTTTCGATTTTGATTTTACGATTGAAGCTTGCTTTTGCTGACTGGTATGATTGTTTATGTTTGCGTTGCCAAAGGATCAAGGTGATGATCAGTTTATTATGGATGATTGATTATTGTGAGTGAAAGAGAAATGAGACGGATGGATTTTTTCAAATATTTGGATGTTTTTGACGTTTTTGGAATGTTTTGAGGCTATTTTTTTGTGTTTTTGAGATTTTTACAAATGTTTTGATTTTTGATTTTTCAAATGTTTTTGGATTTTGATGTCTCGAGGGCTGATCAAAGATGAGCCTTGCCTACATTTAAGCTTAGAGACGATGTAGTTCAGATTCCAATGTTTTTGATGTTTTTTGTTTTCGAATTGTTTTTGGATTTTCGCATGATTTTGATGATTTGGATATGGATACGATATCAGTGATTTGTTTGGGATTTTGTTGAAGACCAAGCTAAGGTTGATTGATCAGATTGATGGATTGATGATGATTCAATAACATTGTTGACGATACACAACAATGCGAGGATTTGATTGATCAAGATTGATGATGATAACATTGTCGAGGATACACGACAATGCGAGGATAGTGTTAAGCAACACAAGGATTGGGATGTTAATGGGATTGATGATGAAAAAATTGTTGAGGATGCACAACAATGTAAAGATAGTGTTAAGCAACACAATGATCGGGAAGGGTATCCCAAGATGATGGATTGATTGGATTTTGATTGATCATGATTTTGATGAAGCTTGATTTGGAACACAAGTTTTTTGAATGATTTGATGTGATGTTTGAACTGCAACTTAGATGCAATTGACAGCGATTGTTTGGATTGATGTTCGATGAAAGATGAAGACTGATAAGGACATGTTCCTTCATCAAAATATGCCATGGGCTAGTGATTCATATTTTTATTCACAAGTGGTTGACCAATTTGATTTCATGTTTTCCAATGTTCGGATCACCACATAAGTCAGAGGACATAGACCAAGATTTATTCCAGAAGCAAGATGTAAATATCTACCCCCAATGTCTAGCAATGTCTGGAATGTGATGGGATGGATGCTTTTATAGGTGTATAGATGGATGGATATGGATTAGGTTGTGATAAGATAAGGTGCTTGGATAAAGGATGCTCATTTGGATAATGCTTCATGGCTCAGATAACGCTACATAGGATAGGATCAATGAAAATGACCCATGTCAAGATGTTTTACTATAAGCAAGCGTAAAGTGTGCCCCAAAATTTCATCAAGATTGGGATAACTCAGATGATGGATGCAGACGGATAGAGATGGATTGGATCAATGATTCAAGGATGAATGGATTTATTATGGCTGAGATGGATGGATGGTGGATTTATTACAGATGGGATGAGATGCTTTCACTTGAAGTGGCACATGTAGATGCTCGATTCTACACATGACACCTGTTTGCCAAGTTTTCATCATGATCTTGCCCAAAGTGCCACCGTAGTGGTTTTCACTAGAGGACAATTTTTATCTTTACTGTTTTCAATCCTTTTTTGTTTTTTTGTTTTTTTGGATTTTTTGCTTTTTTTGATTTTTTTGTATTTTTTTGAAATATTTTAAGCTCATATTGAATCACGAGGTGTTGCTGATGTAGATGCTTCTGTCATAATGTGCCATCGATATCCTGCTTGAAGGAGCTGCTTTGCTAAGATACATGCACTTGAATGCAGCTTTTGGGATTCTTGATCTGCTTTGTCGATACCAGAGTTAACTTTGTCTTTGTGTGCACATCGTGATAGAGTTCCCTTTGAATCCTTATGATGAAGGGTCATTGCCAATACATGGTCAATGTGAGAATTGGATATCATGCGTGGAGGCGTGGATGAAGTTTGTTTAGGTATAGGAGATGGATTGGCTGACAGCTTGGAATCTTTGACTCTCCAAAATTTGGAAGATAAGCAATGATGGGTGGATACGGAAGTGTACATGGGATTAGGACCAACTGCTTGATACACTTTGTACGTCACTTGAAAAGCTTGCTTTTGCTTTTGCAAACATCTTTGATGGATACTTTTCCCTCTTTTATTTTTCCCCATAGTTTCTTTGACTGATGGAGTTTGATAGGGATGATATTTCTTTGTATTCTTTGGTATCCATTTGTATTTTATTTGTCCATTATGCTTATCAACTTCTTTTGCATTGATAACATTCTTTGTACTTTGATTCAAGTCTTTCTTTGGACATTGGTCCCAATTTGTGGATGGGGTGATGGGTGGATGAAGATTCATGGCGTGGCTGGTTGTAGTATTGGCAATGGTTTCACCATAAGGATTCTTCGTGCTTCCTATATTGATGTTTGCTTAAGACATAGTTTCCTCTAGTATGGTAGAAGTAGTACCTTCATGCTTTGATTTCGCTTGTTCCAAGAGCTCTTATTTAAAATGCATTCTCTGATAAATGACCACCATAGGTGACGTTGTTTCAATTTGTTGCTCCGCTAACTTTGGATGTTCTATCTGACTTGTTTCCTTGAGCTGATAATGATGGATATCTTTATTCATGATGTCCTCAATTTGAGTTTGGGATATATTTGATCCTAATGTTGAAAACTTTGTTTGATTGTAGGAGTTAAGAATATGCTCTTTTTGTGTAACACAATCTTGTTATAGATGAAGATCATCTATGTGTCCATCCATAGAAAGCATCTCATGGGTAGGTGGAGGATTATGTTCTACATGGATATGATCATCTTGCATAGATAGGAGAGTGTCCATTAGATGATTGTAGTATCTTGAAGATACAAATTCTTGATCTTGAATGATTTTGGAGTTGCTTTGGACATGATTTAGATCAAGTTCCTGACATGGATCAGTTCCAAAGGATGGATTGCTTATAAATGGTTCTTGGATGTCATCATTGTACATGGTAAGTGGTTCAATATCCTCAAGTGTCGAGTTCAGGGTTCTTTCAATATCTGTAACCATGTGGTCAAAGGGGATCAACATGTTTTGAAAAGGACCATTGCTAGACTTTGGTGAAAGATTTTGATCATGCTTTGGAATAAATTCTTGAGATATGTCCTCTAACTCATAAGGCGATGTAGAGACATTTTCAACATGATCATAGGTGAACTGATTGTGCATTATGTCAATTAGATCAAATAATCCTAACACTCCTTGAAATAGATCACTAAAAAGTGGCTCTTGATGTATGGTGAGTTGATCATCGAATTGTGTAGATACATCCTCAATGTGCTCCTCGATGGAGAGGTTTTGATCATTGCTTTCAAAAATTGTGGTGGAGAGACTGTGAATGTCTTCGACCATAGAGTCAAGTGATGTTGATATTTCTTGAATTGGCTCATTGTCGAGTTTTGTTGGTGGATTTTAATCGTGATTCAAAAGTGACTCTCGACATATGTCGATTTGATCATTGGATGAAGTAAATGTGTTCTCAGTGATGGATTGATCTTGATCCTTGTTTTCAATAGTTGTCATCTTTTTTGCTTGTGCTCGTGTTGGTTGGGTAGCTTGAGATTGTTGAAGCCCTTGTTGGTAGGCTTGATGTTCTTTTAGTGCGATGCTACGATATTGACTTATTGCACTTGGTTTTGGCGGTAGTGGTGGTGTATTTGGAATCATGTTGGATGCGGTGACAAGTGATTGAAATACACTTGGAGCGATAGTGAGTGTTTGAGATGTGATGGGCATGATAGTGGTGGTTGGAATGATTGAAGGGATAGTGATGGTTGGAATGAGCGAGGTGATAGTTCCTTGGGAGACTGTATTTTGATTTGGGATCAATGTTGTTGTTTGATTAGATACCATCCATTGGTGTGATGTCGATGGTATATTCGAAGGATTTGACGTGATGGTTTGATGGGTGCTAGGTAAAGGGGGAAGCCCTAAACCAAGGAATGATGTTGATATGGGTGATGGTGGTGGAGATGTCTCTTGGTGCAATGCCTCAACTATTTTGGAAAGTGTCACAATTTGATCTCACCAAATTTGTTCTTGATTTTGATCTTGACTCTCTTGATATAGTTGATTTGGCTTTTGTTTAAGCAGATTTGGAATGTTTTGATTTGGGATGATAGGTTGGAATTGACCATTGTTCATGTTTGGAATATTCGTATGATTTGCAAATGTATCCATCCCAAATTTTGTTGGATTCATGTTTCAAAAACTTGTACTTGGTACATTTTCCTTTGTCATGTAGGGATTTGGTGGGATGACGTTCGTTTCAAGGCTCATGCATTGATTGTTCGATTGATAGACTTGTAGGTTTGGACTTGGATTTAACATTGGAAAAGGTGTTCCAATCTTTGATTTGGGCATACTCACACTTGTTCTATTGACATTTGAAGGTAATGGTCCCACGTATGGATTGTATAAGTCTAAATTTTGATAATCAATCAGAATTGTAAGGCTTTAAAGATTCAATTGATTTGGATTACTCAAGACGTATGGATAAAGTTTGTATTCCATGTTCTCCTTGTGTTTTGACTTTGTTGCAAAAGTGACCTCTAAGGTTTCTTATTACTAATGATGAGATGAAGGAGGAAAGGTGTGAATGATATGGGTGATGAACATTTAGGAACTTTTGATCAGTGCTAGACTTAAGGCTTGATTTTGATTGTTTGGTTTGGATAATGAACTTGTAAACCCTAAGATGTTGGATGTGATTTTAGGATGAACTTGTTCAAAGGATAGTTGATTTAATTAAATGTATGAGAAAGGATGTATTCCACACACCCAATTAAACAAATGACTTTGATTTGATTTAAGGATGATTTACCCAAGTCTAGGATGATGTTTTCAAAAGCTCTAAAGTTGTTTTGGATGGATGAATTTTGATGAATGTTTGGATAGATGAAGTGTTTGATTTGATCCTAAAAGACTTAGAGAGACTTTGTTTACTAGGCCAAGGTATTGAAGAACACACTTTTCTCTAAGAGCAATTAAAAGACCAATATGAGCAAAAGATATCAAGGACATGTGTGGGGTCCAATTTGTTATCTTTGCTTAATGAGTACTTTTTACCAAAAACACACTTCTTGATTAGGTTTCAAACTGAATGTCCAATGTCATAACTTCTTTTCGTCCCACAAAGTGCTATGTGGAAGTTCCAAGAAATTAGGACAAGGGTTGCCTAATGTTGACCTTTGTAAGAGAAAATTAAGATGTAAACCCAATTACTTAGAAACCTCTAAGGACATAGTCCCAAGGGTAAGCAATAGTTCTTGGGCTTTGTCAAAGTTATTTTCTCTAACTAAGGGGTTTGAAATTCTAATGATGATGTTGAATGATGGTTTTCCAATGTTTTCGATAAACACACTATGTTTTCAAACAAGCAAGTACAAACCCTATGGATGTGTAAGACAATATTTGTTGAATCCCCACTTGGACAAGTCCAGCTACACTTATCTTTAGCGAATGGTTAGATGCTTGACCCCACTAGCTCCCCTCCATGGCACTCACTTATATGGGGCAACCAAGCATCAACACCCATGAAACTCCCATGGCATGTTTTTCATTTCTACTAAAGACCATAAAAGTGTGGGGTGGCTTCAGAACGACCGTTCCTGCACCAACAAATAGATCAAATATTTTGGAAAATTCTAGTACATGGGTTCTAGTAAGGACTTTTCATTCGTGGAGATTGACCCATACGGCAAGAGTCCCCTTTCAGATCCATCTTGTTGGAGCCAACTGCGTGATAATGGCATTTAACCAATACCCACATTTATATCCCGGCTGGAAATACTCTTGGCTTTAGAGTGTTACCGGTTGAATCGTTCCCTTGGGTGAGTACTTTTTCCCCAAGGCAGGCCCTCTAAGATAAACAAAAGCAAGCAAAGACACAATCTGTAACTCGATCAATCTTTGATGGCACAAAGAAAGAGAATGTACGCAAAAATTCCCCTACTCACACTCGCACAAGATGTTCAATTTTAAACCCAAATCGAAGTGTTTCAAAGCAATAAAATGCATTTTGAGTGTTTCTCTTGCACCCGCACAAAGCGCAAGGGGAGAGGATACGCACTCAAAATGCACCAAAGACAAAATCACACAATTCAAGCACTTGATCATTTTATAGCCTTCAAAGCAATTGTGAGTTCATTTTAAAGCACCAAGATGAAGTGCGAAATTTGTCTTGTTCAATTTTAAACCAAATCAAAAAGCTAGTATGTGTCTAAGGTTCAATTTTAGCCCAACTTTGAGAGAAAAAAATGATCTAGTTGGCTTAAAACAAAAAATTAAAGCAGTAATGGAGGCTCTAGGCTATTTCAATAAGCATTAAGAAATGCTTTTTTTTTTTTGAAATTTAATGTTCACTTTTCCAACTCAAATTCTGCTTGTGATTTGTCCATCTTGATGAGAAGTAGATCAAATTTATGACAAACTGATCAAAGTTAATAGATAATCTCCACCTCAACAATCTGGACACAACAACTTTAAATTAGCCAAACAAAACAAATCACAAGTCAAGCTTAGATCCCATTTTTTAAGAAAAAAGAAAGAAAAAAAACAACTCAATAATTGTAGTCAGATTAAAGGCCCATAGTAGTTGCTTTCCACAATGATGTTAATCTGCACAAATAAGCTTTTAGTTCTACAAAATCCCACCAAAAACTCAAATACTATGCATGACAGCAAGATGTAAGTTGCAGATAATTTGAGAAAATCCACTAAATAATATTCACGGGAATAATATGCATCTGCATGCATGTATGCAAATTTTTAGAGTTTCATAATGATTATTTAAAGGTGTCATTGATATCCAAAGGTGCTATGTAAGTTGCAAACAATGTAACAACAGTGGCTTCTTGAAATGTATATCCAAACCGTATATCATCAGTAAATCATTTTGCAAGTTTGCGCAGTTTAAAACTTAAAAGAAGCTTAGATTTGTTAAGCAACCGGCTGGATCTTTCTATTAAGGGAAGAAATCATCAAAAGTAGATCATTTATTTCAAAAACAAAAAGGCGCTAAACCCTTTGACATGATGTTTTACCTAGAAGTTAATGAGAAACAACAAAAGATTTAATGCCTTCAAGTTGATATTAAATAGAATCAAAGACTCTACTAGTGCGCACAACTTGAAATCAATGAGCTAAAACAAAAAAAAATCTCTCTTCCAATCTAATGCATTAAAAATATCAAATCACTAGGACTAATGTGCTATGTTAGTCATCTCATGCCAACAGCTGGTTCTCGAACTTAGCAGCCTTTTGTGCATTAAATCTACATTCAGAAAAAAGAAGAAGATTTCCACAGTATATGTCAGAGATTCATCACATTTCACCCATATTTTAGTACTGTAGGCTTTGATTACTTCATTGAAGAGACATATGCGCAAATATTTTAAGAAAGATGTTGGAATCATTTGAAATTATTTGCAACAATGTGACCCTTGCATATCTAGTACGCACATAATAGATTTAAATGCCGAAATCTAAAAAAAAGGGCAATGATTGCAATTAATTCAGGCTATACTCAAATGGGAAGACTCAATGAATCATGCCAACCAAAAGAGCAGAAGGGAAAAAACAAAAAAGAATAGGAGCGACCAAAAAAAATCCTAGCCTGGGTTGATCAACCGTGTCTTATCTGTGTCTTATGGTCTCCTATTTGATTTTTCTTATAGAATGTTGTATCACGGAGTGAAACTACACTCACTATGTAGACGAGTATTTATAGATGCCTCGCTTCCAACACCTATAAGTAGATCCATGCAATCATTGATGTGGGAGTCTGCCAATATGTCAACTTCTACGATGTTACTCTCGACATCTATATCTCATCTCTCCTCCTGCAGTCTAGATTGCTTGGAGATATGTCGACCACTACAATGTGACTCTTGATATGTTCTTGAACCCTGTGATGCAATATTTTCTTATGCAGGAAAATGAAACATTAATGTTATAAATTAAATGACAAGGCTAAGTGGATTTAGATTCTAATAAAAAAAAAATCCATGCATCTAAAAATGAATTTATTCAAATATTTGATAGGTGGCAGGAGTGTTCTATCGAGGCGACTTATGTGGAGGCCCAATACTAAGTGGGCAATAAGGGAGCCCCTCAAATGAAACTCTTATTCATTTCCCAGCTGCTTCGACAGATGCACTCAAAAATATTTCAACCATGGAAATGATGTGAGTGGACAATGAATCGACAATGAGTCAAATAAAGACAGAAGGGATATCTAGAGAACCATTTAAAAATGTGCAAGAAGTAACAGAAACCTGTGCCATTACATGACTTGGTAGTTGGTAAAGACTAAACCTACAGCCCACAATAAAATTTAGCCAAATAAATGTGCAGACAGGTTGACTATACTTGATTTGAATATTAGATTTTGTTGCAGGTAGCTTTTTAGAGTCATTAAAAGGAAGGTCAAACGGATGGTGAATGAAGAGAGAAAATTTAGTGACTGCACAGTTGGTGAAAGGCGTGAGAGATGGTAATGTCAGTATTGATGTATTTGACTCTCTTCTTTCAACGTAGGAATGTTAGTTTACAAATGCTGCAATAGCTAAGTAGTGGGATAAAAGCAAGTGAGAGCATAACGGATAATCTATAGCACTTTCTGAATGTAAGCAAAACAAGTACCATGCTATGTGCTCCTGAGTTGGGATCAAATTATCCCAATAATCTAGAATACCCACAACGAAATGCAACACAATGCAAAAACTCTCAATTTTCAAAGAAATTTGCTGGCTCTTTGTCTTAAATGATAAGATTAGACAGATTTATTCAAAATGGCAGCGATGTAGTGTATTTAAGAAAGCTACCAAAAACAAAAAAAAAAATTATATATATATACTAACCAACAAGACACAGTCAAGAGATTTTCTAACACAAATCTGTTCTAAATGAAATGAACTTACACAACCTTACACATGCTCCTGAGAATAAAGTAGGAATGATAATCTTTTGTGGGGTTAGCCCCTCCCTCTAGCGCCATAATGTGGATGTGAAAATCTGCATATGGTTAGTATTTTAAAACCAAAATAATCCTCAACATCCCTATGAGATAATGAAACATGTTAGATATGCTAAGTAAGATATTAAAACAACAAGAAAAACCAAATAAGCATACAAACAACATGAATCAACTTCATCTCATAGTGGATTGGTGTCACATGTGCTAGTGACCCTTTCCCAATCCTTGATCAAAGATTAAGATGATGTAAATGCAATGGAGATGATGAGCAAAATCAGTTCTCAAGGAGAGTGACTTTGCATATGCTTTTTGGATGAAATTGTGGAGGATTTTCTCAAAGATGAAGCTTCTATTTAAGGATTTTCAAAATTCTAAGTGTTGAAGAGAGACCAATGTGGGACAAAGATCGAACAAATGAAAGAAGGACACTTGTCAAGTGGTGATTGGTTGATGTATGTGCAAGATTTGGGAAAATTGCCCATGAGAGGGAGAATTTGAATTCAAATTTGGCAATAAATTTAGAGAGGGGGACAAGAAAAACAGTAATAAATGCAATGTTGGAGGGACAAATCAACTTTCCTTTGAACTCAAAGTTGAGGGAATATTCCCCATAAATGCCACGTTGATGGAAAATCTTGGATTTAATAAATAAAAAAATTGATTTATATGTGCAAGTGGCTAAATCTAGAGAATGCAAGTGGGTGAGATTAGCATTAGATCAAGATTAATTAGCTAGGATAATGATTAGGATGAGTTTGACCTCTTTGACTTAGATATTTGATTTATTTAAATCAAGAAGGATGGAATATGCATTATGATGGATGTTTGATTATTTTTATTAAAAAGGTTGATGATAAGTTTGATTTATTTGATTTAAGCTAATGACTTTAGGAGATTGATAAATAAACTTGATTTATTTTAAGAATGGATGAATATGATCTAGTTGAATGCATTATGTCAATTTGACGTGTCTACAGCATCCACAAGCCTTAATTAATGCATATTTTTTAGGATAATATCGACATAAACCAACATCCAATCATAATTCATCTAATTTTGGATTGTATGGCCCATATTTAGTGAATTGGGACTCATACACCACCAAGGTCATATGGGTCCCACCTAAGTTTTGAGGCTCTAATCCTGATTTCACATCAATCTAAGCCTTTCTTGAAAAATGTCTCCCAAATCTTAGCCTAATGGGACTCATATGCCACTTTTGGCGTATGAGTCCTATGTGGCTTAAAATTAAATTAAATTCAAATTCTTTGAGGGATTTTATTCTCCTAGATTTTATGATGGCTTTTAGTGTTGTAATTTCAAGAAATTTTGCATATAAACAAGTATAAATATAAGGTTACTTCACTCATTTTTCACCTAGCAAGTAATCAAGTGACCTAAGAATTTCATGAGAGCATTCATAATAGAAAATTGGAGATTAAAAGAGCATTCAAGAGTTTTCAAGAGCTGATTATCAAGTTTTTTAGAGGACCATTCAAATATCAAGCATCATGTCAAAGTCATCATGCATCATATTTGTTTTTGAGCTAACATTTGTGATGTAGGGTTTCAAGATTCAAGCAAGCATTCAATTCAAAGTCCATGTCATTCAAGCAAGAGTCAAGGTGTACATCCTTTGGAACCATTTCATACATGTTTTTATCACTTTATTTCTAGGGTTTGTTGAGTTGCAACATATCATTTTGTTCATTCATCATTCCTCCTTTCCATTTCATTTCATTTCAAGGTTTGATTACCAAAATGGGGTTTGACCAAGGAAAACCCCTTTCTATTAATAAATAAACATTTTTCCCTCTCTTTAGTGTGTGATTTGTAGGCCTAGGTTGAAGACACATTGAAGCAAAAGATTGGAAGAGGTTGTCAAGTTTGCAAAGTTGTCACCTTGTTTACAAGATCACTAAAATGAATCTATAGAACAAAATTTAGCATTTGAGGTCCAAAAATCAGGTTGAGAAGATAGAGAAGAGATTGAAGAGCAGATTTAGATCTTGATCCTCAATAAAATATAAGAGTGACTGATACACCAATTCTAGCATATGAGTCCTAGTATAGTTACTTTTCCATATTTCAAGAGTCTCAAACCTGTCACTACTAGCTTTTTGTTCCTACCTAGAAACCCTAATTTGGGACTAAATCACCCAGCTTGGCATATGAGTCTCAGCGTGCATTAAATTTAGTATTTTTAGCATTTTAGGTCTTTATTCAAACTTCTACATGTTTCCAGGTGCCCCTTTATACTTTTCCAATTAATTGTTTTGCTTGCATTCATTTCTAAGTCATTTATTCAAGTCTTGCACATCATTAGGTTTTGCATGTCACTTGTCTTTCCAAGCCCTAGCTTGGTGGTGAACCCTCTTTTAGTCCTTAATAACACCCTAGGATACCTTATTGTAAGATTTGTTTCCCCTTTCTTTCATCAGATTGAGATCTCTAAGGTTTCCTTGAATGAAACAATAGCGAAATATGATCCCTATACTCATGCTCTATCTCCTAAAAGGTGGGGCACCCTATTTCCATTGTTACAGTATGAAAATCCTAAACTATAATGCATAAAAGATACACAATGAACCGACAGTGTAAATAGTGGCTACTTACACTACTTTGGCCAAACTATTCTCACCTAGTTCTTCAAGTGACAGTCTTCCTATTCACATACACTTCTATAGCTCAGTTTGGATTATGACCGTTCATATACTATGCTTAGGTAATTTCCTTCCATATGTAATCCCTAACCTTAGAAATAACCTATTCCTATTTTCCAAAACCATAATGGTATCTCTATCAATAAATCATAAGCATAATTTATCCACTTCAATGGACATTCCAATCCCATGTATAACATTTTAGCTTTTCTATTTTGTAAATTAACTTTGCATAAACAAGCTATTCTCTTCAAAGGAAAACCTAGTCCCAAGTATATATTCTAAAGTATGGATACATAAGCTTCATCTAATCATAGATAAAATATTCCTAAATAACTGACCCCATTCAGTAATACATCACATTAATAAGTGATTCCCATCAAGATTATAGCCACAACAATGAATGACCTCAATTGAACAATAATCATATCAATAGATGATTCCATTTGAGAGTGTAATCTCCTTAGTAAAAAGACTTATTCAAAAGAGTAGAATCTTGTCAATAATATGGATTTATATCAAGAGTGTAGAAACTAATCAAGTAAAAACTATAACTCAATAGGTAATCTCACTATGGCTACAATCAAGTAATAATTCCTAAACTCAAGTGATTTATTTAACTACATAGGTGAGTCTCAACCTTGGTATATCCTAATCCTAGGATAAAGTCAACAATCAATGACTAGTCCGATCATATAGATTAATCATAATCTATGTTCTTCAAAAAATCTCAAATACATAAGCCATCCAAGTAGGTTATTCCCAACCTATAGGTTTTAATGAGTAGTCAAGTACATATCCCAACCCAGCAGGTAAATCTTAACCTAAGGCTTCATTATTTAATTGAATAAATTTCTTGACATAAATAGGTTGTTCTAAACCTAGGGTTTCATTTGAGTGTACAGTATAATCAAGTGACCATTCAAGTAAGGTTAATTGACATGGTTTGCATAATAGGTATGTGTAGGATCATGATGGGCCAAAAAGTGGCAATATGATGGGTATGTGGATGACGACTATTTTTTTACCCAAAATTGATGAAACAAAAAAGGTTTTTAAAGGAGCTTCTCAGCTTTCCACCAATATAAATTATGCTCTACTTTGAATTGAATAAGTAATTATTATTCATTTTCTATTCAAATTACGACTAAAGTCTTGATTGATAGGCTGGTTGAAAAACATCTATAGCTTTCAATCGATATCACATTTTTTGAATCCAAAACATGCGTTACATTCTAGGCTTTGCATACTATAGAATAAAAAAAAAGAAAAAATGAATTTCATGAGGTTTTGACCAAGTTAAGGTGGTTAGACATACGATTTTTTATATTTTTAAAAAAGTTGTAATAAAAAATTCATAATTAATTATTTACTTTAAAAAAATTACAAAAAAATATGCATCACATCGAGGCATGAGTCTTCTACTTATATCTAAAATATTATAAAAAAATATTATCATTTTATTGTGGTTAGGGTGGTCAGACATACACCTACTTATTTTTTCCCTAAAATTTAAGTACCACTGCATTGAAATTTCAAATTTTCACCAAATAGATTTTTTTAAAAAAAAAACATACCTAGTAGTTTAGAACTTACATTAAATTTGTTACATATTCTATTCTTACACATTTTTTAAATAATATAGATAACTTATTCAAATTTTTACGTCAAGTTTCCTAACTATGATTTTTCTAAAGTTTTTGCCACTTAAGGGCCTATTTTTTCCATCATGATCTTGCACATACCCTAATGTCACATCATAACTTTCATACCTTCACCTGTGTTGCAATGCTATTTCCTTAACATTCCCAAGGTTTCCTAGCATAATAAGCTATAGTGTCAAGTCTATTAATGACGATACATTTCACATTATATGTATGTAGTGTTACTACCTATGTATAGGAACATTGTAAAAATGACCATATACGGTACCTTAAAGTAATAAACTAATAAATAGATTTCTCAAGCATGTATCAAATGAGATCATCCGTGTATCTTTGTATCAAATAACTTTTAAGCTGGGTATGTGCAAGATCATGGTGGGCCAAAAAGTGGCAATATGATGGGTATGTGGCTGACGACTTTTTTTTACCCAAAATTGATGAAATGAAAAGGGTTTTTAAAGGAGATTCTCAGCTTTCCACCAATATAAATTATGCTTTACTTTGAATTTAATAAGTAATTATTATTCAGTTTCTATTCAAATTATGACTAAAGTCCTGATTGATAGACTGATTGAAAAACATCTATAGCTTTTAAACGGTATCACATTTTTTGAATCCAAAATATGCGTCACATTCTATGATTTGTATAATATTGGATTAAAAAAATAAAAAAATCAATTTCATGAAGTTTTGACCAAGTTAAGGTGGTCAGACATATGAGTTTTTTATATTTTTTAAAAGTTGTAATAAAAAATTCATAATTAATTGTTTACTTTGAAAAAAAATATATGCATCACATTGGGACATGATCCTCTACTTATATCTAAAATCTTATAAAAAAATCTTATCATTTTATTTTGGTTAGGGTGGTCAAACAGACACCTACTTCTTATTTTTTCCCAAATTTAAGTACTCGCATTGAAATTTCAAATTTTCACCAAATAGATTTTTTTTAAAACAAATCTAGTAGTTTAGAAACTACATTCAATTTTTTATAGATTCTATTCTTACATATTTTTGAAATAATATAGATAACTTATTCAATTTTTTACGTCAAGTTGCCCAACTCTGATTTTTCTGATTTTTTTCCACTTAAGGGCCTATTTTTTCCATGATGATCCTACACATACCCACCTATTCATATTTCATTATTCTTGGTATACTTATACTAATGATAAAAAACCATCCTATTATGGATTATATACAACATTTTCATAGAAAAGCATACAACAAATTATTTTCCTTTCCATAAGAAAATGCTATGATTCATTAAGGCAAGTATTCTCAAGTAATTCCAATCAAAGTGATCAAGACTCATTCTTTCATAATAAAAGAAAAATAAAAGAATATTAGATCCTCATGCCCGTAATACACTTGATACAATTGACTGATTTGATTCCCAACCTTAAAATGGTAGAGCTTACTAGCTTCACTTTAACTTCTCAAAGCAATTCTTCACTATATCCTTCTTTCTTTAAGATCAAAAACTAACTCAATGCTCTTACAAAATATAAATCTCAGAACATTTGCAGCAGAATAAAACTACAAAATTTGTGCATCCCAAATAAGAGAGTGTCTCATCTATTTATATAAAATATTGAGACATTGAAGCCTAAAGAAAAGGTATGCTATTTGATAGCTCTAAAGCATGGAGGTCAACTCATCTCTCATAGAGAAAAGGTGGTAGAATTCTAAGTACACACTCAGCTTGGTTTCTACAGATCCGCCTCCTTTATTTGATAGGTATTGTGGGTTTAGCTCAAATCAAATGTTTTATCATCAGAAAGAGAGATAAATGTAGCCAAAGGTTGGCAAAGAGTTCCCAAAATGATAAGTCACCTGCTACAGAATGATCTCCAAGGATCGAATAGAGCATATTCAACAATAAAATACATGAAACAAACTTATCCATTGCTTGCTGTGGGAGGAATACATTAAAATCCCATGGCATATATATAAAAAAGCTTCAGGAAATACACTCATGGCAGCCACCATAACACAAAAAGTAGTAAAATTATTACCAGATGTAGGCTCAGAATACAAAATAACAAAGGCTTAACTCTTCATGTTGCTTCTAGGCACAAAAAAATCGATTGAAATAGTGCAAAAATCCATAGTTCTAAGCTATAAAAAAGTCTTCCATGTCGGCCATAGCTTCTTTCAAAGCTTCCTCACCAAGAAATAAAGCCTCAAATTTCAAACCAAAATGCCCAGGTTGATTCACATATGTCAACCATAACACAGAATAAAAGCACAGATACACAAAAATACAGAAAAATGTATCAGAAATATGTGCATAGTTGTTGTTGTAGAAGCCATGAATTGACCAAAAATGAAGAGGGTTATGACTTACCACACATTCCTCTATGGAAATTTTCAGCAAACCATCTAAAACAGTAAAATATGGTGAACAATCATGCTTACAGAGAGTCTATTCCATGGTAGCTAGATGAAACCCTCAATTATGGCGGTGCAACAACTTGCCTTTCTTTTCCTCCAAAGCTCAAAATACAAAATGATTCAAGATTTTTAGGGTTTGACCTTTCTAAAAAATGCTCTAATCATTGTTTATTGTTTTTTCCTTGTGTTTCAAAGTTTGGTCATTTTGAATCATTGATGTATTATTGACTATTAAGTCAATAAAACTTAAACATGCTTAGGGAGCCCGTGTATATTGATAGTTGACTTAAAGAATAATTTAAGTCATTATTTCTTTTAGAAATAATAATGACCTCATGAATGTTTTCATGATTATACCCAAGCTATTATTGTAAAAATATATTAATGTATTATTACATTAATATTTAAAATGAAAATAAGGAGGCCATTTCCACATTTTGAATATTAAAATAATCATACATTTGGTTACTTTTAATATTTAATCACTTGATCTTCCTTAAGAAAATAATGAAAAGATGCAGATGTAACTAGAGGAATCAATGTTTATTGACTGAAGATCATCATTCACAATTCCGAGATGGAGTTACAATTATCTTGGGCAGATTGATAAAAACAAGGTGGCTTTCACATGCTTAGACCCACTTTTTGGGGAAATTCCAGTTCAGTTTGAGTGCTCCATGGATCAATTATGAGTTGACGGCTAGTTTGAGACTAATTCACTCATTTTTGCATGAGTTTGGACTATTTTTATCAGGTTTTTCTCTTCTGCTCGGATCTCACATTGGAGATGTAGTTTTCACTTCAGTTCTCATTCAATTCCATTTTTGGCTACTTTGTGCATCCCTTTTTTGTATATATTGGAAAAAGTTAAGTCTTTTTCCTCTAGTTCTTATTTTTCAAACTTTGCATTCTATAAAGAGAAATATTTTGTAACTCAGCTTTCAGTTTCAGATTAATATACAACAGGTTTACAGATTCAATTTATGTCATTTTTTGCAAAGATTCCTTTAATTTCAGTGAAGTCAAATGTCTACCATTATGTTGTTTTTATGAATGATTTGATGATATTTTACTGTGTTTCAATATCAAAACCTTTAAAATCATTGTCTCATTTATATTTACATGCATTCAAAAATAGTGAAAAATCATAGGTCTTAGGCTATGTGTTGGAATAATCCTTTCTTTTCATGTTGTGAAAACCCAGTTTTAATTCAAAGAAGAATTTTATTCAAGCCTTCCTCAGAATCATTTTTGTGATCAAGTTCTTAAATTGATTCATGTGGATAGATTTTATGAGAATTATTGTGACTTAGAGTTGCATGTTTTTATCAATTAAGTGCATCACCCATAGTTTACAGTTTTCAGTGCATTTATTTCAAGCCTTTTTACCCTTTTTCCATTACAAGTTACCCGGTAATTAACCTAAAAATTTAATAGGAAGCCGACCTAGAACCCAAAGGTTTACTTTCAAATAAGATACCCACAACCTGAAATTATTCCAATTTTTCAACAGATTGTTGAATTTAATCATTCAAGCATTTCGGGTGCAATCCATTTTACAACAGTTTTTGGCACGCCCAGTATGACTCTAAAGATCACTTCAGAGAAAGAATTCAAAGATACACGTTGTTCTGGTATACGTATATGCATAAAATTGGTCATGTCTAATTAATCCCAACATTAATTAAATATTTATTATTTAATTATTATTTTTAAAAGTCTTCCACATATGATTAAATTTAATTAATTTAATTATATTGTTCATTCACTTTATTCTTCCACTTTGATTAAATAAATTTATTTAATTTAATTACCACTTTCTTAAGTCCACTTAATTAATTAAATAAATATCATTGTTTATTTAAATTAATTATCACATTTAAGATTAATTAAATCCTTGATTTAATTGAATTTAATTTCCTTTCTCCTATTCAAATCTTTCTTCTAATTGATTAAATATTTTATTTAATTAATTTCATTTACATGTCATTTCCTAAAATTTTAATTAAATATCTTTATTTAATTAAATATATTTTCATATCTGTTCAAATCATAATGAAATATTTCATTTAATTATGAAATCCTCCATTATTCTTCAAATCTTAATTAAATATTCTATTTTAAGAAAATATTTCATGTCACCAATAAATGAATAATGAATTTAGTAAATTCATTATTTAACTTCAAACTCTTTGCTCAAATCTTACAAAAAGATGATTTTTACAATTCATCTTTATCATCTCATCTTATCTCTTCCACGAAAAAGGAAACAAATCTTGCTTTTTGGTTTTTTTCTATTTTTCTCTCCAGTCTTATCCATCTTCGCCTGTTCGATCTGCGAGGAATTTTCACAGCCGTTGATCATATCAGCCAATCATAATCTTTCGAAAACTCTATAAATACCCCTACTAATCCAAGCATTGGTTACAACACACACGTACATTAGAGCTTACTTGCATTCTAGCATTCTAGTATTTTAGCATTATCATCATCATTTTTAGCTTTTGTAATTTCATAATCTTTCATTTTAGTATTCATAGCATGTTAATCATATCTTAGCTTAGCATGCATTCATATTCAATCTCATTCTCTAGGAAGACCATTTTTTGAGCCTAGCACACAAATCTAAGAGCAAGCTGGAATCGACAAAAACATTAGAGATACAAGACAATAGGACGACATCAACGACATAATACTGAGTTTGCATTCTTTGTATTTAATTTTCTATTTTTGATTTAATGTTCTATCGATGTGTTTTGATTTGTTTAATATACATTTGATATACTCTAAAAATTGATCACACATTTCTGGTGCCCACCGTGGGGCCTTACCCCATTTTTAACATCTACTCGCAGGTTTTCACATTCTGGCATTCGGATTTTTGACAAAAATTCTCATTTTAGCACATCCGCAGATTTCTATAGTGCATCTGCGGGTTTATGTGGCGCATACAGAGTTTCTTTCAGCACTTTTGCAGGTCTTTCGGTGCATTTAGGAACTATTTCGGTGCATTTAGGGAATAGAACAATGCTTACGAGGAACATAATGGAGCATATACTCAACTCATTTTATTAAAAATTTTGAAAAAAGGAAAAAAATGTTGCATTTTCTTTTAGCGCATATAGGATTTTCTGTAGCACTTATAGGATCTATTTTATCACATTTACTTATTTTTCTAGTGCATATATATGATCTTGTAGCGCATATAGGGTGTAACTAAACAAGTTTCTGAGTCGGACGCCTTCCGCAGATCAGACCTTTTCTGGCTTAAAAAGAACCAATTTAGGATAGTCACATCTAGTTTTTTAAAAAGAAGCAACCCTAGGGTAGACATGGATTTAAAATGAAGCAATCTAGGATAGTCACCACACAATGATTTTTGTGGTTAAAATTGAACAACTTGTTTTCGTGAAGCAACATCTTCACATAGTTTAGATCATTGTGATTTGGGCTCTAAAAAGAACACTATCTACTGTGTTTGTGGCAATAGGTCTATGCTCTCCCCTTAAGTGGGTGATCAAAATACCAGACTTTCCTTTTACATTTCTACAATTTTTAATGCTTTATTACATCTTGTAGAGGGCTTGCTCTTGTGGGAAAAAGTACTCACCTAAGAGGAATGACCCAAGTTGGTTCAAGCCAAAGCCAGGCTATTCCACCCCACTATAAAATTTAAAGCAAATATGGGGAAACCCACTTTTTCCGGTAGTGTGCAAGATAACCATACCCAAAGCCTTTGTTCTAAAGGTTGGGAGGTCTCTTAAGGGAGTTTATTATTTCCGCACCAAACATAAACCCTTATTAAGAACCTAGTGTAGTAGCCAACTAAAGTCAGTTTCTGAACATCGTAATAATCACAGTGCAAGAGGAGGGAAGAATTTTCCCCCAAGACACTCACCATATAACTGCCAAGGAGCATTTGCTCAAGGGATCCGGTATCCACTTCCATCACTCTAAGTATGTGCCTGGAAAAGACAAAAACACGGGTGCCCCTTTGCGGGTGACACAGCTGTGTGAGTCAACATAGTTCTAAGATGTGGGTTGTGGTTATTATGATGACCTACTTGAGTACTAAGAGTGAGTGCCTAAATTGTCTGTTATGTGTGAAACCTATGAAAACACTTTTTCAAAAACATTTTTGAGCATACACTTGATGTTTAGTATAGGGCTTAAGAGAAACTATTTTCAGAGTGTTTGTTGCGTTTTAAATCACATTAATTCAGATAAAAGATCATCCAAAATGAACATGCCAAATTTTAGCTGAAACTGCTCACAACTGTTCAGAAAATTGCTTTGGAAAACCATTTTAGTGCATATAGGGTATATTTTAGCGCATATGAGGTTTGTTCTAGCACATTTATTGGTTAGATCAGTGCATTTAGAGTTTGTTTTAGCACATTGAGTATTGTAGCGCATATCTTGAGCAAACAAATTTTGGTCACTACCCAAAACTTTTTTAAGTGCATATAGGACACAGAGTAGCGCATCTGAGGTCTGTTGTAGTGCATTTGACTATTTCTCGGGTGCATATACCTATTTCTGCAGTGCTTACAGGGTACAGAGTGGTGCATCTGTCATTTTCCATAATTTTTACTATTGACAGATCTGAGTTTATAACATCTTCGGTCTAGTAACCTTTTGACATTTCTCTCATGCTTAGAGAATGGAAATCAACCAAAATTTTCAAGAAATCGATTGTCAATAGGATCAAGAAACCTAAGAAACATTTGAGTTACAAGAAAACTTTGCAATGAAGGAAGCTTTTGTATAAAAGTATAAACGTCTTGCTTCATCACCGTCATTTTCTCCATAGATACCAAGATTTTTCTAGGGGGTTTACTGACGAATACACTGTAGAGCCTTTATATTCATGAGCATATTTCCATAGAAGATATCTATCTCAATGACACAATCACAATCAGCCTCTTGAGTTCGATTATCTACCACAATCTTTCATTGAGTATCCAAAACATCCCAGTCAAATCCTTTAGTGATCTTAATTAGGCTATTTCATATACTTATCATTCTTTGAAAACAAAGATCAAATCTTAAAAGTGCACCTTTCAAACCAATTTTTGATTTCGTGATTCAACTTCCCCAATAGGATTCAGACATCCTTCATCATTGGAAGCCACAATCAAGAATTAGGAACGTATTTTTATCATATCATAAGATTTTCATCTTATCAGATCCAAACATCATCATCTGTGCACTTATCAAATTGTGATCTCAGTCTAGAAGAACATTTCAGAATAATATGCCTATTTTTACAAGATCTTAATACAATAAGCTGAAAGAGGATATTCAACAAGATCATACCCAAAGAACTCAAGAAGAAGGTGAGAATAGTAATCCCCTTTATAGTGTGAGTCAAAATCCCCTATTTAACGACAACATGGTTGAAAGAGAAGAAAATCCATTTCACAAATATAGGGATATGAAAAAAACTCTTTTAGATAGTGATGATGAATGAGATGAACAACGTCTTAGAGAGGCTGAGCAAGATCCCAAATTTCATAAAGCCTTAGAAAATATTTTGGAGCATAATAAAGAAAAATATTTCTTGTATCTAGCTTACAAAGGAGCTAAATCGCCTCATGATTTTGATACTGAAAACATAAAGAGTAGTCCTGATGAAACACCCTTGTCTGGTATTAGTGCCTTGTCTCAACAAATTAAAGCACTACAAGGACAAATTAAAGATCTACAAGGGGGAGCCACAACAAAGACATACGCTCTGGAGGAAATCTTTCCTTATCCTTTTGACCGATGTCTCAACATGATCCTATTTCCCAAACATTGTGAAATCCCAAAGTTTGATTGTTATAATGGGAAATCAGATCCAATCGATCATATTAGGGACTTCTGAAATATGACTTTAGAGTTTTCTCATGAGGACACATACTTAATGTGTTTGTTTCCTAGAAATCTTGGAGGCCAATCTATGGAATAGCTATCAAAAATCACACTGCCTATCAAGACATTTGAGGAATTGATTAATGAGTTCATATCACAATATTCTTACAACATTCAACATCAAATAACCATTATTGATCTCTACAAGGCTAAACAGAAACCTGGTGAGCCATTCATTACATTTCTTCATAGATGAAGATTTTTTGCTAGATACCCATGCCATGTTCCTGAAAAAGAAAAGATCACCACTTTCATAAACAGCTTAGATCAAGAGATGAGCTATCACCTTAATCTTCATTTTCCTCCCTCTTTTCAAAAAATGATTGAAAATTCCATCACCATTTAAAGTGCCTTGGTCCAGAGAGGGATAATAAAACTTGATAAGGACCATCCTAGCTTGTCAAATCACCACAATGAAAAATATAAGTTTTGGACTCGCAACAAAAATGTGGTGAATGATGGTGTTGTAGATGCAAATCATGTCTCAACTAAGCCATTTTTTCTTAATGCTCCTCACAACAATAACTATAACAATGTTAACTCGGTCAAAAATCAGGGAAACAACCCTCCTCCTCTGAGGAATAATGTGAATCAAACTTTTGCCCCCAATCAAGGGAATTCCACCAATCAAGGTTACCATGGAAATGATAATAACAAAAATTCCTTAGGCAACACCTCGAACACAAATCCACAACGATCTTCATTCTTCTCTAACAGAAGAACTTTTACTCCACTAGGTCAATCCTTAGAATCTTCATTCAAAGAATTGATGGCTAAAAATGCTCTTACTTTGCCGCCTCAATGCAATTTTGAACCCAGTGTGAAGCCTCCATCATGGAATTATGCATACTATTGTGATTATCATTGGTGCAAGGGCCATTGCACAAATAATTGTGAAGCCTTGAAAAATAAAGTCCAAGACATAATCAAAAATGGCACCATCACAATAGAAGGATACCAACAATCAAATGAAGACCACCAAGAATTTCGCAACCCTTTTCCCAACTATCAAAAGGGTGAGTCCTCAGGAAAAAGTGTGAATCATATCAATGATCATATAATCAATCATATTTACACTGATGACGAGTGGGTTAATGTTCTAAAAGTTAAGGAAAATATGGAATATAGAGAAGTCAACACAACAACAAGAGCACAAGCTAAAGTTGTCTTAAAGGGTGCTTCTTCAAAAACCACTGTGCCCCTACCTCAACATCAATATGACTTAGTCAATCAACTTGGAAAAACTCCTGCTCATATTTCTATCTTGGAACTCCTGAAGCTTTCCCCAACACACAAGGAAATTCTAGAAAAGGCTCTCATTGAAACAATTGTATCCACCGATCTAGATGTGGACCGATTTCAAGCCATGGTGGGACACTTTTCCTCACCCACATGCCTCTCATTCTTTGAAAAATATGACATTTCCATGACATATCCCCACAATTCATCACTATACTTAGAAGTCATAATCCATAAGTTTTGTGTCAGATGCATCCTAATAAATGGAGGTGCTTGTTTGAACATATGTACTATGAAGTTAGTTCGGGCTTTATGATTTCCTGAGGACTCCATTCATCCCAAAAGAAAGATTACTATTAAAGCCTATGATGATGAGGAAAGAGCGTCCAAGGGATTAATCATGCTTCCAATCATAGTGGGACCTGTTATCAAAAATACTTTCTATCAAGTGTTAGATCATGACCTTGCATACAACATCTTGTTGGGTCATCCTTGGATCCACAAAATGCAAGTTGTCTCGTTCACATATCATCAATTTCTTAAGTTTCCATATGAAGGACATGAGATCACAATACCAGCTGATAATTCAAACAGTCAAACTTGTACCAAAATCGAAGCTAGTCAAGATACTTTGGTTCCCAACAATAGAGAAGCTCCTACTAATAATTCTCTCAAAGTTGATACACAAATCAGTCAGTTAACCAAAAGCTTTGACAAGAAACTATGGTTCACAGAAAATGTAGTGGAGTACTCTCTATGTCTTGCTAATCTACCTATATCACCTCATTCACATGGAAAACCCTCTATTGCACAACAACAGATATCTGTAGCATCCACATCAACACAACCACCAATAGAGCCAAATACAAAGTTTAATGGATGATTTATCAAAGAACAATTCCCTATGGAAGATTCTGAGGATAGAGAAGTTTTAAGTTGGCTCTGTAAAGATGAAGATGAAATGGTTCTTAATATCAAACTACCAATTGATCAATATGGAAAAGGATATCCAATCATGCAAAAGATGGGCTACGATGGTAATGGTCCTATCGGAAAGAGAAAAGAAGGATTAGTTGAGCCTATTCACCTTACAGGACTTGCTACAAAAGATAAAACATGACTAGGCTATGATACCAACTCAAAAGAACTAATATCTAAGTAGTTGCATGATACTATTCTCACATTGCAAGAAGGGTTGGATACAAGGGAATCATGTTTGACAGCAATTCAGAATTTCATGGATAATAATTATGACATAGATTCTAGTGAATATGAATGGGACACCATCCAGAATGATGAGCTCTAGAGGGACAAAAAGGTTGATGTGGTACACAAGTACACCCCAACTGCAAGAATCTGAACTACAAGGTGACTATGATTCTAGTGATACCAAGTCAGATTTAATCGAACAATATTATTGTGATAACAATACCATAATTGATTTTCCTCATACATCGGATCATACAGACAATTTTGTTATGACCTTAACCATAGCCAATCTCATGCAACCCAATGACCCACTACCACTGATCCATCCTGATCTCATTGACTGGGATTTATCCGGACCTATCGATCTACCTATGTTCCCAAGCGATGAATCTATCGTGAACTTCTTTTCCACATATGACACAAATAATTGTTCCACTAGCAATTTTTGGCATAGATTATTTAATCAGGAGAGTGTCAAGTCTCCTAGCTGCAAAAATAAAAGTCAAAAAGAAAGATCTAATGGTGAAAACCAAAATCTGGTAGTGTTAGATCAAACAAAAGATAAAATAAAGAGTGTATCAGATGGTGAAATTTTTTTAAGGCACCTGATGATGGGATACTTGACACTCTCCTGGAGCATTTTCATGAGCAATCACCTATCTTGATTGAGCCTACAAAAGCAATTAATCTTGAAACTTCAGAAAAACCAAAGATTCTACAATTAGTTGCATCAATGATAGATAAAGAAGTACCTGAATTCATGGAATTTCTCAAAACAAATCAAGTCAACCTTGCTTGGTCTTATGCAGACATGCTAGGTGTTGATCCTGATCTTATAATGCATCACTTGTCCATCAAACCAGGAGTTAAACTGGTGAAACAAAAACTCAGAAAGATGCATCCTCATGTTGCACTACTGGTTAAAGAACTCTGAAAACTCCTTGATGTGGGATTTATAAGATCGATCGACTATGTAGAATGGATCTCCAACATAATTCTTGTTTCCAAGCCCGAAAAAAGTGTCAAAGCCTGACAAAAGTGTCAAAGTGTGCACAAACTTCAGAGATCTTAATAAGGAATTTCCTAAGGATGACTTCTCACTTCCAAGCATTGATACTATAGTTGATCTAATAGCTGGCCATGCCCTGTATTTGCTAATGGATGGTTTTTCTGGTTACAACCAAATCAATATTGCACTTGAAGACCAGGACAAAACAACATTCACATGTCCATGGGGGACTTACTATTGGAATGTCATGCCTTTCGGTCTAAAGAACACTAGGGCTACTTACCAAAGAGCTATGACTACAATTTTTCATGACATGATGCACACATTCATGGAATATTATGTAGATGACACATTGGCAAAGTCATACACACAAGAAGGACATCTCAAAGTGTTATCCAAAATCTTTGCAAGGTTGGAAAAGTTCAAAGTTCACCTCAACCCCAAGAAATGTGTTTTTGGGGTCACATCTAGGACGCTCTTAGGATACATCTAGTGTTAGTAAAAGGAATTGAAGTAGATCCTGCCAAGGTGCAAGCAATCATGGAAATGCCACCATCAAGGAATATCATTAAGTTGAGGTCATTACAAGGATGACTTCAATCTATACAAAGGTTCATTGCACAACTGGCCATTAAAATCCTACCTTTCACACATCTATTGCATAAGAATGTTCCTTTCAAATGGGATGATAAGTGTGAATTAGCCTTTCAATAGATCAAACAATACCTGATGAACCCACCAGTTCTACTACCACCAAATCCAGACATACCTCTAATCTTATATATTGCCACAACAGAGACATCTTTTGGGGCATTATTAGCACAAGAGGACTCTACAGGAAAGGAACATGCCATTTATTACATTAGTCGAATGCTAACAGGTCTTGAACTCAACTACACTTTCATCGAGAAGGCTTGTCTCGTAGTAGTCTTTGCATCACAAAAGTTTTGATAGTACATGTCAACTCATACAATCAATCTTGTTGCAAAGATTGATCCACTCAAGTATCTATTAAGCAAAGCTACATTGATAGGAAGGTTAGCAAAATGGGTCACGATCCTAAGCGAGTTTGACATTCATTATGTTGATCACAAATCAATCAAAGGATGAGTTATCATTGATCAACTAGCTGAAGCACTACTACAAGTAGCGCATCCCATGCACATTGAATTTCCAGACGTCAATGTCTTCACGACAGAATCCAAGCAACCTTGGTCTTTATACTTTAATGGTTCTTTCACTCAATATAGATCGGGGGAAGGCATACTCTTTGTCACACCTCAAGGAAATACCATTCCTCAATCATATCGGCTAATGTTTCCATGCACTAATAACATAGTCGAATATGAAGCTTTAATCACTAGACTCAAGATAGCATTGGAATGGAGGATCACAAAACTACAAGTTTATGGTGAATCACAGTTAGTCATTAATCAGATCAATGATGATTATCAGACCAAAGATGACAAACTATTGCCATATAAGAAAATGGTTGATGATTTCAAGAAGTACTTCATAGATATCAAGTTCATACAGATTTCAAGACTTGATAACAAAGCAGCTAACACTATGGCCACGATCGCATCATTGCTACAACTCCCAAAAAATCATGCTTGCTATGAGTTTCTTGTGGAACAATCATTTGCACCTGCCTATGACACACCTAAAAGCCAAATCATTTTCCACTTAGTAGGATCCGATTCAACCTTGGTATGGCAAGATTTATGCCTACCTAAAAGATGACATCTTACCACTCGACCTATCTCGTAACCAAAAGGGAAATTTTATTCGCCAATCCTCATGCTATACACTTATCGCTAACACCCTTTATCGCCACAGTCTTGATGGTACTTTACTTCGATGTCTTGAACATGATGAATTTGACAAGGCTTTACAAGAAGTTCATGGTGGCATTTGTGGTACTCATTTGAGTGGACTGACCTTATCCAAGAAATTAATTAGGATGGGCTACTACTAGCCGACTATGGAGAGGGAATCATTCACCTTTTGTGAAGAAATGCTCAAAATGTTAGATTCATGGGAATCTCATCCATGCTTCTGCACAAGAACTTCAACCATTCATGCCAACTTGGCCATTCTCTCAATGGGGTTAGATCTAATTGAAAATATTCATCCCTCATCATCAAACAGACACAAGTTTATCATCACAACGACAAAGTACTTTACCAAGTGGATTGAGGCAATACCTATGACTAAGGTTACCAACAAACAAATCTCAACATTCATACTCAACTATCTCATTTGTCGGTATGGCATTCCCAACTCCATTATCATAGATAATGGATGACCATTCAAGAATCAGGATGTTGATGAACTTTGTGAAATATTCCATATCTAGCACAGATATTCAACACCTTATTATCCACAACGAAATGGCTAAGCAGAGGCCTCAAACAAAAAAATACTAAAAATCTTGAAAAAGACTGTGAATGATGTGGGGAAAGATTGGCACATTTGACTTAATCCTGCATTATGGGCCTACAGAACTAGCATTTGAATGCCAACAGGAGCAACACCATTTTGTCTTGTCTATGGAGTAGAATCCATTTTGCCACTAGAGGTTGAGATTCCATCACTAAGGATATCCTTAAAGGGTCTCACAACAGATGATGAATATAGAGTTTCTCGACTACAAGAACTAGAAGTCCTTGATAAGAAGAGACAATGAGCAGTTGATCATTTGAAAGCATATCAATAGATGATGTCTCGCAGCTATAATCACATATTCAAGCCACACACCTTTCAGGTTGGTGATCTTTTTCTAAAGGAGAACCAACGCAATCAATAAGACAGAGAGAAGAAAGGTAAGTTTGAACCAAATTGGCTGGGTCCTTACATGATCATTGTTGTATATAGTTCAGGGGCATACAAGCTATCAACACCAAAAGGGGACCTGTTTGACAAACCTATCAACAACATGCATCTAAAAAAGTATTATTTCTAAAGCAGTCATCATCATCCATAAATATCCTAAAAAAAATCACAAAAATAGCATAAAAAGTCGTGAAAAAATCACAAAAATAGTAGAAAAAGTCTTGAAAAATCACAAAAATAGCAGAAAAAGTCCTAAAAATAAAAAAAACAAAAATTTTTTTCATAGGGTGAAAACCTGGCAATAGGCAGTCTATTGACAAGGAAAATACAAAAAAATTAAAATAAAAAAGAAATCAGAAAAATGCAATGAAAACAAATAGTGAAAATCTGGCAAACAGACACTATTTGTAGTTCTCCATCTATTGGTTCATGTTCTGCACTTAGCTTCTTAGCCTTCATTGCATGCATCTTTCCATCATCTTAGAGCCATACTAGCATCATATTGCCATCATTTTCCTCGAGTGATAACGTCTTACCATGGCTTGATCATTGTACATATCCATTTTAGTAAGTTGTGTCAATACTAGGGGAAAATGTTGACATACTAGGGGCACTCAACTTTTAGATTTTACCAAAACAGCTAGACAATGACATAAAATCTAGTCATGCGAACAAACAATCAGATCACATGAACAGTTATCAAATCATTGATCCATATCACAAACATTATTAGAAAATACCATATCATGACTCATATCTAGATGATCTAAAATCTGAATAATGTTTGGAATAGTAGTATTATATTTTGAACAATGGTTGTTTGATTTTTTGATATCATCTCTCTAGAGCACACTCGATGATGTATTGAACTAGAGTGGCAAGGAAAGAGGATGATTTTTCTTTGTCTGTTGTCTTGAGGTTAACTATCAATTTGGTGCAAAAATGTCACGAGACATGATTTCCAAAGTGTATCATTGATGACGGTTCCACATTTGCATCAGAAAATGGTTAGTCTTTGTTTGTGTATGCAAGAAATGCTCAGGTCATCTCGGTTCAATTATACCTCGATGCTTGTGTTCGCTCGCTATATCAAAAATCATGAAAGTTGTACTCAGGTCATCGTTGGTGCTAATTTCCCCTCTGATGCTTATACATACTTCCAACATTTTAAAATTCTCGATGATGATTTAGGAAAGCTAACAGAAGGCTCAATAAGTGGTAGTTTCATTTAGTTGCATTTCATTTAGATCATTGTACATATCTACATACTAGATTTGCATCAGAGTTTCAAAAAGGCTGAACAAAAACATCAACGGCTGTCATGTCTCTTTGGACTATTTGCGGAGGACATTTGGACATTTGTTTCATTATCATCTTTCATCTTCATCCTCATTTCATTAATCATTATCATTTCATTTAGGTCATGTACATATCAGATAGTTTATAATCATGTATCATTCATTTTCATATCATTTAGATACTTTATCATTTAGTTATCCATCATTATGCATTATCATTTCATTTATCATTTTTCATATCATATAATTTCATTGCATGCCATTAATCATTCAGATCCTTTATCATTTCATATCATTCATCCCTTAGATATTTTCATATCATTTCCATCTTTCATATTATCTATCGTCTTCATATCATTAACATCTTATCATTTTCATATCCATGTCATTTTCATTCTATACGGTTACATCCCATTTACCATCTTCATTTTATCATTTCACTTCATTTTAGCATTTCATTTCACTTCATTTTAGCATTTCATTTCATTTCATTTTCTCTTTTCATTTCATTTCATTTTATCATTTCATTTCACTTATCATTTCATAATCTATTTTCACTTATCATTCCATTACATCTTCATTACCATTTCATTATCATATTTTATCTTTGTGTCAACATTTCATAATCTATTTCATTTCACTTATCATTTCATTACATTCTCATTTTCATTTCATTTAGCATTATCATTTCATTTGTTTCATCTCATTTCATTACATTTCATTACATACCATTTATCATCCTATCATACATTTCATTATTAGTAATCATTTCACTTCATATCATTTATCATTCGTCACATTACAATCATATCATATCTTTACCCATCTATCATTTTCATATTATTTATATATATCATGCCATTTTTCACATATCATTTCAGATTTTTTCCTAATTCATATACATACTACACGTTCATGATGCATTTCATAAACACAACATCCATTTTCCATCGCATCATCATTATTTATTGCATTTGAAAAATCCAAAAAAAAACATTTCATACATACAATACATTTGCACATCATTTGCAAAACATAAATTTTCATAACATTTCATATCATATATCATATCATTTCAACACGTTGCATTTTTATTATCATCATCCACCTGCATGACATCATTAGTACACATCACAAATCACCATCATAGCATGAATTATCCTACATATCATGTTAGTCATCAAATCATAAACATGCATATCAAAATCCATATCACATCACATCAAAGAAACACATCATCAAAACTCATTGCCACTGAATATCATCACTCATCAAAAAAATAAATACAAATGTCCAATGTTCAATGAAACTAAACAATATAGAGAGATACATGAGATATGATAAAAAATAATATACATGTCCCCACAAAATTAGATACACCAATAATCCTGCATCGATAACTCAAGGCTGGCTGGTGGACCCCCCTCACAGAGCTGGTTTAGAGGATGATGGCCCGCTCCCTACATCTAGATCTTGTTGTGGCCCTGTGACCCCTCTATTGTGTGTAGTTGTCTGTGATCTTCTCTTGGTCCTACTATGGGGCTGAGGGTAAGGCTCTTTGTGGTTAATAGGACACAACTCCTCATACCGAACTCAGTAATACTCGGCCTCCCTAGCAATCTCAATCCCCTATGCAATGGCCTCTTGTAAGGATGCACTCTCAACAGTTCCCATGAGTCTCTGTGCCACACCCTTTGCCTCTGCTACCCTCCATTTGAAAGAATCCCTCTTTGCTATCAATTGGGCTATCTGAGGGTCTGGGGTAGGAGGAGATACCTGTACCTGTTCCTACGCAAGTTGTGCCTATAACTGCACTACAACACTCTGAGCCAGAGCCAACTGGCTCTAGAACTGCACTTGTTGATCCTGAAGTGTCTGAACCTGGGCCTACAGAGTATTTATCTATGCCTACTATGACGTAGAGGCGACCCTACTCACTGTCCTCCATCCAATACTATTGCTTGGCCTCCACATAATCTACACACTACCCAAAAATTTTGGCCTTGGTCTCACTGGCCTTTGCTCCTCCACTCTGCCATCTATGTTGTCATCACTATCACCGAAGCTCTCCTCCCCATCCCCACTCTCCTCCTCCTCTCCACCAACTGTTTGCTCCCCACCTGCCACATCCTCCTGTCTCCCAACCCCTGGCTGAGGCACCACCAAAATGGGTGCTAGCTCATCTAGACATGTGAACCATAGAAATGGGTGTGTGTGATAGTAAACTGAGTACTCCTCAAACATGCTGACATCAACAATATCAAGTCTCGCATCCCATACCTCAGGCTATAATGCAGTATACTTAGTATATGCCACCTGGTAAGAAATGCAAGGACCCCATCCAGGCTCATCCTTGCACCATCCATAGTGTGCAATGCCTTGAGGCATACCCTATGTAAAACCAAACTGTCTTTGTACTCGCAAGGCCAAAAATCTCTCTATAATCAATGTTGATCGGCCTATCAAGAATCAAGGTATACCTACAAATGGCATCTCCAAGGGATCTATGTCCCATACATCACAATCCATATAGGGCCTCCATATCACATCATCTTGTTGTCCAGGGTCTGTCTCCAATACTCCACCTTGCCCAGCTTGGGCTGGAAAGTGCAATCGAATAGACATACACGTATGGCTTGCCTAGCGGCCTAACCCTCAGACATAGTGGTCTAGTAACAGCAATATACTCCCATGTCCAGATCTGGAGCAAGGTAACACCACAAGACAAGCTCGACGACCCTTTGTATACTACCTGGTGCAAGTCATGATATAAATGAGCTAGCATGCAACTCCCCCAGGCATATCTCCTCGGTTGAACCATCATCTGCTCGATGATCCTCCCCCATCCAACTGATAGCCACTTTGATTGGCAATCTGGACAAAGGAAACCTCCAATGAAAGCACCCAACACTATAGGTAAGGCTGGATATCCTCTAAAGTCTGCCCATGACACCCAGTACCTTGCTATATGTGAATCTCCAAACACTCTCCTGAGGGCATCTGTCCCACCCAACTCCTTGTGATCATAGAACACAAGGGCACCTACCACCGGGATCCCCAAAATCCTGTATACATCCTTTGGGGTCACCGTCAACTCACCAGTCAGTAAATGAAAGGTATTATGCTCTGAATGCCATCTCTCTGCTAACGTAGTCAATAGTGCCCTATTGACCCGAATAGGAGGCATCGACAACAAGGATCCCAACCCACAACCAACTATCAACTGCACATCGACAGGTGTCAAATCTCGTATCCTCTCCCAACTCGTAGGGAAGTGCTCTCTAATCTGGAGGTTTTTGAAAACTTCCTATTTTTGATCATCACAAGGAAAATCAAACATACTCATATCAAAGCAATCTATCTACCTCAATCAAGATTCATATCAAAAGACCCATATCAATCAAAAGACACATATCGACTTCATATCAAACATCATATCACATGAACCATATCACGTATTCTATCTAAGGAAATCATATCAGGACATCAATACAAAATCTACCTATCTGCACATCAAATCAATCTACTCTATCATCATTTACTATTTTTTTTCTTTTGCAGGAAAAGCAAATTTATCACACAATCAAAATAATCATCCTATTTGTACTTCAATCATGAATGAAAATATTTTTTCAATCAATCTACTCTTTGTTGTCTATCGTAGAAATAAAATCCATCATCTACTCTTTGTTTTTCATTCTTTGGAAACAAAGTTATTAGCTCTCTACTCTTTGTTTTTTTTATTTTGGGAAGCAAAGTTATCAATTTATCAACATGATGACATGACAATTTTACTATCTATTGACCAAAAACAAAATAATTCATCATCATTTTCATCAAAACAACATTTTGTCTATTTTTTTCTTAAAAGTGCTACTCTGTGGCCTAAAAGCGCTAAAACCTTAAATGTGCTACATTTTTTCCTAGATGTGCTAAAACCCTAGATGTGCCATTCTGCGGTCTAAAAGTGCTAAATCAGTTACTCTATATGTCATTTCCCTAAAAGCGCTAAATCACTAATCAAATGCACCATTTTATCTACCCGATGTGCTAGAACCCTAAAAGCGCTATTCTGATTCCCAAATGTGCTAATGTAAAAAATTTCTATCGGCATCCTATATGCGCCAGTTTGACTATCGAATGCACTAAACTGTGTAAAACCTAAAAGTGTTATTTTATGACCTATATGCGCTAAAAGAAAGCTTGAATGTGCTATTCTATTTCCTAAAAGTGCTAAAATGGCCAATGCAAACCTAAATTCGTGCTAAAATCATTCAAAAATTGATTGAAAATTAAAAATTTCAAAGCACAAAGGGTTGAATTGTCTCACCGATTGGCCATATGCGGCTGGTCTCTGATATCAGTGGGACCGCTCGAATCTATGCCTATGATACAAGATATCCATCTTGCCAAGTCACCGTCAAAGCAAAAAAATTTCTAAAAGTCAAAAAGTGAAAATGACTTGCCTTTTTACCCTTTTACCTTTTAAGGGTCAAACAAAGTGGGTTTTTGGTGGCATTTTTTTTTACTGGGGCATCTTTTCATCAATTGTCAGGAGCTAAATCACTTCATCCCTCTCATCATCCAAATTTCATCATCAAATCAATGCTTTCTCATCATCAGTGATTTATCTCTTGAGGGGGCATCATCAATATCAGGAACATGTTTTTTTTTAATCAGGGGCATATCAATTAAAAATTTTCCAATTAGGGACAAAATCAAATGAAGCAAATTTCAAAAGAAAGAATATTTTCTTTGAAGCAATGCATTTCACACATCACTTCAAAGAGGGGCAAAATGTATATGCATAAAATTGGTCATGTCTAATTAATCCTGGCATTTAATTAAATATTTATTATTTCATTAATTTCTTTAAAAGTCTTCCACATATGATTAAATTTAATTAATTAAATTATATTGTTCATTCACTTTATTCTTCAACTTTGATTAAATAAATTCATTTTATTTAATTACCACTTTCTTAAGTCCACTTAATCAATTAAATAAATATCATTTTTTATTTAAATTAATTATCACATTTAAGTTTAATTAAATCCTTCATTTAATTGAATTTAATTTCCTTTCTCCTATTCAAATCTTTCTTCTACTTAATTAACTATTTTATTTAATTAATTTCATTTACATGTCATTTCCTAAAAGTTTAATTAAATATCTTTATTTAATTAGATATCTTTTCATATCTTTTCAAATCATAATTAAATATTTCATTTAATTATGAAATCCTCCATTATTCTTCAAATCTTAATTAAATATTCTATTTTAAGAAAATGTTTCATGTCACCAATAAATGAATAATTAATTTAGTAAATTCATTATTTATCTTCAAAATATTTCCTCAAATCTTACAAAAAGATGATTTTTACAATTCATCTTTATCATCTCATCTTATCTCTTCCATGAAAAAGGAAAAAAATCTTGCTTTCTGGTTTTCTTCTATTTTTCTCTCTAGTCTTATCCATCTTTGACCATTCGATCTGTCAAGAATTTTCACAACCATTGATCATATCAACCAATCATAATCTTTTGAAAACTCTATAAATAACCCTACAAATCCAAGCATTGGTTACAACACACATGTACATTAGAGCTTACTTGCATTCTAGCATTCTAGCATTTTAGCATTATCATTATCATCTTTAGCTTTCGTAATTTCATAATCTTTCATTTTAGTATTCACAGCATGTTAATCATTTCTTAGCTTAGCATGCATTCATATTCAATCTCGTTCTCTAGGAAGACCATTTGTTGAGCCTAGCACACAAATCTGAGAGCAAGCTGGAATTGACAAAAAAACTAGAGATAGAGGATGATAGGATGACATCAACGACAAAATACTGAGTTTGCATTCTTTGTTTTTTATTTTCTATTTTTGATTTAATGTTCTATCAGTGTGTTTTGATTTGTTTAATATACATTTGATACACTCAAAAAATTGATCACACAGTATATATAGCAGCATTTTTACCTTTCAAAGATACAAATTTATACCTAGCGACTTTGAGCATATTTATTGGTTTCAACAAGACTTAGTGTTGGTATGTTTCAAACACAAGATTTATTTCTAATTTCTAGCTAATTATATGAGTAAAGATGTCAGGTTCTCATAGTCAACATGTATACCCACCCCATTACAATGAAAATCCTGTCAACCAATCACCCTATCAGCCATATCAGGCCAATCATGTTGTTGGTTTTATCCCAAATAGCCATGTAATAGTAACATATCAACATGCTCAACATGCTTACCTCCCACCCACCACTGCTCAACCTTTAGATCAACATTCATATGTCCAAAATCAGCTCCAAGAGGTTGATGATATGAAGAATAACATGAATAACATGAAGGAAATGTTGTTAGAATTCACAAAGAAGATAGAAGAGATTAGGAGGCAGCAAGAGTACGATCAGCAACGAGTAGAGATGGCCTATCAGGCCTATCTCTATGAGAAATAATTACTAATGCAAAGGAGACAATTTGAAGGAAAGCTCAAAAGGGAGTTAATTGTACAGGAGGAGCAGATGAAGTCTTTGCTTGCTCAAAAGCATGATATCCAAATAGCTTCTTGCATTTTAGATCAGTTTCAAGAGGAAGAACTTCGAAGGTATGAAATCCCAAATTTTACAACCATTCATCCTTCACAAGTAGAGGAAATTAATCTAGTACAGCCTAGTGTAGTTACAAAGTAGCCCATTGATAAGGACACTTTTCTCCTCATAGAGAAGGTCAGAAACGTAAACCCATTGCATTTAGCTTTGGAAGTTTATTGATTAGAGCAACAAAAGAATGAACAGAAGGAGTAGGAATTTTTTGGTGCTTGTACTATGTTCATAGCTCAAAATTACCATATTACATGCGAAGAGGATATTGGTTCAAACTTACTGCTTAACCCCTTGGATTTTGACTCATTTGAAAAAAATTCTAATGTTGTTTATAACATGGATGAAAATAGAGTACAGGAATTACCAATCAAAAATATTCACTTACAAGATACCCAAGCTTCATTTGAGAAGGCACCATATGATGAAGCACAATTGGTTTATTTGTTTGATCAATTACCTGGTTTTATTGAGCAAGTTGGAGAAAGCACGTAGGAAACTGACTTACCAGTTAATTTGAAACACTCATAAGATATTGTAGAACATGATGTACTATTGGTTCAAGATGAGATTGAAGCCTCAATTCATATGAGATTACATGATGTTTCCAAAATTGAACAAGCAAGCAAATCAAAAATTGTGTTTCAAAAGAATGATCTTGAACCTAAGGTAAGTTCTCTCATGCCACATAGTAGTGAAGATTATGAAGAAGCCATGTTTTGGAATGACCTTGAATCCTTTGTTTCAAGCTTAGATGACAAACGAGAGAAAATTGAACATGTTCATGTAGAGAAAATTGAAAGTGAATCTCAGAATTTTTCTGATTTATTTGATGAACTCCCTTAATTTTTTGATGAAAATGAGGATGTCACATGCACAATAGCATCTATGCTTGATATGGAGCAGCTAAATGATAAAACTCATTTGGACTTAATGCAAAGTTATGAGCTAGATGAAAATGTGTTTTCAGGAATAATAGAGGTCTTTTGCTCTAACATAGATAATAAGCTAGTACTATACGAGTCAACAATATGCAATTAGCCTATTCAGGTCAAAGAGCCACATATTCCTTCATTTCATTCATGTGAACCGACTCCTTCAGACCAAATTGAAATTGAGGCAACAAGAAGGAAGGAAGAAAATTTTACACTCCAAGTGGAGCAGTCTAATCAACAAAGTGGAGAGACAACAGTGTATAAAGATGAAGGCAGTAGTGAGAGGCCAAGTTTTATCCTCTCAAAAGGATGCCTGGTCAGATATTTATCCAAAGAGGAGTCTACAAAATTACAACAAGACATGATTCTGCCAAAGCATGTGATTGCAACTGTAGAGAAGCAGGTTACTCTCATGTATATGCCTCAAAATAGCATCTTTTGTGGTCAATTAAATAAGGGAGGTGTGATTTTTATGGTGCTCCAAGTTTCACTGTAGCAGTTAATCAAATGTTTACCATTTACATGTCTCTTTTTGATTGATCTTAAGGATTTGAAGCATCCTTTATTGTTAAGAAAGGGAAGCTATTTCTCACAACTAGTGAATGGTCATGTCTGAGCACTAACATTGTTAGTTAGTGTAAGGTAGGGTAGAGTTTTAGTTATGCTTTCAATAAGTTCCCCATGGCACGTTTCATTTCAGTATTGTTTTGCTTTCAATAAATGCAGTTGTTGCACAGTGGTTTTCAAACTCTGTCTTCAACAGAGTTGCAGTATTTCTTTTAGTTTGTTTGGTTTGAAGCTAAGTTACAAGTTTTCAAAATTCTGAAGAGCAGAGATTGACTCCATGCCTAATGGATAAGCTATATACTGGTCTATGGTGTTTAGCAGGAAAACACTCTGTAGAGGTCACAAAATTGTTACCTATTTTTAGGTACAACTCAAAACAGGTGTAGTTGAATTGTATTCATCATAGAAAGGTGCAAAATTTCTGCTAAAAGTATTCATTGAATTTCAAAAATTAATTATGCAAATGTTTGTAATAGAAGAACTCATAAATTTGCATAAAAGAATGTTGTTTTTATTCATATTGGAAAAACTAAAGTCCCGCACAAGCCGTAGGAGTAGCCAATTTGATATTTATAATCAAATTATGAATACAAAAAATAAATTCATATCATACAACTAGAAATAATGTAAACATAAGATAGAAGGTGATTTGTCATTTCCTAGAATGACGAATCATTATTACACTTGAAGTCTTCAATTATTGTGCCTTCCAATTAATCTAGGCCCAGGCTCCAAAAGCATCTACAAATATAATGAAATGTGGTATTAGAGATGGTCTCTAAGCAATGAAAAATCATCTCCTATCCTATGCCTAAACTACCAACAGAAATATAATGCACATTCAATTAGGCATCCATTAGATGATTTCACTGTTCAAAAGAAAACATAATTCAATGGAAGCTTTCAACCTCATTTATTTTTCTAACATGTTTGTTTAAATGTGCAGGAACAAGTTCATTATATTTATGATTAATTTCATTAGATATGTGGAGCAAAATAGGCTCCCATAAGGGTTGATACTGGCATATCAAAAGGACACCTCTCATTCACATCATCATTTGAGAGTTATCAGATATTCAATTACAGTAATCAAGAAAGGACTGATGTAATAAGAGGAATTCACAAGAGTGGCCTTTGATTCATTATGAAAAAAATAGATCGAGTGAAGCATCTTATTGCTCATCATTTGAAGGAATAATTCAAAGTATCTATATGAGCCTTAAGCATTGATCATTTATGCTAATCAAATCCAAGTGCAATGAAAATAGAAACACAAATGAACAATAGCTTTTAATTTGCTCAAAAGATCTTCAAAGTAGAATAAAGTTATCATGTTCTCAAGTGAATAATAGAACAACCCTTAGCTTTTATTAATAGAAAAGGAAAATAAAAAATGGAAAAATCAATCTATGATAGTGTGTGGGATTTTAGATAATAGAATACAACTACATAGTGATAGAAATAACAAAAGGGTAGTTTGCAGATCAATAGAAATTGACATGAAAACTATGAGACAAGTGCACAAAATCAACACAAACATGGATGAAGGATAATGATTGTGTAATGTGTCAAATAATAGGCAATCACTGATGCATTTCAATATTGTCAAGAACAATGTCAAATAAGCCTGATTGCTTTTTCCTCATCATTCAAGTAGAGTTTCATCATTGTCATTATATTAAGGAATAGTGCTTGGTTTTGGGACAACGTACAATGATTTTTGCAAAGACTAGATAAGATATAGTCATCAACCTTATATATAGTGATTTTCCATAAATACCATAAAAATGGAATGGGTCTATAGGGATGATAGCAAAAGAAGCATATCCTATAGAGTTCTTAAATGCAAATAACTTCAGCTATCATAGTTTGGAATCAAGATACAAAGGTAATATCCATCTAATATCTCAAAATGAGGACATATCCTAGTAAGCATATATACAAAAATTGAAAAAACGAGAAGAAATAAAGGTCGCGACCATGATATACATGAGGATTTCATATTTTTTTCAGAAAATAATATATTGAATGCCAAGTTTTCATTATTGTTTACTGTGGGTCTATCTCAAATTGAATGTTTTATCATCAAAAGGAGAGATAGTTGCATCCAAAGGTTGGAAAAGAGTTCCCAAAATGATAAGTCACCTACTACAGAATGAGCTCCAAGGCTCGAATAGAGCATATTGAACAATAAATATATGAAGCAAACTTATCCATCACTTGTTGAGGGAGGAATACATTAAAAGCCCATGGCATATATATATATATATATAAACAGCTTCAGGAAATACACTCATGGCAGCCACCATAACACAAAAATTAGTAAAACTATTACCTGATGGAGGCTCAGAATACAAAATAACAAAGACTTACCTCTTCATTTTGCTTCTAGGCACAAAAAAATTGGTTGAAATAGTGCAAATCCATAGTTCTCAGCTGTAATAGAGTCTTCCATGTCATCCATAGCTTCTTTCAAAGCTTCCTCACCAAGCAATAAAGCCTCAAATTTCAAACCAAAATTCCTAGGTCAATTCACATATGGCAGCCATAACACAGAATAGAAGCACAGAGACACAAAAATAAAGAAAAATGTATTAGAAATATGTGCATATTTGCTACTGTAGAAGCCATGAACTGACCAAAAATGAAGAGGGTTATGACTTACCACACATTCCTCTATGGAAATATTAAGCAAACCATCTAAAATAGTAAAATATGGTGAAAAATCGCGCTTACAAAGACTCTATTCCATGGTAGCCAGATGAAACCCTCAACTATGGTAGCGCAGTAGCTTTCCTTTCTTTTCCTCCAAAGCTCAAAATGCTAAATAATTCAAGAATTTTAGGGTTTGACCTTTCTGAAAAATGCCCTAATCATTGCTTGTTGTCTTTGCCTTGTGTTTTAAAGTTTGGTCATTTTGAATCATTGATGTATTATTGACTATTAAGTCAATAAAAAACTTAAACATGCTTAGGGAGCCTGTGTATTTTGATAGTTGACTTAAAGAATAATTTAAGTCATTATTTCTTTTAGAAATAATAATGAACTCATTCATGTTTGCATGATTATACCCAAGCTATTATTGTAAAAAAATATTAATGTATTATTACAATAATATTTAAAATGAAAATAAGGAGGCCATTTCCACATTTTTAATATTAAAATAATCATATATTTGGTTATTTTTAATATTTAATCACTTGATCTTCCTTAAGAAAATAATGCAAAGATGTAGATGTAACTGGAGGAATCAAGGTTTATTGACTGAAGATCATCATTCAAAATTGAGAGATGGAGTTACAATTATCTTGGGTAGATTGATAAAAACAAGGTGGCTTTCACATGCTTAGACCCACTTTTTTGGGAAATTCCAATTCAGTTTGAGTGCTCCATGGATCAATTATGAGTTGATGGCTAGTTTGAGACTGAGTTCACTCATTTTTGTATGAGTTTGGACTATTTTTATCAGGGTTTTCTCTTCTACTCATATTTAACATTGGAGATACATTTTTCACTTCAGTTCTCATTCAAATCCATTTTTTGGCTGCTTTGTGCATGCCTATTTTGTATATATTGGAAAAAGTTAGTCTTTTTCCTCTAGTTCTTATTTTTTAGACTTTGCATTCTACAAAGAGAAATATTTTGTAACTCAACTTTCAGTTTTAGATTAATATATAGCAGCAGGTTTACAAGTTCAATTTATTTCATTTTTTGCAAAGATTCCTTTAATTTTAGTGAAGTCAAATGTCTACCTTGTCATTATGTTTTTTTTATGAATTATTTGATGAGATTTTACTATGTTTCAATATCAGAACCTTTAAAATCATTATCTCATTTATATTTACATGCATTTTATAATAGTGAGAAATCATAGTTCTTAGGTTGTTTGTTGGAAATATCCTTTCTTTTCATGTCGTTAAAACCTAGTTTTTCTTCGAAGAAGAAGCTTATTCAAGCCTTCCTCAGAATCATTTTTGTGATCAAGCTATTAAATTGATTCGTGTGGATAGATTTTCTGAGAATTATTGTGAGTTAGAGTTGCATGTATAATGGAAATATGAATGAAATGTGCATAGATGAGATAAATTAAATTCAAATAATTGATAAAAGCTATTGATTATTAAGTGAAAACTATTGAAATGCAAGTTGTTGGAAAACACATTATTTAATATAGAAACACCAAGAAAAGAATGCAAATTGCAACAGAAATGGATGAAACTAAAACTGGGCACCTGAGATTTGGAAATGACTTTTGGAATGCTACTAATCCTAATATTTAGGCCTAGTGGGACACATTTTCCATTTTGGGTGAATTAGTCCCACATTTGGGAAACTGTAAATCCAAAATCAAGCCTAGAAGTGGGACTCATTTTCCACTCATTTTCCACTCATGGAAAATGAGTCCACTGTTGAATTTCTGAAGATTCAAAGGTGGAAACTGAAGTCTCTGGTCTGCTCTTTGGTTCCTGACAGGTGTTCACCTCTAAAAGTCTGATTTCCAAACCTGAAAAGTGACTTTTTCTTGATATTTTTCCTTAGACAATGAAGAGAAGACTTAAACAACTTTTCAAATTGATTCCTAATGATTTCCAAGCTTCCAAGATGCCTAATTCTGCAAACACACAAAAAGAGAAGGAGAAATATTGGATGTTAGGGCATGGGGGTTTGACTTGGTCAAACCCCTTTGTAGGTAATTAAACCAAAATGATGAAATAATGTAATGAAGAATGAACAATAAAGTTAATATACCTTTCCATGATGTTTGATCTTGAAGTCCTACAACAAAACATGAACAATCTATCCTTGAATGCCCTTGGAAGCTATCTTGGTGACTTGCAATGATGAAACCCTAGCTTGCTTAACTTGGGGGAGAAGATAAATGATGAGCGAATAATAAGAGATGTGTGAATGAGTTAAGAGATGTAAATTAGGGTTTAGAGACATTTTTTATAGGAAATTCACCTTATTTTTTTGTAAATTGGATCCCCAAGGCCAACATGAAGAAAAATGAAACTTAAAACCTAATTTTTCCCTCTCAAAAGTCAAAAATGGCCCAAATGGGACTCATTCACCACCTTGGGCGAATCACTCCCACCTGATAGGGACTCATTCACCACAAATGATGAATTTGTCCTAGAGGGGTCCATTTTCCAATTGGGTTGTTGGGGAATGAGGAATTTTGATTCTTATGTTGATTTCTTCAGGTGGGTATGTGCAGGATCATGATGGGCCAAAAAGTGGCAATATGATGGGTATGTGGCTGATGATTTTTTTGTACCCAAAATTGATGAAACAAAAAGGGTTTTTAAAGGAGATTCTCATCTTTCCACCAATATAAATTATGCTTTACTTTGAATTTAATAAGTAATTATTATTCATTTTCTATCTGAATTATGACTAAAGTCTTGATTGATAGGTTGATTGAAAAACATCTATATCTTTCAAACAGTATCACATTTTTTTAATCCAAAACATGTGTCACATTCTATGCTTCACATTCTATAGGATTAAAAAAATAAAAAATGACTTTCATGAATTTTTGACCAAGTTAAGGTGGTCAGAAATACAATTTTTAATATTTTTTAAAAGTTGTAATAAAAAAATCATAATTAATTATTTACTTGGAAAAAACTTACAAAAAAATATGCATCACATTGAGAATTGATTCCTCTACTTATATTTAAAATATTATAAAAAAATATTATCATTTTATTGTGGTTAGGCTGGTAAAACAAACACCTACTTATTTTTTCTCTGAAATTTAAGTACTACTGCATTGAAATTTCAAATTTTCACCAAATAGATTTTGTTCTTTTTAAACAAACCTAGTAGTTTAGAAACTACATTCAATTTTATATAGATTCTATTCTTACATATTTTTTAAATAATATAGATAACTTATTCAAATTTTTACGTCAAGTTGCCTAACTCTGATTTTTCTAAATTTTTTGCCACTTAAGGGCTTGTTTTTTCCATGATGATCCTACACATACCCAGGTATTTGATCAAATTATTCCTTGGGATGCACAATATAGGGTAATAGGGGCATATTAATGATTATGTAAAGGTCAACTAGGGCTTGGAACATTGAATTCAATGTGAAAGTGTGATTACATACACTTTACAACACTAAAATGAGGTCCACACAGCCTAGAAAGGCACAACATCCAATGTGAATGTGCATGACACATTACAACACTAGACTAAAGTCAATTTTAATTCATAATCATTCTAGATTGATGTGAAGATGCAATTAAATACATTTTATAATGTTGAATTAAGGGAGAATGGGTTTATAAGTCTAGAAGACATGAAAGTCTTTTACAACACTTTACAAAACCTTTACAAGACATCATTAAATGCATTTGAAAGGGTCCAAGACCTAGTTTGGGTGTGAAAAAAACCTCACAACACCAAGTCAAGGCCTCATTAAGTCCAATTTATAATAAATTATTCCCCAAATCAAGCAAGTTTTATTTTTTCTATGGTACATTTAGCCCCCACTTTAGTGAGAGGATGAACTTGCTTCAAATTCACATTAAAGTAGACATTCAAGAGATGTCCAATTGTACCCATGAGGATGAAAAAGGAAAAATAAGATCAAAGGAGGTGGCCAAGCCCCCAAGATCCAAGATCCTAAGTCAAGCTGACATGAGTGCAAAAGGACACACACAAAGTGAATGATGTGCAACCAAACAAGATATATGATCATGCAATGGCAAGAACTAGGAAGATGAGAAAGATGAAAATGAAAAGGTGGATCAAGCTTCAACCGTTTTTCCAACATGTTGTGGATCAGATCTAGGCTGTTTGTCCAAAAAGAAAATACATACTCACTCTGGGGCGACGAAACTTTTGGTTGTCCACCAGGTGAGAAAGCCAAAAAAGTGAGAAACATACGCTTGGTTAGTATGTGCTCACAAACACATAGGTGGCTATGGGGAAATTCGTGCCTCGGAATGGGATTTTCGCTCAACCATACCAAATTTATACCTCCTAATAACTTTAATAAGGTGCCACAAAGGAAAATGATTTTTGAGCTCTATGAAGTAAGCAAAACTTCGTATGCTTGACACTCATAGAAATTGTTAATGAAAAATAGTGCAAGGACTTATCAAAGGGATTTTTTTTAATTCATGCAAGGTCTCATCTTAGGAAACATCATGCATAATGTTTCCAAGAGAGGATGTGTGAGAAGAAGTATCATGCTCTTGGAGGGAATCATGCCCAATGACTCCAGCAAGAAAAAGACGCATCGCAAGAAGAAAGAAATCACACAATGAAATGTGAGTGGTGATGTATTCCCCCACTTTAAAGCAGTGGCAAACACCATTGCTGTGAGAAATTTCTTTGAAGTAGAAGAAGAGAACATGAGAGCTTACTCGGAAAGCCCTATGCCAAGTCATATGTTTTCGAGAAGCTACGTCATGAAAAAGGTAGTATGTCACATGCGAGCTAACTTAAGGCATGTCATCCATGTCTCAAGCTTGCTCTTATTTGTTCATGAAAGGTTAACAACTAGACAAAGGAGGAAATGACAAGTGACATACAAAGACAAGGCTATCAAACCCCTTTCCCGGGCACTTAGTGCAGGACAAAGGTGAGCCGAAATGATTGATGGAATGAATGCTAGAGTGAAAATCAGTATCAATTAGAGGAATGAGGTGCTCTCACATAAGGGATATTACCAAATTCCTTGAGATGTTGAATTTTACTACTCAAATCCTTTCATTCATTAGTGGAATCACTGTGAACTCTATGATATGCACAAAACGAAGTCTCGTAATAGCATTTATTTTGAGTTTGTGAAGGGAGAGAGATCAAGTGATCTTGTAAGAGTCTTGACAAGATACCCTCTTGATCAAGGGGGGAAGTAGTTTCTATTGTTGGTGATAAAGATATGTCTTACTTAGTACATGATGTCATACCTATGCAAGGCACTTTAGATTGCAAGATTTTTTCTCACTTTTACAGGAGGAGGGAGAAGCTAACAAATGTAAATCTTTAGTGTTATGAGAGATGAAATTTATGTTAAGCGAAGGTGTAGGTGTTTGTTTCATGTTTTGTAAAGGATGAATTTCAAGACCACTAGTGTCGATTAGTTGAGGATGCTTTATGTTTAAATTTGGTTTAGAGGAATTGTTTGTGATATTATTGATGTTGAGTGAAGGCTTGGTTATTTCTATCAAAGGAAAATAACCAAGACCATGAGTGGTTTGTTGTGTGATAGGGTCTATAGGGCTACGAATACCTTGTTCATTAGCATCACATTCATTTCCACTATAGCCAAGTTGTTTCATAAGCTCATACCCTAAGTTTCCATAAATATTTTTCATTTCTTTAAGATCGGTTGGTGGTTGGTGATAAGCATTGTTAAAGGTGGTTGTGTAGTTTGCTTCTTTTTCTAAAGTGGTTGAGGTGAATGCTTTCAGAAGGTCGTCTGAATTTTGTGTTGACATTATTGTTGTTTCTTTTCCCTTTTGTGAATCTTTGTGGATGATTTTCTACTTTCCCATGAAGTCATGTTCAAAATCCAAGGAATCCCAATCATCTTCTAATAGCGTTGTGACTTGTTCAATATGTTGTTGTTTGTATTTTTGTTGAATGAGTTCCACTTGTGTGGTTGGTGTTAATGTGTTCAAGGGGTTCTCTTTGGTGTTCTCAAGTTGCAAGACACTATAAGGATCAAGATCAGTGGTGAGTGTGAACACTTTGTTGTTGTAGATGTATTTCATTTTTTAATTAAGGGTGGAAGGCACACCATTCATTGCATGAATCCATGGCCTACCTAGAAGAAGGTTATATGAAATATCATGACGCATAACCTAGATCAGTGTGTTTAATGTGACTTCTCCAACTATAATAGGTAAAGTGATCACACCAAGTGGTGTATTTTCTACATTGTCAAATCCCTTAATAGATAAAGAATTAGGTTGAAATTATCAGTGATCCACACGAAGCCTATCCAAGAGGTTTATGCTACACACATTAAGGGTTGAGCCATTATCAATAAGATTTTTCTTTATCCCTATCAGATTATATTGAGCAATGATCATGAAAGCTTCGTTTTGTTTTTGCACTTCCAAAGGGGGGAATTTGCTTTGGTGGAAAACAATGACAACATTTATTCCTTAGATCATGGCTGCTATGTCAGTTGGTTGTGCATTAGAAGGGATAGGAACTTGTTGCAAGCATGCTTGGATCATGTTGTGATAGTGAGGGGATGCTTAAATAAGATCCCATAAGGATATCTTAGCAAGAGTATTCTTTAGTTGTTCAACAAGATTGCACTCCTTAATGTGTGAATTTAATTGAGGATCGCAAGGAAAAATGGGATTTGGAAAAGGTAAGGGTGTTGGGGTGGGTTGTTGTTGTGGGTGTTGATAATTTTGAGTGGTATATGTATGAGAAATGGTATTATGACTTGATTGCTTTGAAACATTACTCTTAGGAGGGTAAAGAGTAAACTTGGGTTTACGTGGACGTAGAGGTTTATGTGATGGTGGGTAAAGGATGAGTTCAAGTTGGTTTTGAGCTTTTTGTTTGTGTGAAAGGGGGTAAAGGATGAGTTGAGGTTGAATAATATTAACATCCCTTAGCGAATGAGAGTCTAATATGGGCTTTTCATTGTCATGTAAGGGCATAATATTGTTATTGTCAATGTGAGCCTTGTCTTGTATCATGATATCCTCCCTAGAAGGAGATTTTTTAGGAAAACTACAAGCCGAATGTTCTTGAAATTCAAAGGTTGGTTCTTCACAAGTAGGGTAATGATCAATGGTTGAATTTTTTTGTTTGATAAGTGTTTTCCTAGGTGAAGGGGACAAGTAAGATTGTCATGGATTGTGTTTTCTAACAAATTATCTTCTTCACAACTACGAGAGATACTAAGGGAAGGACAAATGTTAGTATCATGATTATCTATGGTTATGGTATGTTGGTTAGGTTATGTTGGTCATGCAATGTTTCAACAATATAAACAATGTATATGCAAGGATGCAAAACATTTTTATCCAATGTATGCAATACTTTAAGAATGGAAACAATGTACATGCAAGAATGAAAAGCACCTTTATCAAAATTATGCAAATTTTTATGAATAGAAACATTGAGTATGCAAAAGTGAAAAGTACTTTTATCCATGTTATGCAAAATTTTAGAAATGTAAGCATTTTCAGATTGAATTCAATCTCTGTAATTGAAACAATGACTATCCTAAATTGATGTTTTTGAGCTAGATGCATAAAATAAACATTCTGAAAAAATTCTAGACTTATAATATATGGTACCAGGAGATTGAGGAGGCATAGAAAATAGGTTTATGATGCTATAATAGATAGTTAAAAAATATGAACAGGGACTGATTCACCTAGAATGGTGAATGAGTCCCAGTAAGGGTTTTTTGAAAAAAAATTAGAAACTTTCAATGGATTTTGATATTTTTGATGTTGTAAGATGCAGACCTAAGATGAAAAAGGAAAATTTAAAAAAAAATCAATAATTTTAGATGCTAAAAATGCAATCTACATGCACTTTTCATGAATGCAAAATTTGAAACCCTAGAATGCAACTTAACTAATGCCAAATGCAATGCAGGCTAATTCTAGGATTTTGATGGAATCCAAATCAGACAAGAAAGTGTTTGAAAAGAAAGTTCACAAAAATGAATAATAGATTTTAGGAGTGTGAAATGTTATGTCTCTTTTTCTCAATTAGGGTCTTTCACCTAAAGGAAAGAGATAGATTCCACACCAAAATCTAGATGGTTCACTCAAACTAATGCAATTATAATGGAAATATCAATGAAATGTGCCTAGATGAGATAAATTAAATGCAAATAACTGATAAAACCTATTGATTATTGAGTGAAAACTGTTGAAATGAAAGTTGATGGAAAACACATTATGTATTGCATAAACACTAAGAAAATAATGCAAATTGCAACAGAAATCGATGAAACTGAAAGTGGGCACCTGAGATCTAGAAATGACTTCTGGAATGATATTGATTTTTATTTTTAGGCCTGGTGGGACTCATTCACCATTCTAAGAAAATTAGTCTCGGATCTAGAAAACTATTTCGGAGGTCGTTTCAGAAAAATGGCTATCCAAAAATGCAAAAACCAAAATCAGGCCTGGAAGTGGGACTCATTCACCACTCTTGGCGAATGAGTCCACTTTTCAATTTTTAAAGATCCAAAGGTGAAAATTGAAGTCTCTGGTCTTCTCTTTGGTTCTTGAAAGGTGTCTGCCTCTGAAAGTCTGATTTTCAAACCTGAAAGTGACTTTTTGTTGATATTTAAATACCTTAGACAATGAAGAGAAGACTTAAAAAGATTTGCAACTTGAGTCTTATTGATTTCCAAGCTACCAAGATGCCTAAATCTACAAACAAACAAAAAGAGAAGGAGAAATATTAGATGATAGGGCATGGGGGTTTGCCTTGGTCAAACCCCTTTGTAGGTAATTAAAACAAAATGATGAAATAATGTAATGAATCATGAAACAATAGAGTTAATACCTTGCCATGATGTTCAATCTTGAAGTTCTACAACAACACATGAAATTTTTTCCCGTGAATGTCCTTGGAAGCTATCTTGGTGACTTGCAATGATGAAACCCTAGCTTGCTTGACTTGGGGGAGAAGATAAATGATGAATGAATGATAAGAGATGTGTGAATGAGTTAAGAGATGTAAATTAGGGTTTAGAGACTTTATTTTATAATAAATTCACCTTATTTTCCCATAAATTGGATCCCAACATGAAGAAAAATGAAAATTAAAACCTAATTTTTCCTGCTCAAAATTAAAAAATGGCCCAAATGGGACTCATTCACCACCTTGGGAAAATCAATCCCACCTGGCAGGGACTCATTCACCATAGATGGAAAATTAGTCCCAGATGGGTCCTTTTGCTAGTTAGGTTATTGGGGAATGAGGAATTTTAGTTCTTATGTTAATTTCTTCAAGTAATTGATCAAATTATGCCTTGGGATGCATAATATGGGGTAATAAGGGCCTATTAATGATTATGTAAAGGTCAATTAGGGATTGGGACACATAATTCAATGTGAAAGTGTGATTAAATATAGTTTACAACACTAAAATGAGGTCCACACAACCTAGAACCAATGCGAATGTGCAGGAAACATTACAACACTATATTAAAGTCAAGTTTAGTTTACAAGCCTTCTATATTGATGTGAAGATGCAATTAAATACATTTTATAATGTTGAATTAAGGGAGAATGGATTTATTAAGTCTAGAAAAGCTTGAAAGTATTTCACAACACATTTACAAGATATTGTTAAATGCATTTGAAAGGTGTTGGCTATTGTTGATATGTGGCTGCCATTGATGTCAACACTATTGCCATTAGTGTCTTTAAGGCTGTATATGTCGAAGATATTGAGAAAATTGTAATAAAATAAGCTGCATTTTGTCGGTGATGTAGTGAAGCTCAGTATATTGATGATAAGAGGTTGTGGATTAAAGGGTTTATTAACAAGTATATCTAGTTTATCCACATGAAGTTTTAGAGGTTCATATGAAGATTTGATTGATTTATGAGTATTTATGTTCTAACAGTTGTTCTGTTGCTTTAGCTAGTGTTCTTGAAAGAAGATGATGTGATTCTAGTAATTTGAGTACACTCGTGGATGCTTCTATAGTGATTCATGATGCATGTGGATGTTTCTATATTTTTCTTTATCTGTGTTGTTAGTCCACATTGATCATTGTGCTTGCGATTGGTGATTTTCTTTTGTGAGTTCATTTTTTTCATGATCATGGCCGACAGGGTGATTGTAGCATGTTGTGGATATTTGAGGCATAATTTTTGAAGGTGTTCCATATTTGAGGATTTTTTTTGGGTCCTTACTATGTTTTGGCTGACATTGTTTGGTCCACACTAATAAAAAATTTATTGTTTTGGGCTTACAGTTTGTACACATTTCATATTTTGTTGGGTCGACATGTAGTGGATGTTATCCTTAGTTGCGGATATATATGATCAATTGTTTATACCATTTGAAGGTATGGTGTGCGATGTATGTTGTGTGCTAAGTGTGAATAATGTTCTAATCTTTCGAAGGTAGAAGTAAAGTGTGAAGAAGAGTTTATGTGCTTAACCAGAACTATAATCAGGCATTAGAAGATGTTATTTTCTCAATTCAAAATCATCTGAATTTAATCAAAATGTAACTATAATACAGTGAGTCTTGTTTTGGGAAATAAGACTTTTATATCTGAGCAGTGAACTCTAGGAAGTGTGACTAAATGCATGTGCATTCCCCATTTATAATACTTTTAACAGAGTATAATCTTGTGGACTAACCTCCACCATGGTTTTTCCCCTAAAAGGGTTTCCACGTAAAAAATTATGGTGTTATGTGTGTTTTTTATGTGGTGATGGTTTATGCTTTCATGTTTATTTATCAGATCTGAGAATAAATTTAATTTGTATATTTTATGTGACAACTAATTCACCCCCCCCTCTCAGCTGTTTTCCCTTGTGTTGCCAACAATTGGTATCAGAGCAGGTTCCTTCAGAGAAGCTTGATCGCTTGAGGTGATCTGGGATGGTGACATATAAGAAGGATAGTCCAAGATTTGATGGAACTAATTATTCTCTGTGGAAGACTCGAATGGAGTGTCATCTGAGATGCATTGGTGAACCTTACTAGACAATTACAAAGAATAGGTATATCATCCCACAAATTGGTCCTTCTACTGTAGGTGAGATTAAGGAATTCGAGTACAATATTAGAGCTAAGGAAGCATTGTTAAGTGCTCTGATTGATTCTGAGATGACAAATGTAATGGAACCGAAGACTTCTTATGATATTTGGAAAATGTTGGAAACTTTGTATGAAGGTGATACCTATGTGAAGATTGCTAAGTTGCAAAGCCTGAAATGGAAATATGAAATGTTGAGAATGGGTGAAGATGAGAACATCACTTCTTTTATGTAGAGAGTGAATGAAATTGTGTCTAGTATTAGATGTGTTGGTTGAACATTGGAAGACTCAATTTATTGTTTTTAAAGTGCTCATATACTTGCTTGTTGCATACAAACAAAAATTTGTTGCTATTGAGGAGATCCAAACTGTGACAAATGTAACTAGAGACATGTAGATTGGTAAGCTTGCTGCTTTTGAGTTAAGTGATTTTGGTGAATCTCTTCCTAGGATAGAATCTACATTCAAAGCTACTATCTCCAGAAAAGATAAGTAGAGATATGATCTGAGAGAAATTTCTTCTAGAAAAATTTCCATGTATGAGCATGAAATGAGAGGGATTGAAGAAAAAGAGAGAAAATTAGATGAGCTTGAAGCACTTATTGTCAAGAGGGTAGCTAGAGGAGAAGGTAAGTATAAAGGGAAGTTTCCTCTTAAATGTTTTTCTTGCAATAAGATAGGCCATTTTCCCTCAAGGTGTCTAGAAAGAGTTCCTAAGCCAATACCTAACAAGCCTAGATTCCAAAGGAAGTGTTATTATGTTTTTAATGAAGGTGTGACAAATGATGAATTTTATAAAGGGAATTTAAGTGAGGATGAATGGGTATTTATTGCTATCAAATAAAATGATCCAATGCCTACTGAATCTACTACTTCCATAAATGTGGAGAAAGCTCTAGTTGCAAGAGTTGAAGAAAAAGATGAATGGGTGATTGACAGTGGATGCTCCCATCACATGACAAGTGATAAAAGTAAATTTGTGAGCTTGGAAAAGTATTATGGTGGTGTTGTAAGATTTGGTGATGACAAAGCTAGTGTAATCCATGGTAGAGGATCCATTTCTCTTGATGGTAAGAATAATACTGATGATGTTCTATATGTGGAAGGTTTGAAGCATAATCTCTTAAGTGTTGGATAGATGGTTGAAAAGGGATATAATATTCAATTCAAGAATGGAAAGTGTAGAATAATGGGGAGTTTCAGAAATGTGGTTGCATCTGGTACAAAAACAAAGGGTAATATCTTTCACCAAAATGCTATTGGTAAAAGTTGTCTGATTTCTCAAGTTGATGAAAGTTGGTTGTGGCATAGGAGATTGTGTCATGTAAAATTTGAAAATATTATCAAGATAATTTCTACTCAAGCAATGAGAGATCTTCATAAGTTGATAAAACCTACTATTGCTATATGGAAGGAATGTCAGTTAGGGAAGCAAACTAGAGTTTCATTTTGGAGCAAACAACATTGTTTGAATGAAGTGTTGGAGCTTGTGCATAATGACTTGTGTGGTCCTTCTAGAGTCAGAAGTTTACAAGGAGACGGGTATTTCATGTTACTTATTGATGATTAGATTGATGTGGGTTACTTTCTTAAGGGAAAAATATGAAGCTCTAGAGAAATTCAAGATATTTAAGGCTATGGTTGAGATAGAGATAGGTTTGAAGATTAAATTTCTGAGATCAGATAGAGGTGGTGAACTCACTTCCGATGAGTTTAATTCTTTTTCTAAAGAGCATGGAATAAAGAGACAATTATCTACCCCACGGACCCCTCAGCAAAATGGAGTTGTGGAAATGAAGAACAAGAAAATTCAAGAAGCTACTAGGACCATGATGTTGGAAGGAAATGTTTTGCATATCTATTGGAGAGAAGCTATGAGTACTTCCCTTTACACTCTCAACTGGGTACATGTCAAAGGTGATACTAGTAAGACTCCTTATGAGCTATGGTTTGGTCATAAGCCTACTGTTAGATACTTCAAAATCTTTGGGAGTAAATTCTATATCAAAAGAGATGAAGATATAAGAGAGTTTGATGCTAGAAGTGATGAAGGAATATTTCTTGGTTACTCTACTAAAAGTAAATCCTACCAATGCTACAATAAGAGATTAAGGAAAGTAATTGAAAGTGTTAATTTCAAGGTTGATGAAGACACATACAGTTAGCCCATTGAGAACATGCATATATGATTCAGATAATCAGATGACAGCTTAGACAAAGGAAAGAAAGTTCAGACCCTAAATAAAGCTCAGATCATTCCAGTGAATCACATATCTAAACATATGACTACTCCCCCTGAGTAGTAGCCACCACAACATCAATTCAGATCACAAGATATGACTATGAAATACACGGATTGTTGCAATTCAATGCATCTTAATTTTGATTAGGATGGGTAATCACCCCTAGCTTCTCTCTGAGATACTCAAAAGTATTTGTAGGAAAGGGCTTGGTAAATATATTTGCAATTTGTTCCTTAGTGGGCACATACTCCAATCTAACTTCCCTTTCACTCACCTTCTCTCTCAAAAAGTGAAACTTGATAGATATATGCTTGGTTTTTTAATACAACATTGAATTCCTAGAAATGTTAATTGTACTTGAACTATCATAGAACATAGCAATAGGTTCATCATACACAACTCTGATATCTTTCAATATCTGCTTCATCCACAATACTTGAGTACAATTGTTAGCAGAAACAATGTATTTTTCCTTTGTAGTAGATAAAGAAATGGCATTTTTCTTCTTACTTAACCATGAAATCAGCTTCTTTCCTAAGAAAAATGCACCACCACTAGTACTCTTTTTGTCGTTCACATCTCCTGCCCAATCAACATCAGTAAAGGCACTCAAATTAAGGTCATATTCTTTACCATACCATAGGCTAAAATCAACTGTCCCCTTCAAGTACCTGAAAATACTCTTCACAACTATCACATGAGATTCCTTAGGATCAACTTGAAATCTTGCAATAATGCATACGACATTCATGATATCAGGTCTAGTTTGAATCAAATAGAGCAATCCACCAATCATGGGTCTATATCTAGTCTGATTTGTTTTAGGAGAATCATCATCTTGTGTCAACCTACATCCAATCACCATAGGTGTACCAACTAGCTTTGAATCTTCCATACCAAAATTCTTTAGTAATTCTTTCACATACTTGGACTGAGATATAAATATCCCTCTATCTAGCTGAGTAATTTGCAATCCAAAAAAGAATTTCATTTCTCAATATCCTTGACATATACAAGGTCCTTAAATACATTAATGGAAATAGTGTTGACATCAATAACAACCGCATATCAACAATATCCAACAATCTCCCCTTTTGGCATTGATGGCAACACATGATGTGAAAAACACCATAAACACAATTTTCTCATAACACTTTCTCCCCCTTATATTTTAACTCTTTTCTCCTTAACTCTTTCATAGTTTTTCACATGACTCTTTTCCCCCTTTGACATCAATGACAAAGATACACATTATCTTTCTCCACACAAGCTCTAAACTGCATTTCTAAACATATGACTACTCCCCCTGAGTAGCAGCCACCACAACATCAATCTAGATCACAAGATATGACTATGAAATGCACAAACTGATGCAATTCAATGCATATTAATTAGAATTTGGATGGGTAATCACCCCTAACTTCCCTCAAAGATACTCAAAAGTATCCTTAAATCCAAGCTTCAACAAATACTTGTCCAATCTAGCATACCATGCTCTTGGGGCTTGCTTAAGTCCATACAATTCTTTCTTCAACTGAAAAACCATATCTCCTTGTTCAGTCAATTGAAATCCATCAGGTTACTCAATATACTTTTCTTCTTCTAGTTCACCATTTAGAAATGTTGACTTGACATTCATCTAGTAAACCTTGAAGTTTTTGTAAGAAACATAAGCAAGAAATAGTCACACAGCTTCAATCCTAGCAACATGAGAAAAAGTTTCTTCAAAGTCAATTCCTTCCATTTGATAATATCTTTTACACACAAGTCTTTCTTTATTTCTAACAACTTCACCTTTCTCATTCAGTTTGTTCTGAAAGACCCATTTAGTTCCAATTACATTTTTGTCCTTAGGTCTAGGAACAAAAATCCATGTATCATTCTTCTCAATTTGCAATAGTTCTTCTTTCATTGCTTCCACCCAATGTTCATCTTTGCATGCTTCATTGACAAGTTATTAGGCTTAATCTATGAGATCAAATAGTATTCTTCTACAATTCTTCTCCTAGTTTGAACACCTTTGTTCTTATCACCTATAATATGATCTTCTGAATGATTTAGTCTTACATATTGTGGTGTCTTAGGGTATTCTTGAACTTTAGGCTCTTGTGATATCACTTCTACACTTTCACTAGTTTCTTCCTCTTGATTTTGTAGATTCACTGGAATGATCTTAACTTGATTTAGAGTCTGAACTTTCTTTCCTTTATCTGAACTGCCATTTCGATCGTCTGAATCATATCTGTAGGTTCTGGATGGTCTAACTGTGTCTTCATCAAACTTGACATTAACACTTTCAATTACTTTCCTCAATCTCTTATTGTAGCACCAGTAGGATTTACTTTTAGTACAGTAACCAAGAAAGATTCCTTCATCACTTCTAGCATCAAACTTTCCTATATCTTCATCTCTTTTGATATAGCATTTACTCCCAAAGATTTTGAAGTATCTAGCAGTAGGCTTATGACCAAACCATTGCTCATAAGGAGTCTTACCAGTATCACCTTTGACATCTACCTAGTTGAGAGTGTAAATAGAAGTACTCACAACTTCTCTCTAGTAGATATTTGGAACATTTCCTTCCCACATCATGGTCCTAGTAGCTTCTTCAATAGTCTTGTTCTTCCTTTCCGCAACTACATTTTTCTGAGGAGTCTATGGGGAAAATAATTGTCTCTTTATCCCATGCTCTTCATAAAAGGAATTAAGCTCACCATAAGTGAATTCACCACCTCTATCTGATCTCAAAAATTTAATCTTCAAACCTATCTCTGTCTCAACCATAACCTTAAAGATCTTGAATTTCTCTAGAGCTTTATATTTTTCCCTTAAGAAAGTAATCCACATCAATCTATAATAATCATCAATAAGTAACATGAAATGCCTATCTCCTTGTAAAATTTTGACTCTAAAAGGACCACACAAGTCAGTATGCACAAGCTCCAACACTTCATTGGAACAATGTTTTTTGCTCTGGAATGGAACTCCAGTTTGCTTCCCTAACTGACGTTCCTTGCATATAGCATTAGTAGGTTTTATCAAGTTAGGAAGATCTCTCACTACCTGAGTAGAACTTGTCTTGATAATATTTTCAAAGTTTACATGACACAATCTCCTATGCCACAACCAACTTTCATCAACTTGAGAAATTAGACAAATTTTACTAGTAGCACTTAGGTGAAAAATATTACCTTTTGTTTTTGTACCAGATGCAATCACATTTCTAGAACTCCCTAATATTCTACACTTTACATTCTTGAATTGAATATTGTATCCCTTGTCAACCATCTATCCAACACTTAAGAGATTATGCTTCAAACCTTCCACGTATAGAAAATCATCAATATTATGCTTACCATCAAGAGAAATGGATCCTCTGTCATGGATTACACTAGCTTTGTCATCACCAAATCTTACAACACCACCATCATACTTTTATCACCTGTAATGTGATAAGAGCATCCACTGTCAATCACCCATTCATCTTTTTCTTCAACACTGGCAACTAGAGCTTTCTCCACATTTATGCAGCTAGTAGATTCAGTAGATACTGGATCATTTTCCTTGATAGAAATAAATACCCATTCATCCTCACTTAAATTCCCTTTATTAGATTCATCATCTCCCACACCATCATCAACAACATACTAACACTTTCTTTAAAATCTAGGCTTGTTAGGTCTTGGCTTAGGAACTCTTTCCAGACACCTTAAGGAAAAATGACCTATCTTATTGTAAGAAAAACATTTAAGTGGAAATTTCCCTTTATACTTACCTTCTTCTTTGGCTACCCTCTTGACAATAAGTGCTTCAAACTCATCTAGTTTTCTCTCTTCTTCTTCAATCTCTCTCATTTCTTGCTCATACTTGGACATTTTTTAGAAGAAATTTCTCCCATATCATATCTTTTCTTATCTTTTTTGGAGATAGTAGCTTTGAATGCAGATTCTGTCTTAGGAAGAGATTAACCAAACTCACTAAACTCAAAAGCAGCAAGCTTACTAATCAACATGTCCTTGGTTACATTTGTCATAGTCTGAATCTCCTTAATAGAAACAACTTTGTGTTTGTATGTAGTAGTCAAGGATTTGAGCACTTTAGCAACAATCTTTGATTCTTCCAATGTTCCACCACCACATCTGATACTACACACAAGTTCATTCACTCTTTGCATAAAAGAAGTGATTTTCTCATCTTCACCCATTCTCAATGTTTCATATTTCCCTTTCGGGCTTTGCAGCTTAGCAATCTTCACATGGGTATCACATTCATACAAAGTTTCCAACTTTTTCCAGATCTCATAAGCAGTCTCTAGCTCCATTACATTTGTCATCTCAGAATCAGTCAGAGCACTCAACAATGCTTCCTTAGCCCTGATATTGTATTCAGCTTCCTTAATCTCACCTACAATAGAAGGACCATTTTGTGCGATGATATACCTATTCTTTGTAATTTTCCAATAAGGTTCACCAATATATCTCAAATGACACTCCATTTGAGTCTTCCATAGAGAATAATTAGTTCCATCAAATCTCAAACTATCCTTCTTATATGTCGCCATCCCAGATCACCTCAAGCAGTCAAGCTTCTCCAAAGGAACATGCTCTGATACCAATTTTTGGAAACACATGGGAAGACAACTAAGAGGGGGGGTGAATTAGTTGTCACATAAATTATAAAAATTAAACTTATTCTTAGATATGATAAATAAGCATGAAAGCATAAACCATCACCACATCAAAAACACACATAACACCATTATTTTTTATGTGGAAACCCTATTATGGGAAAAAACATGGTGGAGGTTAATCCACAAGATTATACTCTATTAAAAGTATAAAATTATTATAAATGGTGAATGCACATGCATTCAGGCACAGTGCCTAGAGCTCACTACTCAAATAAAAAAGGCTTACTACCCAAAAGAAGAATCACTATCTTACAGTCACATTTGAATTACATCCAAAAGATTTTGAACTAAGAAAATAGCATCTTCTAATGCCTGATTACAGTTCTGATTAAGCACATAAACACTTTCATCTACTAACTCTTCTTCACATGTTACTTCTACCTTTGAAATATTAGAACATTATTCTCACTTAGCATAGAGCATACATCGCACACCACACCTTCAAATGGTATAAAAAAATGATCATATATATCCACAACCAAGGATAACATCAACTACATGTCGGCCCAACAAAATATGAAATGTGTACAAACTGTCAGCCCAAATCAATAAACAATTTATCAATGTGAACCAAACCATTTCAACCAAAACATAGTGAGGACCCAAAACAACATCCTCAAATATGGAGCACCTTCAAAAATTATGCCTCAAAGATCTGCAACACACTACAATCACCCTATCAACCATGATCATGAAAAACATGAACTCACAGAAGAAAATCACCAATCGCGAGCACAACGATCAATGTGGACCAACAACATAAATAGAGCATGATCTAGAAACATCCACAAGCATCATGAATCACCACAGAAGCATTCGCAACAACTCAAATTACTAGAATCACATCATCTTCTTTCAGGAACACCAGCTAAAGCAACAGGACAATTGTTAGAACACATATACTCATAACTCAATCAAATCTTCATGTGAACCTTTGAAACTTCATGTGGATGAACTAGATATACTTGTAAAAAAACCCTTTAATCCACAAACTATTATCATCAATATATTGAGCTAGCCACCATACTGAACTTAACTGCATCACCAACAACCTACAACTTATTTTATTACAATTTTATCAATATCCTTGACATATACAACCTTAAAGACATTAATGTCAATAGTGTTGACATCAATGACAACCGCATATCAACAATATCCAATTGTTGATATGTGGTAACCCTATTAGGAGAAAACCATGGTGGAGGTTAATCCACAAGATTATACCCTATTAAAAGTATAAAAGTATTATAAATGGGGAATGCACATGCATTTAGGCACGTTGCCTAGAGCTCACTGCTCAAATACAAAAGGCTTACTACCCAAAAGAAGACTCATTGTCTTACAGTCACATTCAAATTACATCCAGAAGATTTTGAAATGAGAAAATAGCATCTTCTAATGCCGGATTACAGTTTCGGTTAAGCACATAAACACTTTCATCTACTCACTCTTCTTCACACTTTACTTCTACCTTTGAAAGATTAGAACATTATTTGCACATAGCACAAAGCGTACATCGCACACCACACCTTCAAATAGTATAAAAAATCGATTATATATATCCACAACTAAGGATAGCATCCACTACATGTTGGCCTGACAAAATATGAAATGTGTACAAACTTTCAACCTAAAACAATAAACAATCTATCAATGTGGACCAAACAATGTCCACCAAAACATAGTAAGGACCCAAAACAACATCCTCAAATACGAAACACCTTCAAAAATTATGCCTCAAAGATCCGCCACATGCTACAATCACCCTGTCGGCCATGATCATGAAAAACATGAACTCACAAAAGAAAATCACTAATCGTGAGCACAATGATCAATGAAGACCAACAACACAAATAGAGCATGATCTAGAAACATCCACAAGCATCATAAATCACTACAGAAGCATCTGCAAAAAAACTTAAATTACTAGTTGAATAATGTTCTAATTCAATGATGAATGAATGATAAGAGATGTGTTAATGAGTTGAGAGATGTAAATTAGGGTTTAGAGACTTTCTTTTATAGGAAATCACCTTATTTTCCCATAAATTGGATTCCCAAGGCTGACATAAAGAAAAATGAAAATTAAAACCTATTTTTTCTTGCTCAAAAGTCAAAAATGGCCCAAATGGGACTCATTCACCACCTTGGGTGAATCAGTCCCACTTGGCAGGGACTCATTCGCCATAGATAGAAAATTAGTCCTAGAGGGGTCCATTTGCTAGCTGGGTTGTTGGGGAATGAGGAATTTTGGTTCTTATGATTATTTCTTTAGATATTTGATCAAATTATTCCTTGGGATGCATAATTTTGGGTAATAGTGGCCTATTAATGATGATGTAAAGGTCAATTAGGGCTTGGGACACAAAATTCAATGTGAAAGTGTGATTAAATACACTTTACAACACTAAAATGAGGTCCACACAACCTAGAAAGGCACAACATCTGATGTGAATGTGCAAGAAACATTACAACACTAGATTAAAGTCAAATTTAGTTCACAAGCCTTCTAGATTGATGTGAAGATGTAATTAAATACATTTAATAATGTTGAATTAAGGGAGAATGGATTTATTAAGTCTAGAAAAGCATGAAAGTCTTTTACAACACCTTTACAAGACATTGTTAAATGCATTTGAAAGGGTCCAAGACATAGTGTGGATATGAAAAAAACCTCACAACACCAAATCAAGGCCTCATTATGTCCAATTTATCATCAATTATTCCCCAAATCAAGCAAGTTGTCTTTTTTCTATGGTACACAGAGAGACTCAACTAAACTGTGATTAATCAAGAAACCAAAGAATAAGACCAATATCATTCAATCACATAATTCAATCCAAGAAATCAAAGACATTACTCAAGCATATCAACCTATCCTCAAATGTTACTTACTTGGTTCCAACCGAGCCAAATAATCTAAACCAACCAGCCAATTCAAATAAGCCAAGACTAAGATGAAGGGTTCACTTACCGAATCTACATTGACTCGACTCTTCTAAACCAAGTCTAGGTCATGAGTGTGTGCAAGCTCAGTTAGGTCTCATTTAGGATTATCCAACCAATCACTTTTCTTGAGTGAAACTTCCCCTCCCTCCCAGAGGATTGAACTTGTCCTTGCAACTAGCATAGTACAACACCAAGGTAGTTAGACGTTCATAATAAATCCATATGCATTATAAAAATTTAGCATATGCATATAGCATTGTATGTTCTTCATCAATGTAAACATAATTACTATTTCAAACATAATACCTATTTTAGTATTTCATTCCTTTACCAACATATCATGATTGCATTTACCATCCTATTTACTTGTGAAGGTAAAAGTAAATCAACAACAATGAGATAGGGTGTGACATTTTTCCTCATCAAAGAATTGGATGTTAAGAAGGTATATATTGAAGGTGACTCAAAGATATTATTTAAAATCATTCAAACAAATAATTCCAAGACTCTGAAATTGTGTTAATATTTTTGAGCTAATTTGAGAGATCATAGACAATCTAGAAGATTTTAATTGCATATATTATTAGACTAGCAAATATTGTTATTGATAACCATACTATAATTATAAGAGAATAGATCCAAACACAATAGATAATAAATTGAAGATTTTATTATTATTGTAAATTAGAATTTAATCTACATGTTTGACATAAAAGTAACTTTTAATATATTTGAATTAATATTTTTATATGTACAATATATATATTTTAGTATAAGTGTATTTGAGCATATTCTAAAGTCAAATTGGCTAAAAGAATTTTAAAAAAATCCAACAAATTTAATGTCTTACCTCTCCACAAAGGACACAAGCCTAAAATTAATAGCATAGCATAAATTCAAGACAAATGTCAATATTATAAAGACTTTATCCCACCAGCAATTGTGTAAATCCCTACCACCTGCCACTAATTCACACACATCATATTTGTATCCATTTCACCTTGCTTGGGCTTAACCAACACACTCTAAGCTCTAAATTTTTAGGTGAGTGAAAAAGTCTTATTTTTATTTCCAATTTTTGTTCTATTGATTTCATAGTTAAGTTTTATTTATTTTTTATTTTTAAATCCCTATCGTGCCCAACTCGCAGTCACTATCATAGTCAAATTGGATAGTTTTTACTTTTATCTCCCGCCTACTATCCACCCATCCAAACCATTAAAAATATAAACATAGTGCCCTATAAGTCTCTGTTGGTGGGGGGAGAGAGCAAAGACCACACAGTTAATATTGATCATGGCAGGGGATCTCAATTCCTTATAGAACTTCTACATTGCAATCGAGCAAAGTAATGGTGAATTGATATAATAATAAAATCTTTCTCTGTTATACCTATGTTTACCTATGTTTATGTCATTTTCTAATAAATTGAATGAACAGTTCAGGTGAATGGGTTGGTGTACAAAAAACTCAAATGTAGTTTCAACAAACAACTTCTTATTCTTCCAAGGAAGACTAACAATGTAGTAGGCTCCAACACAATGGCAGTGAATGTTCAAAAAATATTTGAAAGGAAGTTAGGTATGCAAAAAAGATTCCAACACTAATCTATTAGAGGAGAGAATGTGTAAATTTCAACATTTTCAAACACTTATTCAACTGCAACAAAGAGGCTGCACATAACAAATAAAGATATACAACATCAGAGATACAATCAAAACACATAAGTACAAATATACATGGAGAAAATATTTTAAAGAAAAAAAACCCCACACTCCAAAAACATGAACAATATATTATTTGTAAACAATGGTTACAATATATTTGCAGTGAAAAACCCTGAAACAAGAGCGCTAATAGTAGGCTTGTTGTCGAATCTCCATTGATCTAGCGCTTGTGGCTTAATCTCTATCTTCTCATTAGACTTAACCGAAACAAAGATCAGCTTAACTAAGCAATATCGGGAGTTCTCAAAAGAATGGTATACTTCTCTAAACAGGATAGAAAAGATACCTTTCTAATATGGGGTGTCATTTTTGCAGTTTCATTATATTATCTCATGTAGTTTTTATGAGTCAACTAATTTGATTTTGAAACGCAATTCTAGGCCACCAATTTTCTCTTTATAAAATTGTCTTGCATTTCATAATAGATTTGAAAAGAATATTAAATTGATTATTTTAATATATATATATATAATCCTTTGAGAGAAAAATTTGTGCCACATTTCGTAACGCAAGCATATTAAATTTAGTCTAAGAAGACAGTCGGTCAAAGACGAGCCGCCGATAATGGCTGGCTTAATATTTCAGAAATAAAAATTAAAAAATTCAGATGTGAAATAAGCCTATAAACGAACTTTCGAGAGTGTTCGGTAAATACATATTTCAAATGGTGGGCCTCATTTACAGTATTAACCCGGTCGACAATAGTGAGTATCTTCTCAGTTGTCAAGTCTGAATCTCACACAATTATGCAAAGAAAAGGTTATACATGTGGGGGAAGTTTGGAGCAATTTTACGAAAAAGTGTGTTACGTATGTACGCTTCATATTGTGGTGCACGAGTTAGGTGCTCCCTTCATATTGGGAGTATGAGGAGTCCCATGTACTATAAGTCATCTGTAGACCCAAAAACAAATTGTTTGATATCATGGACTATAAAAAGACCTTTCCTTTCCTTTCCTTTTACTTGAGGAGATGATCGCATGTCTATGTAATAGTGAATTTTTGTATATTTATATTTTTTTATTTTGTTTCTTGTTTCTTATTTGAAGGAAAACTTTAATGGATATTGGTAAATGATATAATCTTATATAAAGTTGATATTTTTAATAATATGATTTTGTGTTGTATCTATGTTATAGATATTTCTTTATTTTTTATATATTTATTTTGTTTCTTTGTTTGATTGTTTGTTTTTTTATTTTTTTTAGGTAAGTGCTATCAAAGGGGATAGCACCCATCACTCCTAAGGGGCAGCACCCATAACACTTTTGACTGGAGCAAAGAACCAGTGAAGTCACATTGGGGTGACCTCATCCCCATACCGAACTACTCTCGCCGCCACTATATCCACCGCAAAAAAAAACCAGCAAGAGACCAGGCACAGAAAGACTTAAAACCAACTCAGATCAAGGAACCGCATCATGTAGTGAAACAATGGCTCTACCAGGATAACAACTACAGCCAGGCCAATTTCCCTGACTTCACTAGAAAAAGGCTCTTTTACTAAAAGCTCTACCATTGTATAGCCCACAGTTCAAATGTCTCAAGTTGATGAATACATCTTGGCACCCTAAAGGGGTACCGGAGCTCTGAGCCATAAGATAGCCAACGATTTTGGTGGGTTGTCAAACGACAAGACTAACTGAAATCACAAATACTTAAAGCTCCCTTGAAGAAGATTGCAAGATTTGAAGTCTTGTGCAAAACCCAACAGACATGGAGATAAACGACACCCTTTAAGATGTTTACTAGATTCCTTTACCTTAACAACCAAAGAATGAAGCAAAAAACAGTAATACAATGGTATCACACAACGCAGACAGAGGAAATCCCAATACGTTTGGAATTTGTTCAGTCATACAAGCTTAGCAATACTGCAGCAACCATGAAATATCGAGCTAGCAGACACTTAATCAAGCGTCGGATAACAAGGGGCCGAGCGCCCCCGAAGGACATTGAAGAGAGCTTCAAGTCTTCCCATGGGAAGCTTTGACCCCCTTGGATTCCGAGAACATTTTGATGCTTGGCAGCCCAAGATCTTTAACCACCTCTGCCTGCATCTACTTCCTTGATTTCCTGCCTCTCCCTTTCTTTATTTTGCCCAAGAGGCTCGCTTCAGACAAGCAAAATCTTCCATCCACAACAGTGTCCAAAGCATCCTCATCTGATGTGTCTGCCTCAGAGGCCATCTCCAAAGCCTCCATCACATTGGGATGGGCATCGGCGAAGGGAGCCAGAAGCTCAGCAACGTCATCAGCAGCCCTCAACACAAGAATAGGTTCAGGGGCCGATGACCCAACCACTAGGTTCTCAACCATATTATCCAACCCCTGAGAGGGCGCCAAGGTCCCGCCCAAAGCTGGGCTCGAATGCAGAGAGTTCAAGTTCTGGTTCCCACCAGCCGAATTTGCTTCCTTCATAGACGCACCAGCGGACAGAGCCTTAGGTCACCAGACCTTCTTCAATTTCAGTTTCAAATTGCAATTACCCATAGAGTGGGTTTTGCGGCCAAACGCAAGCAAAATAACTTTTCCTCTTTGACTTCAACTGAGACCAGCCGGTGCGCACCATCAACACACAACTGGATTTCCCTTGGGATCTTACTAATGGCACCAATCTGAATCTGGATATAGAGATAAGAGTCCCCATCAATGATATCTTCATCCACATTGATCAGAGTACCAAGGGTTCTACCCAGTTTTTCGATGCATTCCTCGACCCAATATTCTAGAGGCAGATTATAGAACCAAACCCAGACAGGTTTATTATAGGGTTCCAGATTCGCTATATCAAAATTTGGAACCCATTTTTGCATATAAATCGGGTGACTGTCCAATTTCTAGAGGCCCGCCTGCAAAATCTTGTCCTTCTCCTCCAAGGACCTGAAGATTACCACAAAAAAACCTTTTGGTAGAAATTTCACAATCTCCATCGAGCTCCAAGAGCCAGCGAGCCAACGAAGAATTTCTTCCCGTCTGAATTTAGGGCCATTATGCGACAGATAATTGCCAGATTGCATAGCATTTTAATGTCCATATTGGCCTCCTAGGATAAATCAACTGTGAGCTGGTCATTGTGAGGCGAAGAGCAGCAGCGGAGCCCCGTCCTGCCACCTTCCAGCCCGTCCTCGCTCTCCTGGCATGCACCTGCTAAATCTTGCTCACGGCCATTGCGCTCCATCCGAGCCTAGATATTATCAATTTTACTTTGTATTTTTTTATTTTTTATTTTGTTTGTTTGTTTATTTATCACATTTATATATACATATATTTTTACATATATATTATATATTTGATTTAGTGTTTAATGATTGAAGAAAAGTTTATAATTGAGAGATATGTTGACTCATATTTCTTAAATATTAAAATTTAAAATTTAATTTATGTAACACTTCTTTTACTTTTCTTGTTGAATGCCAACTAAATACATATTTGCACACATTATGTTTCTATGTCTTTATATTTAAAGACATTTAATGCACCAATTCTAATTATTTGGAAGTTCCCTCATTTCAAACACACAAGCATAACTACTTTGAATTCATATTTTATTTTCTTAAAATTAAACATCAACACCTTAAAAGAAATAAAAGAAACTATATATCAATATTGAATTTTATTCTACCATTCACTTTTTAGAATTACTTATTAACCTAGTTTACAATAAAAGTTCAAGTATTAAGAAATTCACTCTATTAAAATATATCCTTATGTTATCTAAGTTTCACATTAATGAATTAAACTTATGATGAATTAGTTTAGATATAGATGTATAACCTACAATGCCAAACTTTTATCTAATATAAGTATTTAGTAGAATTCCACATAACATATATATTTGATAGTTTTAATGCATTGCTAGGATTACTAGAAGATATGGATGTTTTGTTAATATGTAAAACATATTTCATTAGGGGTTCAAAATCATCTTACCATTCATTATTTTTGGAAAATTCCAAAACTTCTACATTTTGAGCTTTGTAGGAAACTTAATTAGTTAAGGATGTATGACACCCATGACTGTTAAATAGTACTATTTTGATTCGTTATTTTATATTGTTTTGGAGAATCATTTTGAGTATTTTATAAAGGTTTTCTATTGATCTGCCATTTTCATATTTGAAGTTTCATTCTAAATTAGATTTTATGTTAATCATATTTCCTTTTTTTTATGTTTTAATTGATCAACTAAATTATGGCAACAATCATATTTCAACATTATATTTTTTGTGTAACAACCAATTTTTTAACCTTTTCCAAATTTATCCCAATTTCAATGTGAAATTCAAACATTCATAACAATTAAAACCTAAAATAATAATTTAATAAAAAAATTATTTTTATTCTTTTGATTACCATCAAATTTAGGACATAATTTATAATAATGAAATTTATTTTAAAATTTAAATAATGGAGATCCTTTGAAATCATTTATAGGTTACCCATCAACTCATTCTTCACCCCACTATCTCACTCTTTCTTCATAATTCCCTCATAGAAAGGGCTAATAAATTCACTAGTTTTTCCCTTTGTTGATTGTTGATGTTATTGAGAGAACATAACTTGCTTTGTAATTATTGTAACATGGTGAATTGAGTGATAAAATTTGGTTTACACGTCTAGCTTAATGACAATTCATACAATAATTTTTTTTTAAGATTATTAGGTAAACATCATTAATTCTTAGGTAGGAAGATTTTTAAAATCATTTTACGATTCTTGCAAAGTTTAAAACCAAATATACATATGGATATTGGACTTTTAAGATGTCTACATCTAACATCTTTCTCCATGTAAAACTTTTGCAACCTCTAGGAATTACCATTTTTTATTCTCCACAAAAATTAATGGGACAAATGGATGTAGATGTATACCTAATATTTATTATTGTCACGGGTTGAAGTTTTGCAAATCTCTTTCTTATTTTTTTATTATTTGTAGACACGCCAAATTAGCATTATGCATAGTCATTCACTCACTAAATAAATCAAATTCACATTGATCCATTCAGTAGGAAAATCAGGTTCATCATCCATTTAAATTAAATAAATTAACTTTATTTGATTTAAGCCTACCATTACCTCATTTAAATACATCAAATCCTAACATTTCATTAATCCACCTTTATCTTGCATCATCCCTTTTGATTTAAATAAATCAAGTATTTAAGTCCTAAAAGGTCAAATCATCTTAATCATCATTAAGTTAACCTAACAATGATCAAATACTAATCTTACCCCCACTTGCATTCTCTAGATTTAGCCACTTGCACAAATAAATCAATTTATTGATTTATTAAAACTCTCATTTTCACTCAACATGGCCCTCAAATTTGAAAATCATGACAAGTTGATTTGTCCCTCCAACATTGCATTTATTGCTCATTTTCTTGTCCCCCTCTCTAAATTTATAGCCAAATTTGAATTCAAATTCTCCCTCTCATGGGCACATTTCCCTAATTTTGCACATGCATCAACCACTCGCCACTTGACAAGTGTCTTCCTCTCATTTGTCCAATCTTAGTCCCACATTGGTCCCTCTTCAACACTTAGCATTTGAAAATCCTTAAATAGAAGCTTCAACTTTGAGCAAATCCTCCACAACTCCAGAATCTTTATGCAAAGTTATTCTCTTCACATGGAGAACTGATTTTGTCCACTATCAATCCGCAATCTTAACATTTCATCTCCAAGATCATGCGAGGTCACTCTCTTCATTTGAGAAATGATCTTGTCCATCATTATCATTAGCTTATCTAAAGGGGTTAGGAAAGGGCTACTTTCCACATCAAAGTAGCACCAATCCCCCCATAAGATCACGTGTTTGCTTTATTTAAGAATGAGGAATAGTTATTTTCGATTGTATTTGCTCAAGTATTTCATCTTTTTCCTTGTTTTCTAACAATGCAGATGGATTTTATGGGGAACTCATGTTTTAATCTTGCATTTTGATCTATTAGTGTGATTGTTTGTTTCTTCCATGCAAGTTTGAAATAGGGTTCACATTATGGCACTAGAAGGAGCGGTGAAGAGTGAAAGATTCTAATTTTCTGTTCTTTTGTTGTATTTTATCTCACTTTGCATTCAAAAGATAACACATTTCTTTCTGTGGCTGCTTTGATTTTAGATCTTGCTCTTTTACAATATTGCACATTTCCTGAGCTATTTTGGGTGCTCTTTTATGTCTGATAATATTGGCAGCCAAAAGTTTGATTTCTTGGCATCATCCTATTGCAGTAAGATTCCATTCTATTATCTCTTGTTTCTAATCAAATAGACTTCATTTTTTACACTCAGCTAGTATCACTAACCATGCATTTTCATTGTGTTCTAAAGCATTAAGTCTTGAATCTGGAAAGGCCTTGCTGCCTTCGTTTCCCAAGCTGGGGGGGGGGGAGAAAATCCTATCATGTGGGAATAATCCTCTGTTTTGATATTTTAAATTTTTTTTTTGGAAAAATCAATAATACAATTTGTATACCTTTTCTATGCTTCCAATTCTACATACATACAGAGGCAGTTTGAAGTACAACATCTGACAAAATTCTTCTATTCTTCATGCTTTCGTTGGACATCATTTCCCTTTTTCAAAGCTTCCATTTGTGCATAGGTTGGGAGGTTGTTGGAAAAATATTGGCTTTAAACCTACCAATCACATTTGCTTGAAAGTTTCTCGTGTCTTCCTACAAATCATGTCGGTCATCCATTCATTCTTCATTTGCTTCTTTCAACACAGTTTTCTTTACCCATCTTCATAGGCTGTGTTTTTCCATCTATTGCTGCTAAAGAAGAAAAGGCTACTTAGAGTCATAGTAGGTAATGATATAGTACTTTGAATAGGATTTCTTTTCCGCCTATGAACTTTCAATGAGAAGATAAAAACTAGGGATATAATGTATCTTTTCGTATCTTACCAGACAAGATTTCCCAATATTCTTTTTGTCATGATCAGTAGATGCCTCTATTGTTGATTGCTTATAAGTCACTATTAAATTTAGTGATGAAAATGAAATTTGGCAATTTTTTCTCCAGAAGATTTGATTTGACATATTCAAAGACCCTTGGACAGTTACTCTATTATACTGTTGACACATAATAATCCACATTCCTGAAAAATACAGGCTGCAGGTGAGTCACGACTCATCTTGTGCTAAGAATAAACTTGCCAGGTATTGAGAAATCAATGTGCATCAAACTTTCATGAAGGTGACCCCATGCGTGCTGATCATTCCTTTATCCCCCGCACCACATCTGATAGGCAGTTCCCTAAGCATTCTCCAACTGCGTTAGCTTGTTCTACGTTAATAGATTCCTGCGTTCATTCCCTACCTCATCTTCCTATGAACAACTATTCAATGATTCCTGAGCCAACTGTTGAATGATGCACATTTGATTCACATGTGCATCTAATTCAAAAGACCCTTGCAGAAGGCGTTGTCACTCACCAAACACTATCTTTACTCTTGCAGGAGATGATCATATCCTCTTCTCACACGACGCTCAGGTACGGGCAATATTCTGACTATAAATAAGCGGCTGAGAGACTCCAAGTTGGAACGCACTTAAATCTCTTATGTTCCTGTTTATTTTATTTTTTGACATCTCTGCTAATCTCGGTTAGTGCTGATGGAGAATATCAAAAAATGTGTTTGATCTATTGATTTCGCATTATGATATCTACTTCTTGAAGAAAAAGGAAAGTAACTGCATCATGTATGCAAAGAGGTTGTAAAAATTCAAACTTGTCTTTGATTTTATGGCAGATACAGTGAATGCCCCATAGAATGTATTCTCAGCCCAGTAGAAGTGAATCTACACCTCGCAATCCTAAGTTGCTAATCCTTTAATAAATGTTGTTTGAAGTAAAAGATGACCGGAACTCTAGTGCCTAACTTAGGTGTTGTACTATGTTTGTTCCTAGATACTAGGTATAAAAGTACTGCAGTAGGTTCCATCATAAATCTTTTTTTTTTTTATAAACTCACAAAAGGAGAAAACAGCGGCATTCTGGGATATATTCATTAGCTGTCCAGTAAATGCAATGACTTAGTGCCCTGTAAGTCACCAACAGTCACTATCAATATTCCTACTGGTGTGGTGAAAATTGAATGCTCAATCCTGCAGCTGTGCACCAACTTGGAGGAGTATCTCACTTGTTAACAGTGTTGTGTATTTCACTTTGTTTCATACTATGAATGAGGACTGCGCTTTGATCTTTTATTTGATTGATACTTCAAAGACGTAGTTAATGCTAATATAATGTGTTTATAGAATATTAATGCAACCCTTCTTAGGATTTTATTCATGTGGGTGACAAAATCAGTGTTCTAAATTATTAGTTCAAGAGGTGTATTTAGGATCTTTAATATAGTCATGATCTTGAATCTAATGTAGAAACCATGATTTTGAAAGGAAATCTAATGTTGTGTTTCTACTTTGCATGATAAGAGCATAAATTGTTTTTGAAGTCATTAAATCTTGTGCAGATTTATATTAGTTATCTCAAGTATTAAGTCTTGATTTTTTCATTTCTTTATTACTTGAGTAAGCTAATATCATAGAGTCCGAATGCTACTTAAAGGAGTTGAGTTTTATCTTTTATTTTTAATATCTCAACTAAGTTATTAAAATAAATTTATTTTAATATTTTATTTTTGTGATGCTTATAGGTACAAATGAAGGAAAACAATGAAAGCAAAGAAGGAAGACAAAAGCAAACAAAAATAAACGAAGGACAACAAAGGTACAAATGAAGGAAAGTAAGGAGAAGGCTAGCAAAGGAAAACAAAAGGAGGAGGATATTTTAAAAAATCAAAGTGTTTTTAAATGCTTTAAGTGTTTGTTCAACACTTCTTCACGAAATTGTTATTTTTCGTTCTTAGGACACTAACTTTTCGATTGGGTCTAAAAAGAACACTTTGATTTTTTCATTGGCAAAGGGTTAAAATTGAACCTTACAAACTTACTAGCTTTTCAATTTGGGCTAAAATTGAACAAGTAACTTCACACTTCATCTTGGTGCTTAAAACGAACTCACAATTGCTTTGGAAGGATAAAATGAATGTGTGTTTGCTTTGTTTTGTGGTTACTTACTTAAACTAAAGTCATTGAAAAGGACGTATGCGCTTCTCTCGCGCTTCCAAGCGATCTTGAGAATCAAAAGGCCTTTTTGGTGATTTTGGCATAAGATAAAGTGATCACCTCCACACTTCGATTTGGGCTTAAAATTGAACATATTGTGTGAGTGTGATTAAACATACGACATGTGTTCTCCCTTTGTTTCTAAAAAAAGGTTGATCGAACTATGAGTGTGTTTTTTTGCTATTGTTTATCCTAGAGGGCTTGCCTTGGGGAAAAAGTACTCACCCAAGGGAATGACTCAACTAGTAACACTCTAAAGCCAAGAGTATTTTCAGCCGAGATATAAATGTGGATATTGGAAGAAACGCAAATATCACGCGGTTGATTCTGACAAGATGGATCCAAAAGGGGACTCTTGCCATATGGGTCAATCTCCACGAACAGAAAGTATAAACTAGAACACTTGTTTGTAGTGGCCTATTGATCCATTGAGCAATTTTATCAAAGTGGTGCATTGGAACTTAGATTCCAAGAAGTTACTTGCCATGTTCGATCTTGGTTGAAATATAGAAGTTAAGACTTCATTCTTAACATACCTATATATTTCTTCCTTGGTTGGATGTAAAATCATCTCTTCTACGAGGGCATGAGGCAAGCCCACCAAGAAAAACATACCAATTGAGCTAGGATGTTACATTGCTTGTTTGAAAACACAGTGTGTTTATCAAAAACATTGGAAAACCAACATTCAACATCATCATCAAAATTTCAAACCCCTTAGTTAGAGCAAATACCTTTGACAAAATCCAAAAACTATTGCTTACCCTAGGGATTATGTCCTTAGAGGTTTTTAAGTAATTGGGTTTACATCTTAATTTGCTCTTACAAAGGTCAACACTAGGCAACCCTTGTCCTAATTTCTTCGAACTTCCACGTAGCACTTTGTGGGACGAAAAGAAGTTGTGACATTGGACATTCAGTTTGAAACCTAATCAAGAAGTGTGTTTGTGGTAAAAAGAATCCACTAAGCAAAGATAACAAATTGGACCCCCCACATGTGCTTGATATCTTTTGGTCATATGATTTTCATGCAAAACCTTGGTCTTTTGATTTTGAAATTACTCTTAGGAAAAAGAAGGTTCTTCAATATCTTGGCCTAGTAAACAAAATCTCTCTAAGTCTTTTAGGATCAAATCAAACACTTCATCCATCCCAAATATTCATCAACATTCATCCATCCAAACAACATAAGATCTTTGAAAATGTCATTCTAGACTTGGGTAAGTCATCAAAATAAAAAACACCTTGTTTAGTTAGGAGTATGTGAATGCATCCTTTCTCATACCTCTAATTAAATTAGCGATCCTTTGAACAAGTTCATCCTAAAGATCACATCCAACATCTTAGGGTTTACAAGTTCATCATCTAAATCAATCAATCAAAATCAAACCCTAAGTCTAGCATTAATCCAAAGTCCCTAAACGTTCAAACTCATATCATTTCCCCATATCATCCTCCATCTCGTTATTAGTCCTAATATCCTTAGAGGTCACTTTGCAACAAGGTCAAAACACAAGAAGAACATGGAATACAAACCTGATCCATACATCTTGAGTAATTCAAATCAATTGAATCTTCAAAGCCTTACAATTTCAATTGATTATCAAAACTCACACTTATACAATCCATACAAGGGACCATTACCTTCTACAAATGTTAATAGCACAATGAATGTGAATATGCCCAAATGAAAGTTTGGAACACATTTCCTGATGATAAATCCAAGTCCAAACCTACAAATCCATCAACCAAACAATCAAAGCATGAGCCTTCAAGCGAACAACGTCATCCCACCAAATCCCTACATGCCAAATGAAAATGTGCCAAGTACAAGTTTTTGAAACATGAATCCAGCAAACTTTGGGATGGATACATTTGCAAATCATACGAATATTCCAAACATCAACAATGCTCAATTTCAACATATCATGCCAAATTTGAGTGTCATCCCAAATCAAAACATTATTCAAAATCAAACACAAATACACACTCCAAATCTGCATGAACAAAAACCAAATCAACTATATCGAGGGAGTCAAGATCAAAATCAAGAAAAAATTTGGCTAGATCAAATTACGACACTTACCAAAATAGTTGATTCATTGGGTCAAGAGACATCTCCACCACCGTTACCCATATCAACATCATTCCTTGGTTTAGGGCTTCCCCCTTTACCTAGAACCAATCACTCCATCCAAATCAATCCACCTAACATCAATCAAGTCATCACATCAAATCCTTTGAATATACCATCGACATCGCACCAACAGATGGTATCTAATCCAATGACAACATCAATCATGACAAATCAAAATATGGTCTCTTAAGGGCCTATCACCTCAGTCATTCCGACCATCCTATCACTTTGATCATTCCAACCACCACTATCATGCCCATCACATCTCAAACCCTCACAATCACTCCAAGTGTATCTCAACAACTCATCACTACATCCAATGCAATTCCAAATACACCACCACTACCACCAAAGCCCAATGCAACAAGACAATATGACATCACACTAAAAGCACATCAAGCCTACCAACAAACACTTCAACAATATCAAGTGGCTCCACAAGCCACTTAAGCTACCCGACAAACACAAGCACAAGCACAAAAAATGACAACTGTTGAGAGCAAGGATCAAGATCAATCCACCACTAAGCATCTTGAAGCGATGTCTACTTCATCCAATGATCAAATCAACACATATCAAGAGTCACTTTTCAATCATGATCAAAATCCAACAATACCTAACAATGATCCAATTCAAGAAATGTCAAAAACACTTGACCCTATGGTTGAAGACATTCACAATCTCTTTGCAACAATTGTTGAGAACAATGTTCAAAATCTCTCAATTAAGGAGCACATTGAAGATGTTTCTACACCATCCAATGACCAACTCACCATACATCAAGAGCCTCTCTTTAGTGATCTATTTCAAGGATTGTTAGGATTATTTGATCCTATTGACATAATGCACGATCCATCAACCAATGATCATGTTGAAAATGTCTCTACATCGCCTTATGAGTTAGAGGACATATCTCAAGAACTTATCCGAAAGCATGATCAAAATATTTCACCAAGGTCTAGCAATGGTCCCTTCCAAGACATGTTGACCCCCTTTGACCTCATGGTTACAAATATTGAAGGAACCCTAAACTCGACACTTGAGGATATTGAACCACTTACCATGTCTAATGAAGACATCCAAGAACCCTTTGTAAGCAATCCATCCTTTGAAACTAACCCATGTCAAGAACTTGATCCAAAGCATGTCAAACGCAACTCCAAAATCATTCAAGATCAAGAATTTGTATCTTCAAGATACTACAATAATCTAATGGACACTCTCTTATCTATGCAAGATGATCATATCCATGTAGCACATACTCCTTCATCTACCCATGAGATGCTTTCTATGGATAAACACGTAGATGATCTTCATCTAGAACAAAATTATGTAACACAAAAGGAGCAGATTATTAACTCCTACAATCAAATGGAGTTATCAACATCAGGATCAGATATGTCCCAAACTCAGATTGAGGACATCATGAATAAAGATATCCAGCATTATCCATTATCTCAAGGAAACAAGTCGGATAGAACATCCAGAGTTAGCGGAGCATCAAATTAAAACAACGTCACCTACCATGGTCATTTATCAGAGAGTGCATTCTAAACAAGAGATCTTAGAATAGGAAGAATCAAGGAATGAAGGTACTACTTCCACAATACTGGTGGCAGCTTCATCTCAAGCAAACGTCAACATAGGGAGCACGAAGAATCCTTATGATGAAATCGATGCCAATACTACAACTAGCCATGTCACGAATCTTCATCCACCCATCACCCCATCCACGAATTTGGACCAATATCAAAGGAAACATCTGAATCAAAGTACGAAGAACATTATCAAATCAAAAGAAGATGAGAAGCATAATTGACAAATCAAATACAAATGGATACCAAAAAATACAAAGAAAGATTATCCCTATCAAACTCCATCAATCAAAGAAACTATGGGGAAAAATCAAAAAGGGAAAGGTATCCATCAAAGACGTCCACAAAAGCAAAAGTAGGCTTTTCAAGCAATGTACAAAGTGTATCAAGCAGTTGGTCCTAATTCCATGCACACTTCCGTATCCACCCATCATTGCTCAACTTCCCAAGTTTGGAGAGTCAAAGGTTCCAAACTGTCAACCAATCCACCTCTTATCCTTAAACACACTCCATCCACGCCTCCACGCATAATATCCAATTCTTACATTGACCGTGTATTGGCAACAACCCTTCATCATAAGGATTTAGAAGGCACTCTATCGCAATGTGCGCACAAAGACAAAGTCAACTCCGATATCAATGAAGTAAATCAGGAATCTCAAAATTTTCATTTAAGTGCACGTATCTTAGCAAAGCAACTTCTTCAAGCAGGATACTAATGGCACATTATGATAGGGGCATCTACATCAACAACACCTCATGATTCAGCATGAGCTTAAAATCTTTCAAAAATATCAAAAAAAAAATCAAAAACATATGAAAATCCAAAAAAATTAGAAAAAGGATTGAAAACAGTAAAGAGAAAAAAATTGTCCTCTAGTGAAAACCGCATGAGCGACGCTTTGGGCAAGACCATGATGAAAACTTGGCAAACATGCGTCATGTGTAGAATCGAGCATCTACGTGTGCCAGTTCAGTTGAAAGCATCTTATCCCATCCATAATAAATCGATCATTCCATCCATCTTATCCATAATAAATCCATGAACCATTTAGCCAAACCGTTTTCATCCACTTACATCCATAGTCCGAGTTATCTTGATCTTGATGAAAGTTTGGGGCACACTTTATGCTTGCTTACAGTAAACATCTTGACATGGGTTGTTTTCATCGATCCTATCCTATGCAACGTTATCTGAGCCATGAAACATTATCTAAATGAGCATTCTTTATCTGAACACCTTATCTTATCACAAGATAATCCTTGGCATCCTTTGCGTGCTTACCATATCCATCCATCCAAAAAACTATCCAAGCATCCACTCATGACATTCCATACATTGCTAGACAATGGGGGCAGATATTTTCATCTTGCTTTGAGAATAAAAATTGATCTATATCCTCCAACTTATGTGGTGATCTGAACATTGGAAAATGTGAAATCAAACTGGTCAAAGCACTTGTGAGCAAAAATCTAAATCACTAGCCCATGGCATATCTTGACAAGATGACATTCCTTATCAAGCTTCATATTTCATCGAACATCGATCCAAACAATCAATATCAGTCACATCTAATGCACCCTTCAAATGTCACATCACATCATCCAAACATCTTTTGTTTCAAATCAAGCATCAACAATCTTGATATATCAAATCCAATCAACCCATCATCATCTCAGGATATCATTGTGTTGCTTAACACTATCCTTGCATTATTGTGCATCCTCAACAATGTTATCATCATTGATCCTGATCAATCAATCCTTGCATTGTTGTGCATCCTCAACAATGTTATCATCATCAATCCTGTTCAATCAAATCCTTGCATTGTTGTGTACCCTCAACAATGTTATCATCATCATCAATCCATCAATTTGATCAGTCAACCTTAGCTTGGTTTTTAGCAAGAATCCTAAACAGAGCACTGATATCATCACATTTCCATATCCAAATCGTCAAAATCATGCGAAAATCCAAAAAAATCCAAAACATATCAAAATCCAACAACAAGTCGAAAACAAAAAACATCAAAAACATTGGAATCCGAACTACGTCGTCTCTCAGCTTAAACATAGGCAAGGCTCATCTCCGATCAGCCCCCGAGACATCAAAATCCAAAAACATTTGAAAAACATCAAAATCCAAAAAAACATTTATAAAATCTCTAAAAATCCCAAAACATCACAAAAAATCAAAAATCAAAACATTTGCAAAATCTTCAAAAACACCAAAAATAGCCTCAAAATATTTCAAAATGTCAAAAACATCCAAATACTTGAAAAAATACATCCATCCCCATCTCGCTTTCACCCGCAATAATCAATCATCCATAATAAATTGATCATCACCTTCATCCTTTGGGAACGTAAACTGAAACAATCATAGCAGTTAGCAAAAGCAAGCTTCAATCGTAAAATCAAAATCAAAACAACAAACCATTAAAACAAAATCAAACTCTTGATCATTTTCAAACATGTCAGTCAACCTTATATTAACAACCTATCAATCAACTTATCAAGTCATCATCATCCTATACAATGCTTGTCCTAGGATATATCGTTCCAACAATGGGCATCATTTTGGATATCACTTGGATTCTTATCCTATCAAAAAAAATCCCTTTGGCTAGAGATATGAAGAACATTGGCTTGTTTCCGTACTTGATCTTTTCTTTTGATTTATCTTATTGCGCTCATTCTAAAGACCTCTCGATGATATCTAAACGAAGGATTTAGAGAGATGGGAATGGGGCAATGATCATTATCTTTTGTCTGTTGTGCTTGTTGGATGTTCTTGTAAAATAACTTGGTGAATACTTGCTTTGTTAGGTACGCCCTAGCAAGGTTTCCGTATGTCAAGTGTGAACAAGAATACTCCTATCTGCTTGTTGAGTCAAAGTCCATCACACTAGGTACAACGCCATCCTGGTTCTTTATATACCTTGATGCATCGTACCTATGTGTAATCAAACATAAGGTAAGTAGCCCTTTAAAAATCTCAATCCTTGATAAGCAAATCATCATCATCATCATCATCATCATCATCATCATCATAATAAAGTCTCATCGGATCATGGACTTGTTGGATCCTCTTGTCATCATCTCATTTCTGCGCTAACATAACATCACCAATGCATCCATCATGCATCCATCCGCATCGAACGTCACATACCACATATCATTCATATCATACATAGGGAAACATCATCATTCATATGCATTGCATCATCATCATAATATAGATTTGTTATTCTAAGCATCTTGAAATCATCTCATTTGCATCAGCAACCATAACCATCCATTTTGAGCCTCTTTATCGCGAGATCAACCCTCAAATCGAATCTTTTCGCTTGATCTCTCGAGGAGGCAATGCACCAATGTACTTCTTTCCACTGGGGCATCTGAAAAATTTATAAAAAAATTGATTTTGATTGCAGCAAGTTTATTCTTTGAACCAACGCAACAAGTACATTGCTTCAAAGAGGGGTAAAATGTAGACACATCAAATTAGCATTATGCATAGTCATTCGCTCACTAAATAAATCAAATTCACATTGATCCATTTAGTAGGAAAATTAGGTTCATCGTCCATTTAAATTAAATAAATTAACTTTATTTGATTTAAGCCTACCATTACCTCATTTAAATACATCAAATCCTAACATTTCATTAATCCACCTTTATCTTGCATCATCCCTTTTGATTTAAATAAATCAAGTATTTAAGTCCTAAAAGGTCAAATCATCTTAATCATCATTAAGTTAACCTAACAATGATAAAATACTAATCTTACCCCCACCTGCATTCTCTAGATTTAGCCACTTGCACAAATAAATCAATTTATTGATTTATTAAAACTCTCATTTTCACTCAACATGGCCCTCAAATTTGAAAATCATGACAAGTTGATTTGTCCCTCCAACATTGCATTTATTGCTCATTTTCTTGTCCCCCTCTAAATTTATTGCCAAATTTGAATTCAGATTCTCCCTCTCATGGGCACATTTCTTTAATCTTGCACATGCATCAACCACTCACCACTTGACAAGTGTCTTCCTCTCATTTGTCCAATCTTAGTCCCACATTGGTCCCTCTTCAACACTTAGCATTTGAAAATCCTTAAATAGAAGCTTCAACTTTGAGCAAATCCTCCACAACTCCAGAATCTTTATGCAAAGTCATTCTCTTCACATGGAGAACTGATTTTGTCCACTATCAATCCACAATCTTAACATTTCATCTCCAAGATCATGCAAGGTCACTCTCTTCATTTGAGAAATGATCTTTTCCATCATTATCATTAGCTTATCTAAAGGGGTTGGGAAAGGGCTACTTTCCACGTCAAAGTAGCACCAATCCCCCCCATAAGATCAAGTATTTGCTTTGTTTAAGAATGAGGAATAGTTATTTTCGATTGTATTTGCTCAAGTATTTCATCTTTTTCCTTGTTTTCTAACAATGCAGATGAATTTCATGGGGAACTCATGTTTTAATCTTGCATTTTGATCTATTAGTGTGATTGTTCATTTCTTCCATGCAACTTTGAAATAGGGTTCACATTATTTATCTTACTTGTGGGAAATTTTAGGATGATGAGATGTTGAAACATAGTACAAGTCCAATATGGTTTAGGGTAAATTCCTACAAAACTTATTATGAAAATATTTTAGCCTTTTTCATGGTTCATGTAGACCATATTTAATTCTATACCCGTAGGCATATACAAGATCATTTCTAGTTGTGTGTATAGAAATTCTAACTTCATTCTACCCTTTTAATAGGTATGTTTGAAAAGGTTTTTTAGGATTTTAATGTAACAATGGTCACTATACTAAGGCATGATGAAATAATCACATGTAATGACTACTCAAAGAGTTGAGAAAGACTAGCTTAGGGGCAAAAAATACAAAATTTTAGAAAAAATTGTAGTAAAAACAACAAGTTCATATTTTGAAAAAGAAAAATGGGGTTTGTTGTGTGGCACAATAAAAATCTTGGTGATGTTTTAGATGGAATCAATATGGATCCCATGCAAATCTAATTCTTATTGACATAGTTCCTTGGCATAGTTTCAAGGTGATTTCTCCTGTTAAAGTAACCTATTTAAGTAAAAAATGTAAGTCATATATATGCATTATAAAATTTTAAGATGGGATAAACTATACATAGAGGAGAATAAATAATTCATACCTCATGAAAAATGGAGGGTTCTTATTCACATATAGAACTATCAAATCATCAACACAAGCATAAAATACTAAGTTGAATTTTTTTGAGGCCATTAAAAATGTAGAATTAAAATAACTCCATAACAAATGTGGAAGAATAAAAAAATGTATTGGCCAAAGGTATAGCATGATATCAAAACAACAACACGACACAAACAAAGACCAAAACACAAGGTAAGCTCTAAAACATCTTTTCTCCCCAGCTGATATCTACTTTTAAAGCTCTAAAATCATTTCTTGTGGTTGAGTTTGAATGTGGTGTTAGTGGAAACATTTAGGAAAATACAACAAGAAGACTAAATATGAGAATGTCTCTATGACAATAATTTTGGAAGGAACAACAAAGAATTGCAGTAGTAAAATAGAAGAAACAACTAAGAGAAACTAGTTACATAGCAACTCTAAATATTGAGCATACCTTGTAGCTCTGGAAAGAGAAATCATTCCTAGTAGAAATTTTCTTGTAAATATTTCATAATCAAAATATAAGTTTTTTAAAATGATATTTTGAGATAAGTAAAAAATATGTTTTCTTTGATTTTTATGAATCCCATTCTTTAGTTTTGGGTCTATGGAGTTTTAGTTTGGAATTTATTCTATCAAATTGGAAATATTGTTGTTTTTGTTTTTAGTTAGTTTTCTTTTATTCCAATAGGAACATTAGAACATGAAGGATTGAACCACAAGAAGACATTAAATGAGACCCCCACATTAGCATTTGGTATTTACAATTTATCTATCAACATGTGAGACCAGGAATAGATTTTTAGACATAACTAATTAAACCTTAAACGCATAAAATTAGATAAGAAAAACAAAATGTTGACTAAATAATATTTTAAGAAGTGTGTGATCACTAAAGCTCCAACATCACATTTCAATTATCTTTTACTTGATTTCTCTATTTTCATATTATTTTAAATCATAACTTTATTTAATGATTCTAAAATTTCTTGATATTTGACCCAATTAAAATTAAAATATCCTTAAACCTTTTTGCTACAAAAACATTTTATTTCCCTAACATAAGAGAGAGTTCATAGTCTCCTCAATGTACATCTTCAATGTTATTTTAAAATCTTACTAAATATTGACCAAAACATTTGAAATCACATCAAATATATAAGAAAAGGCACATTAGAAATTCTCATTAAAGAAATAAAAAGAAACAATCTCTATTAAATTTTGATAAATAAAATTTATATTATTATAATAATTATTTAAATAAAAGTATTTTTTAATTTCAACTTATACTTAAAATATATTTTAATGGAATAACGTTTTGATTAAATTAAAGACTGAAGGACACCTATTACAAAACGGTCAAGAAGGCTCACAATATATAATCCCAATGGCCCAATGACCATTGATTAGATTTATGGAATAACGTTAACAAATATTATTCTCTCACATATATCTGGGAAACTAATATTTATTTATAATTAATAATGAATTACCATCGAATTTCTTAAATAAACAATCCTTTCTTAGTGGATAGAACCATGAATAATATTTAAACACCTATAAAGAAATTTAAATTTTGTGTTTCTCAAAATATATATTATCCATTTGCTTCTGATCTATATATCACTTCATGCACTACTACCGTTGACGATGCATTGCGTAAATAGGAGCTGCTACTGCTAACGAGCATTGAGCGATTCTGTAATGTTTGCATTTGATTGGGAGGCCCCTATGCCACAATTTGCACCTTCCACGAGGATTCTATACCCTACATCTACGAAAGCAGGTTGAAAGGGTTTTCTGTAATCAAGGTCCGTTCTGCTCACCAGCATCGCCACCACTTGGGACATTGATGGCCTATCTACAACAGAAGCCTGTATGCATAACAGTCCAAGATTTAACACCCTTAATACCTCCTCTTCATTATAAACTTCGTCTTCTTCCATCCTCTTATCTACCACATCCAAAATATTTCCCGCCTCGTATAGCTTCCACACCTGCGGTATTTTTCATAAAATTCAGGTTCGTCACATAACTCGTGATGATGAGCAGAGCAAAATCATATCTTTTATCAAGAAAACAGGGAATGCCAAACAAAGCAAGAGAGAGTATGCGAAAAATACCCATTCCAGCAGATATTGCATGTTAGGCGGTTGCTTCATGTCAATGCTTTTCCGGCCGCTAATGAGCTCAAGAACCACCACACCATAACTGTAGGTGTCAGCTTTCTCAGTCAATTGCCCATGGATGGCGTATTCTGGAGCGGTGTATCCTCTGTCAAAACAAAACATCTCATCTCATATCTAGTTACTATAAATAATATAACTCAAACTATTAAGTAATACAAATACGGGAATGTTTTCTTACAGAGTCCCTGCAGTTCTTGTGGTAAGGTGACTTCTATCGCCGGGAAGAAGTCTGGCTAGTCCGAAGTCTGCTATTTTAGGCTGAAGGTCGTCGTCCAGTAATATATTGCTGGATTTAATATCCCTGTGGATAATGCACACATGAAAATCTTCGTGGAGATATGCCAGACCACGAGCAGTGCCCAATATAATGTTAAATCTTTCCTTCCAGCTCAGTATCTTTTCACTTTCTCCTGCATTCAACCCATTAATATTCTGCAGTGGAGAAGGTAAACGGGTGAATTTACGAACCAAATAATATTCTGTCAAGGCTACTGTTTGACATATATTCATAAACAAGCAGTCTCTCCGGGCCTTGATTGCAGCATCCCAACAAGCGTAGCAGATTCCTGTGATGAACATTCGATACCAGCTTCACTTCGCTTTCGAATTCTGATACCGCGCGCGGAGATTGGTTTAAAGTTAGCTTCTTTACTGCAATGACTTTGCCGTTTTTTAGTGTACCCTGCAACCAAATTAACCAATTTTTAGATAATTGATCCCAATGAACATACATTGTTAGGCCTCAATTCGTGGCAGCTAACCTTATATACTTGGCCGAACCCTCCTTCTCCAAGCTTGTTTCCAATCTCAAAGTTATTGGTGGCGTTTCTAAGTATCTTGTAGTCAAAATTTACTGGTCCCCGGAGTTCAGTTGCGGTTTCAGTATTAACTGTTGCGCATGTTTACGTAGATCATGATAAATTGTGTAGATTAGGATCGTGTAGAGGAGAAGATTGTAATGGCATAATTCAGTTCGAATAATGTCGATGTTTACCTTGTTTCTCCGGTGGCCGTCTAAAATATCCCAACACTCTCTGTCGAAAGTAAAACAGGGAAAGTATGATAGCGATGAGAAGGAAGGTTCCCACAACCGCAATTATTATCCATATTGTAGAGCTAACTCTACGCCCTGCAAAATAAACATGCAGAAGTGATTTACTGTTTGGAAATATAAATTCTATTCAATTATACTTCGTAAACATTTATCAACAGTAAATCGAATGTATATACAGCTCTCTAATTTTAACTATTTGTATTAAATTAAGGTAGTGGTATTAAAATCACTGTTCAAATTAAAAGGATGTGAGATTGTTTTTGCATATCAGATTTTGTATTAAATTGAGTAGCACTAATATAAGTCTCTAATGGAAGGAAATCAATTTATGAATTTGAATAAAGAAAACTGATACATTGAAATATAAAGTTTTGATATTAATAAATATTAAATTAAATATAACCTTGTGCAAATATTATTAGTAAAGTCTTGTCTAAATATAATATAGAGTTGAGATTTTTTGGGTGAGCTAGCATTTTTAACTTTCAATTTAAAAAGTAAGCCTAAAATAATAGCAAATAATATATAGGGTGTCATCTTTATTAAGTTGATTGATGATCACACTTATAAAGAATGCATCATTAGATGAAAACATTTTTTCTATTGTTGGACCTCATCTTCATTATAACATGACATTTCATAGATATTCATCTACAAAAATGATTTGGCAAGAAAATATGCCAAGCACTACCCTTCATAAGCTTGTCTATTGGCGGTACATTGATAGAAAATGTCTAGAATACAACTACACCAAAGGAAGCATAGGATGAAATCACCATAATATTTTAGCATAAGAATGATGTAAGAGAATACATGCTTCAAACATAATTCTACAATTTAATAATGGATAGAACATTATCTAAGCAACTCTAACATATATGGGATATTTTAAATAGTCTCATTAATATAGGTGAGACTATTGCCAATAAAGATTCAATCTCCATAACTTTTAGCAGTTAACCAAAGACATTTCAAAATTTCATGACTACACCCACATTGAGTAGAAAATTGACAACCTCAAAATTCAATGCTTTGGAGGGTCTATTAGTGCAATATGAATAAATGCTTAAAAGAGATCATGAAGCTAAATCAACAAACACTTTTGCCTCTATGTTCAAGAGAAAGAAGCCTCAATGTGAAAGAAATTATTGTATGGATAATGATGAATAGAGAAAATGAATGGTTTTACATTATTGCAATTTTCTTAGTCATTTTGAGAATTAATGTTTTAAGAAGAAGAAATATATGAATAGAGGAAAGCAAGGAGGAATAATGGTTTAGTTTGATAGTGAAGATGGTGATGAAATTGATAAAATATTTTTTGTAGATTCTTTCAAATATGTTAAAAATGATGACATTTAGATCATCCTTTCAAGTTTTATTCATCACGTGTATGGTGATATCAACAACATGAAGAACAAAAAAATATTAATGAGACACATTACACTAGGAGACAATTCACAGGTATATAAATATTGTAAAAAAGTTTAAAATACTAAGATTTCATAATGGGAGAGAGTATACCTTAGACAAATTTATCAAATTTCATAAACATCCAGAGGAAACTCTTAGTTCAATATACTCCACAACAAAATTGATTAGTTGAAAGAATGACATGACTCTTCAATGAATAGATAAATCAATTCTTTAGTCTTGTAAATTCAAAGATATATTATGAGGAGAAGCAAGTCATACAAAAATTTGCTTGATTAATCATTTGAACTGACTAAAAATTTGAAAGCATCTCTCTCGAAAAAACATGGTCAAGTAAGAAGCCATTAGTTAGGAAATTGAGAAATTTAATGAATATTTCTTATAAATAATTTCTAAAAGAGAAGGAAACTTTATGATAAGAGTAACAAATACATCCTTGTTTAATAGGATGACTTGAGTAAATCTTATCAATTGTATGATTGTAAGGAAAATAAAATTCATATTTGTAAAATATTATTTCAAAATAAGAGTGTCACCTTCTAAGTGTTACCCAAATTAATCTAACCGAAGAGAAATGCGTGCAATATATCATCATACTCACCTTAAAAGGATGAGCTAGAACAAGAAAGTAATATTGAATTATTAAAAGAAAGAGAAGGTGTTGGTGACGTAAATTGAATCTCATTGTCCATTACATAGTATAATGTTTATTTAAGGAGATTAAAATGAGAAAATAAATTAGTGATCAAATTGTAGTATTGTGAGGTGAATGATGCATTAACAAGAACTATTCTAATCACTCATGTACCAATCTTATTTAAGGAGACAATCAAAGAATAAAACTACTTGATTTTTATAAAATAGGATATGATATAAATTTATTAGAAGCATACATGGGTCTGAGTACCTTAACCTATTGGTAAATAATTCATTGAGTGTAAATGGGTGTTCAAAAACAAGTTCAAATCTAGTGGCTAAATTGACAAGCTTAAGGAAATGTTAGTACTAAAGGCTAAAAAAAACTAAATGAACTAATTATGTGGAATCCTTTTCTCTAGTTGTAAATATGATCATAGTTAGAACATTGATAATATTACTTCTCAACACAATTATAAAATATACCAAATGAATGTCAAAAGTGATTCTTTAATATTTGCTAAATGAGGTTTATTTGACACAACCTCTGATTTTTATTGAAAAAGGTAAAGAGCATTTGACATGATACCGAAATATGAACTAGATATTTTAAATCAATCCCCACTAACATAATAATAAATAATTATAATTCCTTTCCAAATTTATACATTAAATTATTTATCAAAATTTTTTATTCATTGTGTTGGATGTGAATGATTTTTAGATTATTTGGAACGGTCAATTAGTTATAGATTAAGTGAATGAATACATGAAGACCACTTAAATTGAAATGTGAAATCTTTGATTACTTAATTAATTTCGTAGAATTGAAGCATGGTAAACACCATGAAAATAATTCCTCTTAAAAAAAAATACATCAAAGAAATTCTTACACATTTCAAAATGTAGGACCACAAAGATTCATCAATTCCAATGGAGATAGGAACTATATTTATTGAAGAATTAGATGGTAAATAAATAAAGAAAAAACATATAGGAGTTTGATAGGAAATTTTATTTCCTTGAATACTACTCATCCAAAAATATCTCATGGAGTCTAAATTTTTTCCTTATTCATTGACTCATTTAAAAAAAATTCATTGGTTGGACACAACAATATTCAATATATCTTCATGGAATAAATATCTTCATGGAACAAAAATCCTTGGATTGGAGTACTTGAAGAATAAATTTTTTAAACTTGGTATTTATATTGGGAAAGTTGCATAGACTCTAGGAAGTCAATCCTTGGTTATCACTTCACCTTTGGATCTATCATTGCTTTATGTTTAGTTGTAGGAAGAAACATAATTTTGTATTACCACAAAATAAATTAATGTATAAATCAACTCTTGTAGCAACATGTGAAGCTATGCGTATTAGAAAACTTCTTAAGGATCTTTTTCACCCACAACATAATCCAACCATTATGAATTTTGATAATTGAACTATGTAGAATATGTCAAAGAATCTAGTGCTTTATGCTCATATGAAGTATATTAGACTACATAATTCCTCTATTTGTGAGCTAGGTCTCAATTTTGAAATCAAGCTAGTGTATAAAAAAACTAATGAGTATCTTGTAGATATCTTCACCAAACCTTTGGGTAGATATATGTTTTTATATTTTTTTAGAAGGCATCGATATTAAATTTTATTTATTTGGTCATGGGTATCTAATAAGACTATTTGTTATAATAATATGCCATCATGTAATTACTTTATGTTATGAAATAAATTTTACTAAGGATTATTGGAAATATAAACTCTATTTAATCACACTTCCTAAGTGTCAATTAAAATAAATACACAACTAATGGGTACAAGCCCTTCCCATTTTTAATCTAATCAAGACACAAAGACACAACTATCATGTGGAGACATTTTTGATCATATATTTTTCCTTTTTAAATTATTTTTCAATACATAAAGTAGATATTTATCAAATCTATTGAAATCTCTTCAATTTCAACATTCATAAGCTATCTAATTTTATTGTCTATTTAATGATAGATGTAAAACTTGATAACTATTTATATAATTTGTTAATTAATACTTTGTATTACAAATAAAATTCAAAATTTTATAAGGATTGTTTTGTTGGACAATTTGATGTAGAAATAAATTATTTTAAATTGTAACCCACTAATTTAATACTTCCAATTATCCATCAATCCTACCTAATTTTATATAATGTTAAAAAATAAACTATCTTAGAAAACATATATAATTTTCCTTACAATTTCTAAAAAGAACTATCACATAAAATGCAAAGAAATAAAGGTTTTGACTTGTGGAGAGTGTACAACACTTGCCACTGTTTCTCAAGAATAATTTTATTTTATCATTGGAATTCTTTTGAATTAGGATCATTAGAGTTTGATAAATTCTCTCAAATTTTCTTTCATATTGAAAATTATAGTGACAATGGCAAACTGAGTTATTCTAGACTATATATTGCAATGTAGGGGTAAGCCTTCATGGTTCTTCCCTCTTCTTGATTTATTAATTTGAATGCTGTATTTTTAATGGTATATGTAGCATTTGGTTTCTATTTATATTTTTGGAGTAGGAAATTGGATCACTATTAAGATTTTTAGTTTTATTAGGCTTTTTTTATTGAGAATTTTGATGTAGAAATAATTATTCCAAATTTTAACTAATTAATTTAATAATTCTAATTATTGATCAATCCTACCTAATTGATTATAATATTAAAAGTAAAAAATATTATTTAAAACTTATATAATTAATTTCAAAAAATTTAATAAGCATGTTCACTTAAGGTGTAAAGAAATAAACTTTTAGACTTGTAGAGTGTAAAATATATAAACTTAGCATTGATTATCGAGTATACTTTTATTTTATCATTGACATGTTTTTGAGTTTGGATCATTGTCTTTTGATAAATCCTCTAATTTTTTGTTTCTTATTAAAATTAATCATATTTCATAGGAATAGAAGGTTTTACTCTTTTAATGATCATGGTGATTTGAGTTATTTTAGATTCTATAGATTTTAGTGTAGGGGTAAGCCTTTCTATGGTTTTCTCTTCAAGATTTAGTAATCACTCTTGTCATTTGAAAATATTAAAAATATAAATCTAACACTATTTATTTTCACCCTTTTTCATATATATGTTAAATTTTAAGAATAAAGAGAAATAATTTCAACTTGATGCATTCTTGAGTTGGATGTGTTGTGCTTTGCTACTGTTTGTATTTTTCTTTGGTACTTACCTTCCCTTATGTAACTATGTAGCCTTGGTGCATGAAACTCTTTATTTCTTGTATTTATTGTGGTCTTCTTAATCTATCCTTTATGTGTCCCCTCAAACAACTTCAACCTAGAAATTCATGTTGGTATTGATATTTTGGTGGCTCTAGAAAATGGCTCCTTCATGAAAGTATCCCTAAAAAAGCCTTGAAGGTATTTCACTATGTACACATTTTGAATCTCCAACGGATGTGGTTTTACTTGTTAGTGTGTTAAGTTTACCATAGGGATAATTAATTTTTTCCTTAGGTTAGTTTTCTCACCTATCACATATTGCTTGCCTTTATAAGGCACTACTGTACATTATGTAAATTATCTCATCTTGTATGTTTTCTCTTGTGAAATAGCCTTGTGTTGCTTCTCTCGTTTTTGTGAAGATTTTTTGCAGGTTGTGATCTCGGACTCAGTGGCTGACACCAACATGGTATTAGAGCCTTCAATCTATGCCTTCTTCTACTATTGAGAGTTTTCATCAAAATTTGAGATCATTTATTTGCTAAAAGTTTTTTTCCTGGCATTTGAAATTTATCAAATTTCAAAGTTGCCTTATTTTCCTGTATTCATCGTATTTTTATCTAAGATTATAAAAGGCATGGCATTTGTTTGATCAATTTCTATGCTAGGAGGTACAATTCATTTGTTGTGCAGCCTCTATGTTTGTGTAGCATCTAAGACAAATTTGTGTTGAATCTTGATTCTGTGCTGAGAGGCCGCGATTTGCTTCATAGGCCGTGAATATTTTTTCCTGGCATGATTCCTTCTAGTGGTTGCAATTTTTGGAGGACTAGCAGAAATTTTTTTTGGATTTCCATTTGGTGCAATAGAAAATATGGAAGGGGCGTTTTTTTGCCAATGCATTTTTTTTCTTATTGAAGGCGTTTGAAAGCTGGTTTGAGGGCATGTTTTATTGTTTCTGACGTGATTATTTGATAAAACTGGCAGTGGCATTTTATTTTTACAGACCGATTCAATCACTAGAGGCGCTAGAACCTTCCTAGATGGCACTACAATGGCTCGTTCTTTCTTTGTGTCCATGCATTTCTTGTAAATGAGGAAGATTAGCCCTTGAAACGTATTGAAGGCAGTAGTGTGAGGTGTGATTTCTCTTTGCTGGGGGTGCGAATTGAAGCAGCTATCGTTTCATTCCTTGTGGAGGCTGTAAATCTCATTAAGGGTCTCGACCTGTAGTTTTCAAAATGCCACAAATTTCAAATTGCTCGAGAACTGTAGACGCCATGGTTTATTGGAGGCATTTTAATCAAACTTTATATATTTATAAAGTTTTGAACAACAATATAAATTTAGGGCTTCTATGTAGCCGAAGTGCTGTGGGCCCAAAGTTTTTTTCAGGTTGTTTTGGGAAAAATAATCCCACATTCTCCAGGCGTAGGAGTTCTGTTGTGTGCATATACAACTCGTTGCAATTAATTTTGGGAGCAAGTCTTATAGGAGGCTATCTTGCTTGTGTGCTTGGTGGTGTTGTTTTGTGTTGGCATGGAGACTAGGCAATAACACTACTATATTTTTGCATCAAATTAGGTTTTTTTCGTTTTTTTCATTTTTTTTTGGAAGTTTTTATACTTGTTAAAGCATTATCTTTGAATGTTTTGAAGAATTTAGCTATAATGGCATTTTTGGAGAAAGAGAACTTTAGACAATTGAGTGATTTTATTCTCACTCATCTTAGTGAACATAATTTATTACCATATTTGTATAATGAAGTTCCTATTTTAGACACACGTAGTAGATATATGATTTGGAAAGCACATAGGGCTCTAGTCTTTAGAGATATTTATGAGCATATAAATGATGATGATCTTTTGGATTCACTTGTCATTTTGAGTGCACTTATGCTCTTCGTACTTACATTCGAGAATCATATGGAGATCCTGATACTCCACCATCTCTCGACGATTCTCTTTCCAATACTAGTGTGCCTCTTTATTCTTCAGAGAAGATAAACCATGCTTGTGAACCTTTGGAGGTTTTTGAGACTTCAGATGAGGTTGCAGTTGCTTAAAAGGTTGTTTATTCTTTGTTAGAGATATTTGATCCAACTTCATTAAGTACTTCCATCATTCCTAAGCAACACGATTATGATTGTCTTCCTGATTGGGATTTGTATTTGTTGGACATTGGTTCATTATTCATGGAAACTCACATTTCAGACTTGGAAGACACATTTGATGGACTAATTTTCCTATTTGATGATAGTTTTAGTACAACTATTGTCACTCCATCTCTATCTTTGGAGAATGTTCAAAATTAGTTTCCAATGGTACCTTTTTTGTCACCTTGTATTGTGATTGGGCATGTTCCCGATTGGTTCATGGCATCATCTTCCAAGGTCTTGGTGACACATTAGAAGATTTCAGAGACATTATCATCCTGCACTTGGATTTCACTTGCTAATTCATATCTAGAATGGGAAGCATTCTTGCATTTGTACTTAGTTTTGTTTCTTCCAAAATGGAGACAAGTTTGTCAAAATTGGATCATGTTTTTATCTTCAGGGACTTGCCATTTTTGTAGGCGATTACACATTGTGGGGGGGTTACATAGTCTCTCTCTTTCTATTTTATGGGGGGGTCATTAATTGTATATACATAATGTATGTATTCCTTGGGGGCTGTTATTGAGTCCTCCATCCATGCATCTTGTTTTTTTTTTCTTTTTTGGAGAGGGTTTTTTTCCCACAAAGTTTTTCTCCTTTTCTCCAATTGTGAGAAATTTATTTTTCTTGCATTTGCAATTGTAAATGGGTACCTAACATGGTCCTATAGCCAGGACCCATATTGCATCTTCATTTTGCATAATAATTCTCCCTAAGTTTACACTTAAGGAGGGGTGTTAGTGTGTTAAGTTTACCATAGGGATAATTAGTTTTTCCCGTAGGGTATTTTTCTCACGCATCACATATTTATTTCCTTTATAAGACACTACTCTAAATTATGTAAATGATCTCATCTCATATTTTTTCTCTGGTGAAATAGCCTTGTGTTGCTTCTCTTGTTTTTGTGAAGATTTTTTGTACGTTGTGATCCTAGGCTTGGTGGTTAACACCAACATTACTCATCTCCAATTTCGATAGTTCTTGTAAATAGTTAGATAATTTTACTTTAATAGGATATTATTAAAGGATAACTCTCTCTACAAAAATGCTTAGAGAATGGGTTAATAAACACTACACCTTGCATGGGATCTACCTTGATGCTATGTAGAACCTCATTAGGGATTTTTTATTTTTCTTTTTTAGTATTTCATCCATGTTGATGTTATCCTCAAGCATGGACCCTAGTATGATTGTCGATTCTTGTTGGTCTTTGAACCATGTACTTGATAATTTATGGTCTTAGATGAAAAGAAAATTTGTGTCCCAGATTTGCTTGAATTTTTGTGTTCACCCTTTCCATGTTGTAAATTTCTACATCTTATTCCATCCTCTTCGGGAAAGGTTATTTGTGTGGATCTTGGTAGGTTTTACTAGGCTTATCCAAAAAAACATGTTTGTGTTCAAATTGATTTATACTTGAATATTTGAAAGAATTGGTTGAAATTCAAATTGACAACCTTCATCACATCTAGTGGGTACTTTATCTTACTTCCCAACACTTATTTTCGGTATCAATCCATTGAGAATAATATTAAGAATTTTCCTTTATCATCTTCCTGAGTCAAATCACCTCCATAGTTAACTAAGGTTCCATAGTCTATTGAGGCTCCTCCAGAAAAATCAAACAAAAAGGACTACAGTTTCAAACTATAAAGGAAAAAATACCAACACTAGCGAGGCACAAGCTAAAACACAATCCACTTTGAATTATTCCACTACCAAGATGTAGCCAACATTGGTTTCACACCCTCTTAATAAGGGGGGATAAGTTATGCCACCCTTAGGTGAGTCATCCTCCAAACCAAGTTTTTCTTAGATGTTGCAAAATATCGATTTCATGTTCACAACCAAAAAATTATAATCATTCTTCACCATTACTAAATTATTAATGACAATATCACAACCCTTCTTGACACTTGTAGAAGGGATAATATGATATTGAGGAATGGAGGATTGCATCTCACAACATTCACTTAAGTTATTTCTCCTTGAAGTTTTCATAGAATCATTATTCCACTTTCCAACACTTTCATAGTGATGCCATGCCTCTCAAATATCACCCATGAAATTTGTATCTAGAATGTGTGAAGTATCATTGACCTCTCCATGAAGTGTTCCATGTGATATAATTTTCAAAAGCAATCATATCTAGAAGTGATTTATTTAAAAGAAGTGAATATTTTTATTTTTATGCTTTATGTTGTATGTTGTCATATGACATGCCACTACTATGTTTTCAACCATAATGATTCAAGGTGTTACATCCCTAACTTTAACTATGTTTTACTTTTTACTTTTGAAGTAAATAGTAGATGTTTATACATGACTCAATGATTTGATGTTAAGGAATATGTAAGGAAAAATAATTTTTTTCATGAGTTAGGTTTATTTGACTAAAATCGACATGTGTTTAAAAGTTGTCAAGATGTGATGATTTCATAAGGATTATGAAATGATTAATGATACATTAATCTCAAGTTGGTGTTGCAAGTTGAATTCAGGAAACAGGTTTATGCCCTCCAAGAAAGGGAGGGAGACCATCATCAGAGAAAGGGGTATAGATATAAGGTAAAGAACAAGTTGTACCCAGTTTAGGTCTAATGTTGGGCGAAATGGTGAACCCAGTTGAGTTGGGCAAGGGATACTCGACCCTTTTAGTCTAAGTTTAGTTGCCAACTTGACAAGTTGTCAATGGCGTAAATGATTTTATGTTGATTCAATTTCTAATCTATTAAAATATTCATTGCATGTTATATGTTAAGGTTATAAACCTATGCTAACTAATAGTAGCTTGCCTATAATTCATGATAGTGGAAAAATGATATTTTGGGAGTCATTTTGTGAAATATTAATGAATTCCAATATTGTGGAATAAATCAGTCAAACCCCCACTGCTAAGTTTTGTCGTGGTACAATATCATATATGCTTGACTACCTATAGGTATGTGAAGTCGTTTGGAAATGCTCGATGGCTTTTCTTAAACTATTTTTTTTTCCATTCCATGAATTTAGCCGTGGGTCTCGGATTTTGGTTCGACTCAGTAATGAGTAGCTTAAGGGAATATTTGTTGGTATAAATATACATGTATAGGTTTTGTATTAAATATCAATGCAATATAATGACAGTGGAAAACATTTAAATAACATTCAAATGGTTGTAAAGCCATTTATGGCCACGTGTTTAAGCCACAAAGGTGGTGCAAGTCACTTTTTTGAAATGCCAAATCTTGCAAGTCTTCCATGGCAATTCATGCCTTGGTAACCCATCCTTAACTAATTGTTTTTAACCGGTACTTGTCTTACTTTTTGTGGGGGCGATAAGGAAGGACAAAATGGTTTGGTGGTTGGCAGTAGTATGAAAACAGTTGGACGAGGTAAAAGTTTGGAGGAAGTAACGAATTCTTGGCATAAGGGGAATTTACCTCGTAACCTTGGAAAAGGGGGGAGTGAGAGATTTGGAGAGTGGGAGACTTATCAGTTGATCATCTACAAGCTTTGGGGAAGCATCGAAATTTAGTTTAACAATACTCCATTAAGATGAAGTCAATAGTTTCGAGATCCGCATCTTGCCACACAAGATCATGACTGATGATTGTGAAGATAATAAGGCTTACGTGTACACTCAAGTAAAGGCCGACACACAGTTGGAATAACGGATTCTTGCAGAGGGTATTTCGGAGGATACGTCCATTCTAATCTGGGATATAAAGGTGCTAATGAGGGAATGTAGTTGGGGGTAGTTAAGAAAAAGATATGCAGGAGGAAGAAAAGAAAGCATAGCTACAGTTGCCTACATGAAATCTCAAGCAGAGTTTGGAGTAAGGTCTACAACAGTTCAAAGAAAGAAGAGATAGTCTCATTCCTAGTGGATTGGAAAACATTTGTAGCTTACCGAGAAATGGGAAAAGGGTGCAGGCATAGAATAGTGTGATGCTATTAAACCAAATATCATAGACATGCATCAAAGCACCTTTGGAAGGAAGTTTTGTACTTAACAACATTGAGAGGCGTGCATGGAGAAAGCAGAAGCTTAGAGAATATGTGAATGATTGAAATATATTATCTTGAGGAGATGTATTTCCACGGAATGCTAGGATTGAAGGATATGCATAATATGAATGGTTAAAAGGATTTCAAAAGAAAATACAAAATTCTAATGACATCCCAAAACTCATGGCATTGAGAGCTTTTTCCTCATCATGGTACACCATACCTCTATTGTCAAATAGGAAGCAATGAATCAAAACTACGATTTGGTGTAGAGATTCCAAGAATTGGCAATGACAGGTGCTAAGAGATACCTACAAAAGTTAGACCCTCGCCTTGGTCAAACGGAAGGATAGAAGAGATTATTACTCAAATTATTTTTCACAAGCTTAGTGTTAGCAGTGTAGATTAAAGAGTGCAAATTGGCATCACTATGCAGGAAAATTTCTCTCTATCCTTAATGTTTGATACCCTTGCATGAAAAGAGTTTATTATGGGTGTTTCAAATAGAAAAACTATGATATAGTCTGAAATGGAAAAAAATTAAATAATGGAGTTATATAAATCTATTTGATTACAAGAAAGAAAGAATGAGTCTATGTAATATTTTGCTCAATTTATTGAACTTGCATCCTCAAAAAAAGAAAACAATACAAATACTAGAGATTGGAAATGGACATAATGATAAGCTGCTCAACTTTTGGCTATATACTATTCCACCTTTTGTCTTAATCAATTTGTAAAACTAATCTAGGTGAATAGGAAAGCTTGGGTTGTGGACATTTAGATAGTCTGTCGATTAACAACTATTACTTATGTTATCGAGAGAGAGAGAGAGAGAGAGAGTGAACTAGGCAATGCAAGGATGTAAATATCATAGTTCTTGTTCAATAGAACTTATGTTAGTGCTAAGTACCCAGAAGACATAGATAGCCCAAGATTGGGTATCACTAGAATGATTTTCCTCAAGGTGGGACATAAGGAGAGATTTGTAACTCAATTCAATACGATGGTGGTAAACTATTACGATTGTTAAAGGTTTAAGTGACAAGGAAGTTATATATATGAGTTCATAACTTAACCTGTGTTGGAAGTCAGTAGACTCAAATAGACCAAGGGGTCAAGAATAGATTATTATCTTTAGGTTAAAATATTGACTTAGATAAAGACTACGGATATGAAATGATAATAGACTATTAATATGTAAGCTATCAAAAGGAGGTCTTTTGCGGATATCACTTTTTGAACTATGTGTACAAAGGAATTCTGTTATTCCAATACTTGGTATCAATGTCGTAACCAACTTCGAGAAGGGGATGTTGGGAGACTGAAACTCAACCTACATGTCTATTGTACTTGAGATTGTTGTTATAGGTATATGTGACATACTTATATAAAGGATGATAATCATATGAGTTTATACCCTATCCTTATTTGAATGTGAATAAACTTGAGTAGACAAGGAAGTTGGAAGCAATTTATTATGTCTTATGAATCTAACCTATTAAGGTTGAAGGATTGAACTTAGTCTAAGTAGTAGCTATGAGAAGTAACAAAACTCATTAAGATACATATATATATATATATATATATATATATATATATATATATATCAATGAAGAGATTCCTTGAATATCATGCTTATTCATGTTATATGAAATGTGAATTTGAGAAATTCTAAGTCGTCTGGGTAAGACTAGAAGTAATTGCTCTTATGTTTTGCTTCACTAATGCTATTATCTTTGGAGAACACGGAAATGTGTAATGCTTATGTTAGATATGGCATTGTATATATATATGTATATTGATTGAAAATGAAAGGTCGAGAAACCATAGAACAAGGAAGGAAGTCTTTATAATACCTTAAGAGATTCTATGATAATGTTGAAACTCGATTTAACGCATCAAGATGTTGGGTATTGAATCTTGAGAGTAAAATAACAGGAAGTCATAAACCCTAGATATTGCAGGGATGAAATAAGGAACTTTTAAAGGTTTGAAATACCTAAATTTTTACATTGAATTAATATCCTAGATTAAGGATTAGATCTAAGTTAGATTGGCTAGAATGGATTTCCTATATAGACTAGTTTGTGTCTAGAGTACCAAATAAAGTAAGTAAATTATAGGATGAGACAGTTCCAAGACGAGTTAGAGGTGTGTGTCTAGATGGCATGACCAATCAGAATGATCATACTTAGCTAGAAGGGATCTAGAGTTGTATGGTCAATTGAGTTTTGTAGGACACATCCATAAGACTCATATGGAAAAACTTGATAGTTCCTTATATCTATACTCTTCGAGAAGAGTTGGGTCACTTCCAGTTAGGAAGTGCGCGGGGGACCACTTGAGTCCATGGTTGGAGGAAAAGCACTCAGATGACGCTCTCCCTCTGTAGCAGTAGACTCTCTGAGGCTTGTGAAGATAGAGATAAACATTCTAGATGCAATGAACTCCATGTTATTGCTTATGATAGTCAAAACCTATGAGGTAAAACTATTCTTTATGCTAAGTGTATCTTATGTCATATAAATGAATATTCTAAGGAATTATCTTGATTCTAGTTATGATTAAATGCGAATTCAGGTTTGAATTTTATCTAGAAAAGTTATACTTTATTCTTGTGCTTATGCAAATGTTTTTTTCTTAAAAAAAAAAATATATATCTCTCATGTTTACTTAGTTTATTTACCTTCTAGTAAATTCTTGAGTTTACTTGTGAATTAAGAGGATGGATGTTACATAAGGCATGGAGGGGTTTTTACCTTTCTTTCTCCTAGATGAATTCCACATGTTGTTGGACATGGTTTTGAATCTATTAATCATGTAATATTTATTCCTTTAAATTTTGAAAATCATTCTTTTAAAATAATAAATGTTTATGCCTACAATGATGCTATTGAGAGATCTCTTTTATGGAAATGGATTTTTGATTCAATGCCTACCACCACTTGGGTAATGTGTGGGGATTTAAATATGGTTGGGATAGTGTATTTAATAAATATGGGACATTACCCTTATGTTGGACAACTAGTGAGTGAGAGGAATGGTATTACATGCACAATAAATTGGGTCTTTTCAATTCCAACTTGGGATTCTACCACCACCAATGTTATTGGCATACATGGTGTAACTTTTGAGGTAGCTTTGATAGAATTTAAATACCAAAATCATGTGATTATTTTTATATAGTATATTTTCTCCATTGCTATTTTTTAACTCTTAGTGGATTCATTGTTAGATGTCATCTTGTCATACCACTTTCTCATTTTTTTCAAAGTTCAATCGTAAGTGGGATCTCCTTAGGGTTTTAGAATTCAATCCTTTATAAATAATTTTATGTTTAGTCATTTCCCTTTTCTAGATCAAATCAAGAGGATTTGGAACCTTGAAACTTGGCCCACTCAACTAACTAAAAAACTTCAATATCAAAAATATGAGGCCACCACCTTTGACCTTTGCAAGGTGATGAAAATTCTTGAAATTGATCTCTTCTCTCCTTTTTAGGTTGGGGTGGCACAACTAAGACACCAAAAATAGATTTCAGATAATCATTTTTCTAGAGACATTCAAACCAAGTCTAGGCTTTGTTGGCTTAAAGTGGGAGACAGATCTTCCAAAGAATTTCTTCAATCTCTAGGAGCTTGTCACACCTCCCATGAAATTCAACTAGATCTAGGATGATAAAACTTCTCTCAAAGATTTATTAGATATTCTTTAATATTTTGTCAAGCACTATGAGAAAAATGTTATAGCCCAAGAAAAATCTCATGAATAGGATCATGCCCTCCAAGAATGTCTCTAGATTGTTTCTTATCAACTTTTCTCCTAAGAAAAAACATTATGTAATCATCTTATCTCCATTTTTTTATCTCAATGAGGCTATTCACACCATGGTTGATGACAAGGCTCTTCATTGTGATGGATTCCTTTGTCATTTTTACAAGGCCCTATAAGATTATGTGGTGATTACCTACATAAATTCTTTCTAGAATATTTATATTCCAAGTCCTTAAGAAAGTAATTAATAAAGGAAAGATCAAGTTCATACCTAATACTAGAGATCTAAAAGATATCTACAAGTAGAGGCCCATCACTCTGTTCAATTTGTCATACAAGATCATTGCTAAAGCTTTAGAATTTAAGGTGCATCATCTCTTTCCACAAATTATGCAACCACATAAAATTGGTTTCATTAAATCATATATATCTTTGATAACACCATTGTGGTTTGAGAAGGTATGAAGTGGGCTCGATGTTCTCAACAAAATTATCTATTCCTAAAATTTGATTTTGATAAGGCATATAATTATATTGTATGGTGAACTTCATTCTTATCATGCTTCAACCTTTGGGATTTGGGCCATGTTTCATCTATTTTTTTTGCATTCTCTTTTTTGATGTCTTTATCTACATCACCATTAATGGCTTCTATTAAAATTCCTATGAGTTTTTTTTCTTTATTCGCCAAGGGTGTCAAAATGGCCCTTTCACTATGTGTTCTTGTAGCTAAAGGATTTGGCTACCTCCTAGCCCACTTTATGTCTCAAGGGCTAGTCAAAGGTACTGTTTGTAAATTCATTGGCTCAAATTTTTAATGGCCATTTTATAAATGAATAATTCCTCACTCTTATTGAAGTGGAGAAAAATATCAAACAAGTCCTCAAATGCTTGGATATTTTCTATAAAACCTCTGGTTTAGTTGTCCAATGACACAATACTTAGTGTTATCAGCAATCCTTTCTCCCCACACCCTCCTAGATAAATTCCTCTAGTTTTAAATAGATTCATCAAAATGAAATTTTTAGATTCTTAGGCATTCCCTTTTCTTTATGAGATGCATGGGTATCCTTATGGCAAGTGGATCTTTCCATAATCAAATAGGCTTGCATACTGGATCATCAAACATCTCTCTTTGATAAGGAAATTTTATGTTTGTTCCAAGATTCAAGTGTGGTCACCCATGTTCATTATTCTTCATGTTGGGCTCCTTCTAAGGTCTCTTACATGAAGCTAGAAAATATTCTTCGATATTTTCTTTGGGATTCCTTAGAGAAAAATAGGGGTTTCCATTGAAATTCGCCTAGAAATTTGGTTTTTTCCCTCATGAATCTATAGGGATGGTGATTGTATCCACACATAATCAAATTTTGGTGCTTTGTTTGAAATGGAGTATTTGTGCTCTCACTAGAAATGAAGCTTTAACAATTTTGGTTTGACATTATATCTCCTACAAACATCATATAGGAAAACCTACTTAGAAGAGGATTCATTTTCAAACCCTTCTCACCATGAAGTGTGAAATTCACATTGAAGGAACATTTGTTATTAATTTTTTTTGGAGAGCTCAGAAAGCCATGAAACCATGGCTTTTATGAAATGGTTTTGGCTTCCATGATGGTATTTCCATCAACTAGTAGAATATCTAGTGCCCCCCATGCTACAAGATCAAGTCTTCCCCTTGGCTAGATTGCCTTGGGTGTGGGATCTAAGATTTCACAAGAAAGGAATTTAATTCCCAGAAGATTTATTCTCAAGAAATTATGAGTCTCATGTCATGGAATGAAATTAAAGCTAATTTTTTCCTTTCTAACTAGGATCATGAAAATTTTGATATAGTCATGAAAACCATTTTGGTTGATATGGTTCATAGAATTGACATCAAATCTCCCAAGCCTTGGTGGAAATATTGGAAATGGGGTCTAAACAAGGTCTTCTAAAATTATAAAGCTCTAACATAGATATCATTGGCTCTCTCCTAATCTACTCATGATGGCAACTTTAAAGTAGCATGTCGATTTTTTGTTTGGCAACATAGATTTCACACCATTTGGTTAGCTATTTTGCAACTGAAATTGGCCCACTTTTCCTAGCGTGTTATTTTCCAAGGCCTTCCTATGGGCTCTACATTTTCTCATTTGAGTGTTCGATATCCTCATTGCCCTTTTAGTGGATAGTTGGAGTATTTTAAGAATCTCTTATGATTCTATTCTAGAGCCTAGAAACTCTAGACCTAGATTCATTATTTCTTCAAGCCCTTCTAGCCAAAACCTTTCTCTTAACATATGATTATTCTAGGGGATTGGCCTTGTATTCCTCCCAAATTCAACTAGATTTGGTATGTTTTTAGGGTGTAAATTCTCTTTCTCAATATGGAAAGATAAAAATTTGGCTTTTTTGCTAATTTTTATGTTGATCAACATATTTCTCTTTTTTCTAAAGTACTTATGTGTCCTAATGTGTTATTACAAATCCAAGTGTAAGCTAATAAAGTTGCACCATAAGTGGGTCACCTTTAGTTGCTCCTTGAATATTGGGATAGTGTCCCTTGTGTTGTGGCTAGATTTTCCCTATCTATCTCATCTCAAGGCCACTCACCTCCTCGCAAGCACCGGTAGGAACATATCTTCTCTGCTCATGGCAACCATGCTACTTGTCCACTAGCCTCTCCTCCAACTTTTAGAGGAGATCATGGACAATGGTGTTGGTCACAACCTACTCTTCAATGTTCCACTTTTCCACCTCCTATAAGGGGAACTTTTGGGTGGCCTTTTACTAAAGCTTTTAGCTTCTTTATTCAAACAAACTTCTTAATTGGCTCTTGCAATTTCATTGGTCAATGAAGACAAAAAGCAAAAATAAAGATGATGCGGGTTGGGACCCAACCCTCCCATGAATACTTTGAGTTCCACTAATATATGGCACAAGTCAAATGACCTAAGACCTACCTCCTTCCTTTTCTCGATTACTGCTATGGACTAGTGACTTGTTTTCTTACATTTTATGCTTTGAATGTTGACCTCGTATGAACGCTAACGATGTGATTCAGAGTATCGTCAATCATAAAACAATAAAGTATACACTTATTCATGAAAATGAACGCTAAAGATGTGATTGAGAGTATCGCCAATCATAAAACAAGAAACTATACACTTATTCATTAAAAATAAATATAAGAACTTCCCATGCGCTATAAAACAAAAAGACAGCTAGCAAGAAAGACAATGTACAGTTATGACGGATTGGGAATATCGTAAATCATTAGACATGGTAAAAGAATTTGATGATAGTGGGTTAAAATTTTCTAACCTGTAGACAAAAATTGTGCAAGATCAGTGGTGGCGTTCTGTGAATAAAAAGGGTATGTAGCATAACGCAGAAAGCAGCCATCATCAGCACTACGTCCCTCCGATTGAGATAAACAACTAGCAATATTTGTCTGCCCTATGCTCAGGCAATTCTTACACCCTTCCTTACTCAGAGATTTCAAACACCAAGCTACCGCATAAATGGTTCTATTCGACGCATCCTTTGCAGAATGCGCAGCAAAGAAATCAGCCGTCTTCGGAGTTGCAGTGCATAGATCGCTTAACAAATTTTCAGTTGTTAGAGAAAACGAATTGGCACCCGTTCCAATATTTTGTTCTCCGCAGTGCTGTGTATTTCCATCAGCAGTAGCCTGCGTATAAAAATTGTTACTCTCATAGCGCAGGACACAGCCATCATACATTGCTCTTCCCCCGGTCATAGTGGAGCAGTTGCGAATTTTCTTCTCTGCGGCCGTGATACACTTGACGCAGTCTGATGAGCTCTTATCCTGTCTGCACTGAGCCAATACATAAACTGGATCTGACCCTTTCACTTGCTCTTCCTTAGCAAAACCAGTTGAAGCCACCGCTTCTAGCGCAAATGCCAAACTGGCATTTAAATTTTGCTGAAGGACTGTCACGTTGGTGCTCTTGACAGGACTGCAATTATATTCAAGGAGATAAGTCTCTGGGTCTGCTAATATGGGCAGAGCCAGCTCGAATAATAGGAGGACTAGTTGTAGAATCTGCATGGTTACCAAACCTGTATCTGCTACCCCGAATTGTCCTACTGCTGTTGATAAAAAAAAAAAAAAGACGCAATAACTGAGACAGCCAGGACATGATCAGGACCAGATCCTCATCACTAATTGAGATTTTCTTGAAAAATATGAGGGGCTATAGTTAAGGAATGGTTTGTTGAGATTTCGAGGAGACGTCTAATTATTTTCTAAGACTTTACAGACTATGGACAAATAAATTTGTCTTCTAACGATACTTCTTGAGGTAAACATTGACGAGGGACGGAGTATATAAAAAAATTGACGTCTCATGATTGTCCCATAAATAGTCGCGTGTCGGTACGCGAGGAAGAACACCCATGTTTTTGAAAGAAGTCATCAATGAAAGAAAGAAAATAATATTTTATTAGTGGATTTATATGATCAAGATTAAATACATTACTAAGAGTAATATCTAATTTTTTAATAATTGATTAAAGTTCAAATACAAATTAATAAATTTTGATTTTGAGTTATACAATGTTCACATTTTCACATGCATGTTTGTTTTGAAGTATAGAATAAAAGAAACAAGACACAAAAGGGTTTGGAGGAAAACTTAGTGCTACTAAAACATATACTCGAGCATCTGATTTATAGATGAATTTGCAATAAATATAAACAAACTGTAGCAAGGAGTTAGCTGCACCATTTATTATGGATAGGTGAAACAGAACACCATGTGAATAATATGGATGAGATGGGGTGGTGAAAGTCGGTTGAATGTGGCGTTTGGTCTGCTTGGAGATGACGTATAATTTACTACTCTAACACCCCCCCATAAATTAATTATACTTATTACCTTGAAATATCCCCCCATAATCTAGAATATATGGGTCCCGGCCTAATGCCTTGTTAGGTACCCATTTACAATTATTCACTAATATGATGGTAGACATTCACAATAATCCCCCTTGAATGACAACCATCAAATATTTATACGACTTCTCGTAAGCCTAGAAGACCTCTAAGATATACAAACTTAGGTTGACATAAATCCTTGGTGAAAACAAGGAAAATAGGAGGTTCTATCTTTTAGGAGATGGAACACAAGGGAAAGGGGCCTATTTCACTTAATTTCACTCAAGGAAACCCTAGAGATCTCAATCCAATGATGAAATAAAGGAAAGAGATCTACTAAAGGTTGTCCTAGGGTATGTTTAGAGACTAAAAGGGGGTTCATAACAAAGCTAGGGCTTGGAAAGACTAGTAACATGCAAGATCTAATGGTAAAACCTAATGTTATGTAAAACACAAATGAATGACCTAGAAATGAATGCAAACCAAAACAATAAACTGAGAAATCGGAGAGGTGCACCTAGAAACTTGTAGAAGCTCAAAATAAGACTTGAAATGTTCAAAATGTTGAATTTAATGCACACTAGGACTCATACGCCAAGCTGGGTGATTTAGTCCTAGATTAGGGTTTCTAGGCAGGAACAAAAATCTGTTAGTGACAAGTCTAGAACTCCTCAAATCTAGAAATATCACTGTACTAGGACTCATATGCCAAAAGTGGTGTATCAGTTCTGCTTAGCTTTTTCGGAAGGTTAAGATTTGAATCTTCTCTCCTATCTCTGTGTTGGAACTTTCAAATTTTGCATGCCCATATTGAAAAATTTTCCTTTGCACACTTAGAAGTGCGCCTAAAAATCTACCTAGGTGACTTACTTTGGAGGGTCATAATTTGGAGCCAGTTGATTTTCAAGCCAAACCCCATGGCAAGCACATTTAGTGGGAATATGTGAATGTGCATGTAAATTTTTTAGCCTGCCATTATGAGTTTTGACAATGTTTTGAAAAGCGAAGATGGAGGGTTTTGACACTTTTTTTGTTGTTTACAAACTCTTTGTTCTGCGAAGTAGCCTCCCATTCGAGCTTGTATTTCACAATTGGATGATTGTCATTATGAAATGATTGTTGATCTCCATTCTCCCTACATTCATGTATTCCCTTGTCCACTTTTAGAGCCTCATGATCTAATTTGCTATTTTTTTGAGATCAAAAGCAAATACATTTTGTGTTGATTTTACATCTGCATTTCCAGAACTTTTCAAGGTGGTGAACTTTGACCCCTAATATCTCATGAATATTGATAATTGAAGCAAAGCCCTCTTGCACGCATACTCGGTGTACCTAAATGAGCTTATGTTTCAAATGGTGGCTTCCTAGGAGTTGATTTGGTATTTTTTCAAAATTGTGACTAGATGAGTTTTAGTTGGTTTTGAACAAGTAACGTTGTATAAATGTCTGAGTGAATAACTTTTTCGATTAATATCTTTCACCTCATGATCTCTTTTGTCGAACCGTTTGTTGAAATTCATTCTCAGATCAAATGTCTACATGCCTGTAAGTTTTCATGGCTCTAGGTGGTCATTTCTCTAGTTTCCCAGGGCGATTCCAGAGCCCACCTGGCTAGTTTTGCTCATTGTTCAAATATGCCAGAAAGCATATTTTAATGATAACCCATTTTATCATTTCACTTTAGAAGCATTTAGAAGCTACCTTAGATTAATTCAAAGGGTAAAACTTGTTTGAGAACAATTTTTTTATTAGCTAGGCCCACATGGTGACCCGACATGCTTTGCAAAGTCATGACATTATAATTGTTGCAATACTACAATCACATCAAGTAAATTGCTTTGAACTATTCAATGAATATCATTTCCTTCAAAAGTTTAAATACAAAGCAAGGTCCATTTTCTATTCAAGGACATGGATTAAAAATCAGGGCAAAGGTTTCAAATGCGAACCAATTCAGCTTAAAACCTATTGGGTTACATTCAAGAAGGAAATATTCAAGAAAGTTTAAAGAATTTACTCTGCAATTATTCACATTTTGGTAAGGGAAAGGATGTTTAGTGATGGACTGCCCTATTTCTCTTCTCCAAGTACCACGCCTCAGTTTCAAATATTTTCATATCATTGATTTCTACATGTGTTTCTTAGAGTTATAATGAAATTGCAACTACCCCACTTGGTATTTAAAATATTCTAAGTAATTCATGAATGGAGAATTTGATTTCTTGAATCAAGACAAATATATGGAGGTACTTATAACAGTAAGCAAGAGGATGGATGTAGATGGACAGATTATTGGAGCATTTTGTTTTGTGTAGATAACAAGCTCTGAATTGCACTAGGCATTAGACATTTTGAGACAACAAAAGCATAAACACTTAGCAAATCCAAATGAAAATGGTAATTCATTTGAATTGACATGTGACAGAGTTACAACACTACTTAATCTTGCTAATTTGTTCAAATAGCTACATATATTGACAAAAGAAAAATGTTTGCAAGATGATACTATCCATGTTTCTTGTTTATATGGGATGCATATTTGCACTATGTAGCCAGGGCATAAGTTCTATATGAAATACAATTAGGTTTTAATCTTGATAGAAGTGAACTTAAGGTGGATAAAATTATAACATGAAATATACAAGTTTAAGAGGAGGAAGGAGGTTTTTCACTTTGGCTTTCTTACTTGGTCACTGGAGCTAGAGCAAATATTGTTTTATGGCTAATCCTACCAAGAAAACTAGTTTTTGTTGGAGCATTTGGTGTTGTCTTTCAACTATTTGCTATTAATGTGCTTGTCAAGATCAGTTGGGATTGGAAAAAGGTTCTAGAAGTACTTATTCTTGGATAGTTTTTTATTGAAAAAGACATGGTATTGTAGTTGGAACTTGAAAAATCAAGTGCATCCCTGAATAGGAGGAGACCTGTTAGCAGAGTGTTTTGGATTTTTCTTTTGAACATTGGTATATATGTGGTAGATCATTGGTTACAGTTTGAGCCAATCAAATTTCTCTATCTTTATCATGACTGGCCATGCTAGTACTAATTCATTACATCAACATTTTATCACATTTGTTGGAATCACCTTTCAAGCAACTTGTTTTTCTTGTATATTTTTGGAAAACTAGTTGGAGAAATGTATTGTAATGTGTTGAGTGCATCGACACGGGCAATGTTGCTATAGATGGCGCCATCATACATGCTAAAAAGTGATGTGCCTATATACGAAGAGTTCCTCGTACCTAGAAGGCAAAGAAAGTAGCTACATAGTATTTGATTTCAATAATCCCGAACTTGAATAATGTTAAATACCTGGAGTATTACTAGAGTTATTCTTATGCTCATTTCACTTAGGTGTCTATGCTTCCAATGAAATTCATCAAAATGGTTTGATGAAATTATATCTTGAAGCATAGACAAGGCCATACACGTAAAATGGATTTGTCGAAATGGCTTCAAAAACTTGAAAGCAAATGTGATCTGCACTTGTTGTAAGTACATTGGGTACCCTCAAATCACTAGTCATGCTAAGGAGAAGTTTGTTGCACTTAAATGGAGTGTTTACGCCTCACTCTCTCTTTTAAGTTTGCAACCAAAATGGTGGGAATTCACAACAACACTTGTACTTAGAAAGTTTGAGGAGAACAAGCCAACAAAGACAAGTGGAAAATTCTATGCTACAGGGTGCCATTGAGCAAGCCATGAAGGGTTGATTCATATTGCAAATGAAATTCTCACAAAGGCATAAGATGTTAGCAAGGAGTGCTCACATTGAGATTGCAAATGAAAGTTTAACATAGTTAAAGGGAAACCCACCTTGGTCCTACAAAGCCAGAAGTGCAAAAGATTTTAGTCTTTGACTGAATCTTGTCAGTTGGCCAAACCCACCTTTGAGTATGAGCATTAGAAAGTGGCTACCCTATAGGATTCATTGGACTGGTCGATTTGGAACACCAACACATTGGTGACTCCACTGAGCAGAGCTTTGAATCTCTAAGTGAAAACTGATAATTCACAATCATATTATTTGCTAATCTGAACATTTGGTTCAAATATGGAAGGAATTCAAACTCAGAGAAAGAAATTGTTGCAGTGAACCTGAAAGTTTCATAATCTATGGTGCTCTGGTGGTGAAAGGAACTCAAAAGGAGATTTGTATTTGAAATAGCTTCATACTTTTTGAAGTTCAGTCCTCTGTGAAGAGAGGTGGTGACTCTATCTAAAGAACATGTTGAAGACGTAAAAAAAAAAAGTTCCAGATCTACAATATTTCCATTCAGGAAGAAAATTTGCAACAACTACAACATTTCCAGGTATTCTTCATTTTTTCGTTTTCAAGAAATTTGTGTGTGAAAACCATATTTTTGAAGTCTTGAAAAAACTTTGGTTCCCTATTGAGTGAATTAGCACTAAGAAAGGGGAAAGGATAGTAATACTAAGTTTGCATACTTCTGAATTATTATTTACAGCTTATGTATTATGTTGGAGAAGTATGTTTATTTTTAAATTTTCCCACTAAATAGATCTTAAGTGTAGATGCATTTGAATTATGCATTGCGATATTCTGAGGTCATCATGAAAACTAGAAATAGGACAATGAATGATCAACTGTAGAGTTGATATTTGTTTTTTGAAAGAGGTATGTCAAAATGCATCACTACATGCATCCTGCTATGATCCTGGTATGGTTCCTAGTGTAACCATGGTTTATGATCAGTCCTAGCCAGATTGTCAAAGAAATTTCAGCACTGAAAGGTACAAATCCATCAATTTCAGTGGGATCGATGGTTACCCAAATTTCATTCCAACTAAAGTCATAGATAAATTACCAAGTTTCAATGGTGATAGGTCTAAATTAGTAAATAAACATCTGAAAGAGTTCAATAATTTGATGGATGACTATGAGGTAGATCATGAGGATGTGATCATGAGGCTACTTGTTCAATCCCTAAGAGGAGATGCAAGAGATTGGTTCTCCTATTTACTAGCTTCCTCTATCTATTCTTGGGAGGAGTTCAAAGTGGTGTTCATGGAGCAATTTGGTGAAAGGATCGATTCAATTTTAATAAGAAAAAAATTCATGAACATGGAGAAAGGAGAAGATGAGTTAGACCCCTCTTTTAATCTCAGATTTTCAAAGATAATAAGAGAGATCCTTGCAAGCATAAGACCAAATGATATTGAATGTTTGGTCGTATACTTAGGTGCATTTGATAAAAAGATGAGATATGTATTAAGAGATAAAGAGCCCATAACCCTGCACCAAGCATATTAAATTGCTATAGATATTGAGAAAAATTTGAGATATTCAATGATGAAAGGACATAGGGTTGTAACTGTTGGTCATTCTAACCCACCCCATGCAAATAGAACTCATGGATCAGATAATAGAAATGCTTGTCAAGATGATAATGTTGTTGCTATTCTGATTTCTCCATCATCACAATCTACAAATCATAGTGAGCTCCATGTTAAATGTCAAAAAAATTTGAGCAATGTTGATAAAACATCTTTCATTCAAGGATTTTCTAAAATGAAAAGACACAAAGGAGAATCACCCTAAGATTTTTTCTAAAGGTTTTTGGATGCTTTGTGGAAGGTCCCCATAAATTTCAGATCGGAGGACTCAATGTGCATTGATATGTTTTGTGAAATCTATTATTTTTGGCTAAGCACCTTGCCAAAGGAGTTGAAGTGGTGCAGGAGCACCTAGGTAACATCAAGTAACACTAAGTAAATTTTCAAAGCTTAGCAAGCAATTTTGAGTTTTAATACTTCAAGGTCATGTTGACCATTTTATTTTCAGTTAGTGATGTTATAAAAAGATGATAGAATGAAGTTTGATTAGTAGCATAGGGTAGATTGAATGAGTTTCTCAGTTTGTTTCACTAGGTTCCACTAGGAGTTTGAGACAAAGCCCAAAATGTTGCTTTTAAGCAATTTTGGCCTTTGATGGTGGTTAAGTCCGACCAAGGAAAGTTGTAACCACCTAGGAACCTTTAAAAGAGGAGCCTCGAACTAGATTTAGGGTTGGAAAAAGCATTGTATTAGTTGGATTTTGTTGTTGATATGAAAAACCATTGAAGTTCTTGCAATTTTTTTGTTTTTTTGTTCTTTTACTGAGTTAATGATGAGTTTCTAGTATTGAACAGAGTATAGCACGTGTGGCATTCATCTTAAAAATTTTATAAAGTCTTTGGAAGTGTTGTCTTATCGTTCCCAAGCTTTGTTCTTACTAGTTTTTGTTTTCTTTATTGCTGATTAGTTTGGTAGTCTATGATTCACGAAGTCTTAGACCTCTATTTTTCCACTATACCAGGTGTATAGCTCATGGGAAATGAGGCTAAGCTCCATTCTTGTATATAGGATAGTGTTAGGATTTTGTAGGAAACATGGATACATGGTGAAAGACCTTCCCTAGGCGAGCTTGACAGTGCCCAGTTAGGGAAGACAGTAAAAAACCAAGCCCTAACGTTGTAGGGGTATCAACTCATTAGCAACCCAAGGTGTGTGGTCGATGCAGGAGTCTTGAAGAAGGTCTGGCAGGAAGGCAGAGTCTTCACCAAATCATTTGGTGGTTGAAGGAGGCAGACAAATCACTGACTGTCCAAGAAAAGGCCTAAAAAGCCCTAATCCGGACCACAAAAGTAGGGCTGAGCCTGTGTACGGCCTGTGAAGGCCCAAAACCCCAAAATACCTTGAGAGGTTAGCAATTGAACTAGGGTCTCTAAAAGAAGTTTGTGATGAATCTTAGCAGATTTGGAGTTATAGCCTAATTTCTCAGGCTAAGAGGCCTAATAGGGGCTCAAGGGCTACTAGCCCTTCTTAAACCCTAAACTAGGTTTTGGTGGTAGCGATGAAGGAATGAAGCCTTGTGATTGAACAAGGACCACAGTGGGATAGTTTTGAAGCCTTGGAGGATACCACATGCCCCTGCAACAAGTTAGTGAGGTTTGGAGAGGTAGCAAGCCTTTAGGAAGAATAAGGGTTAGGAAGAAAAATGGAGGAGAAAGCACCAAGTTTGACTTGGTTAGGTGTATGCAATTGATAGAAGGGTTGGCCAGAAGAACCAGGGGTGTCTAAATTTTTTTAGGACCTATAGGTTCAAGAAGGTGGAGAGTAATACCAAAGGTTTTGCTAAGGTGAGACCCAGAGCATGGGACAATGATTGTCTCATCCAACCCTACCCTATCATGAAGCCTCATAGCTTGGACCGAGTACTTGATTGGATAAAGATTGTTGAAGGAGCCCAACATAATTATGCAAAAAATGCGGTGTCTGAAAATGGAAATAACAACTATCTTATTGAGAAAAATCAGAACATGATACACAAAAATGAAAAGTGTATGTTAGAAAATGAAGATCCATGTTGTATGGATGACGATATTAATTGTAATCAGCTCACAATTAGCACATGTGCAGATCCGTACAATAATGATGAAGGTGAAGATACATGGTATGGTGACAAATAGATATGCATGAAAGTTTTTCTTGTAATATCTTGGGTGATGAAGAAGTAAAAGAGATGCAAGATGTCATTCCATATCATATTTTGGTTGGTGAAGATAATACAAGTGTTGATCACATCTCATCACAAATCAGTGATCAAGATATTGAAGATAGAAGTTCAAGCACTCACTCCAAAGAATCTAAGCATGGTTCATGTAGGGATGAGTCTTCTTGTGATGAGGATTATAATGACAAAAAACCTGATTATGCTTGTGATGATTATGAATGGTATGAATATTGATGAATTCACTTGCCTCCAAGTGAATGATCAAATCGCACTTGAGGCATACATGGAATGTAATTTGGTTTGGTCATCAATGGAGCATGCTAATTATGTGAATGGTGAAGAATTTGAAGATAAGCATATGTGTGTTTAGTATGACATGATTTTGAACACAATGCTAGAATTCATAAAGATGTTGATGAATGTGCTTGTGTCCCTGCTACTCATGATTGCTTAAATGAAGCAAAGATGTAAATTTCATTTATACATGAAAAGGATGAAGGAAGAAGTTCATTATTGAGTCTCTTTTATACTAATTGTCATTTGCATTATTTGGCTGCTCTACACCTTGATCAAAAGGTTTTGCAATGTCAGGAAAATTTGAAAGTCCATCAAATTGTTTCACATTACACTAATTCATTTTTTCTGATGTTTGCAAACTCTGTTCTACGAAGTGGCCTCCCATTCGAGCTTGTATTTCATAACTGGATGATTGTCATGACAAAAGTATTGTTGATCTACATTCTCCCTACATTCATGAATTCCCCTGTCCATTTTCAGAGCCTCGTAATCTGATTTTCTTATTTTTTGAGATAAAAAACAAATGTAGTTTGTGCTGATTTTACATCTGCATTTCTAGAACTTTTCAAGGTGATCAACTTTGACCCCTAATATCTCATGAAGATTGATGATTGAAGAAAATCCATCTTGCATGCATACTCAGTGTACCTAAATTAGCTTATGTTTCCAATGGCGACTTCCCAAGAGTTGATTTGGTATTTTTTCAAAATGGTGACTAGATGAGTTTTAGTTGGTTTTGACCAGGTACAGTTGCAGAAATGCCTGAGTGACCAAATTTGATTAATATCTTTCACCTCAAGATCTCTTTTTCCGAGCCGTTTGTTACACTCCATTCTTGAGTCAAATTTCTACATTCCAGTAAGTTTTCATGGCTCTAGAAGGTTGTTTGACTAGTTTCCCAAGGTGATTCTAGAGCCCACCTGGCCAGTTTTGCTCATTGTTCAAATATGCTAGAAAGCAAATTTTAATGATAACCTAGTTTATCATTTCACTTCATAAGCATTTAGAAGCTGCCCCAGATCAATTGAAGGGGTAAAACTTGTTTGAGAATAATTTTGTTTTTAGTTAGGCCCACATGGGGACCTGACATGCTTTGCAAAGTCATGAAATTGTAATTGTTGCAGTACTGTAATCAAATCAAGTAAGTTGCTTTGAACTAGTTAGTGAATATCATTTCCTTCAAAAGTTTAAATATAGAGCAAGGTCCATTTTCTATTCAATAACATGGATTAAGAATCAGGGCAGAGGTTTCAAATGAGAACCAATTCAACTTAAAACCTATTGGGTTGCATTCAAGAAGGAAATATTCAAGAAAATTTCAAGAATTTACTCTACAATGATTCACATTTTGGTAAGGGAAAGGATGCTTAGTGATGGGCTGCCCTATTTCTCTTCTCCAACTACCATTCCTCGATTTTAGATATTTTCATATGATTGATTTCTACATGTGCTTCTTAGAGTTATAATGAAAATGTAACTATCCAACTTGGTATTTAAAATATTCTAAGTAATACATGAATGGAGAATTTGATTTCTTGAATCAAGAAAAATATATGGAGGTACTTATAACAGTAAGCAAGTGGATAGATGCAGATGGGCGGATTGTTGGAGCATTTTTTTTATGTATATAACAAGCTCTGAATTACAATAGGCACTAGACATTTAGAGACAACAAAAGAAGAAATACTTAGCAAATCCAAATGAAAATGGTGTTTTATTTGAATTGACATGGGATAGAGTTACAACACTACTTAATCTTGTGAAGTTGTTTGAATAGCTACATATACTGACAAAAGAAAATTTTGTGCAAGATGATACTGTCCAAATTTATTGATTATATGGGATGCATATCTACACTGTCCAGCCAGGGCATAAGTTCTATATGAAATCCAATTAGGTTTTAGCCTTGTTGGAAGTGCACTTAAGGTGGATAAAATTATAACATGAAATTGACAAGTTGAAGAGGAGGAAGGAGGTTTTGCACTTTGGGTTTCTTACTTGGTCACAGGTGCTGGAGCAAATATTGTTTCACGGCTAATCCTACCTAGAAAAATAATTTTGTTGGAGCATCTGGTGCTGTCTTTGGACTATTTTCTATTAATGTGCTTATAAAGATCAGTTGAGATTGGAAAAAGATTCTAGAAGTACTTATTCTTAGATAGTTTGTTATTGAAAAGACATGATATCACAGTTGGAAGTTGAAAAATCAAGTGCTTCCCTGACCAAGCAGAGACCTGTTAGCAGAGTATTTTGGATTGTGCTTCTGAAAATTGGTATATATGTGGCAAATCATTGGTTTGAGTTTGAGCCAATCAAATTGCTCTTTCTTTATCATGACTAGCCTTGCTTGTACCAGTTCATTACATCAACATTTTGTCACATTTGTTGGAATCACTTTTCAAGCAACTTGTTTTTCTTGTATATTTTTTGGCAAACTAGTTGGAGAATTGTATTGTAATGTGTTGAGTGCATCGACATGGGAAATTCTATTGTAGATGGTGCCATCATACATGCTAAAAAGTGATGTGCCTATATACTAAGAGTTCCTCATACCTATAAGGAAAAGAAAGCAACCGCACAACAACTGATTTCAATAATCCTCAACTTGAATAATGTTAAATACTTGGAGTATTCCTAGAGTTATTCTTATGCTCATCTCACACGGGTGTCTATGTTTCCAGTGAAATGCATCAAAATGGTATGATGAAATTACATCTTGAAGCATAGACAAGGCCATACACACAAAATGGATTTGTTGAAATGGCTTCAAAAATTGAAAAGCAAATGTGATGCACACTTGTTATAAGTAGTGCATTGGGCACCCTCAAATCACTTGTCATGCTAAGTTGAAGTTTGTTGCACTTCAATGGCGTGATTATGCCTTACTATCTCTTTTGAATTTGCAACCAAAATGGTGGAGATTCACAGCAGCACAACTCAGAAAGTTTGAGGAGAACATGCCAGCAAAGACAAGTGGAAAATTCTATGTTGCAGGGCACCATTGAGCAAGCCATGAAGGGCCGATTCATATTCCAAATGAAATTATCATAAAGGTATAAGATGTTGGCAGGGAGTGTTCACATTGAGATTGTAGATGAAATTTTAACATAGTTAAAGGGAAACCCACCTTGGTCTTGTAGAGCTAGAAGTATAGAATATTTTAGTCTTTGACTGAATCTTGTCAGTTGGCCAAACCCACCTTTGAGTCTGAGCATTAGAAAGTGTCTACTCTATAGGATTCATTGGACTGGTTGATTTGGAACACCAACACTCTGCCCTTCCTTCTTAACCTAATTTTTAGATCTGGTCTACTAAACTCTACTCTGTAGATGTCTTTTAGTGATCTTCTAAAAAAGGTGTCAACTTTGACAACTTTGCAACCTTGACAGCTTCTTTCCAATCTTTCCCTTCAATATATTTTCAACCTAGATCTGCAAATCACACACTAAAGAGAGGAAAAAAAAATTGTTTTGTTAGTGGATAGGGGTTTGCCTTGGTCAAACCCCATTTTGGTAATCAAACCTTGAAATGAATAGAAATATAATGAAGGAATGATGAATGATCAAGTATGCAATGTTGTAACTCACCAAACCCTTGAACATGATGCTACAAACATGTATGAAATGGCTAGCATGAATGTGGATCTTTGAATCTTTCTTGAATGATATGGATCATGACTTGAATGCTTTCTTGAATCATGAAACCATACATCACAAATGTTAGCTCAAAAATAAACAAGATGCATGATGACCTTGAAATGATGCTTAATGCTTGAATAATGCTCCAAAATGCTTGATAATCAACTCTTGAAGGCTCTTGAATGCTCTTGTAAAAAAAATTATGCTCTTTTGAACTCAAAGTTGCTATAAGGAATGCTCTCATGGAAGTCTTAGGTGAAAGTGAGTGAAATAACCTTGTATTTGTACTTGTTTATGGCTAGTTCCTCGAAATTACAACACTACAAGCTAACATCAGACCTAGGAGAATAACATCCCACCAATAATTTGAATATATATTTTAGGTCTAAGCTAAGTGAGACTCATATGCTAGTTGGGGTGTATGAGTCCCATTAGGCTAAGCTTGAGGCACATTTTTCAAGAAATGCTTAGGTTAATGTGAAATACAGATTGAGGCCTCGAAACTTAGGTGGGACCCACATGCCCAATGTGGCGTATGAGTCCCAAATCACTAAATCTGGGCTATACAATCCAAAAACACATGAAAATTTTATGATTGGATATTGGTAAATGTCAAGATTAATCTCAAAAAGATGCATTAAATAAGGCTTGTGGATGCAAAATAAGGCCAAAGAAGGCACAAAGAAGCCTAATTAATTAATAAAACCCTAAATTAGTGTGAAAGTGTAAGAAAAAACTTTACAACACCCTAAATAAGGCATAATTATGTCCATTTAGTTCACAAGGGCCCAAACAAGTGTGAAAATGTAAAGGGGTATAATTTTCTACACTACACTTGGTAAATAGATAAGCTATCTGATCTTCTAATTTACAATACTTACGATGAATCACCTGTTGTTGGATTAGATGCCTGATATAATGGTGATATACTTCTATATGTTTTGCTCTAGCATTAAACACTGGATTCTTGGACAACATAATGGCACTTTGATTGTCACAATGAAGTAAAGAAGGCCATGTTTAATGTTGTTTCAGTACTGAAAGAATAGCTCGCAACTAAGTTATTTCTTGAATTGCCTCATTCATTGCAGTATATTCAGCCCTTGTAGTTGATAAAGAAATAGTATATTTCTTCTTACTACACCATGAAATTGGACTAGAACCGAAAGAGAGAACATAACCTATAGTTGACTTACGATCATCTACACAACTTGCCCAATCTAAATTTGAATATCCACTAAATTGTAGATCTCAATGAGAAGAGTAATAAACATCCATATTCAAACTCCCTTTTACATATCTCAATATTATTTTTTCCACCATCCAATGTGGAACCTTAGGAGAACTCAAAAACCTTGAAACCACACCTACTCCAAATGAAATATCTAGTCGAGTGTGAGTCAAGTACACAATACTACCGACCAATTGCTTGTATAACGTAGAATCAACATCCTCACCATCCATATCCTTAGTCAACTTCAATCTTGGAGCAATTGGAGTAGACACACCTTTGCAATCTTGCATCCTAAACTTTCTCAACAAGTCTAAAGTATACTTGGTTTGAGAGAGGTAAGTTCCATCATCTTTCTGCCATACTTGAATGCCAAGAAAGTAGTGTAGAAAACCAAGATCTGTCATCTCAAATGTATCTTGCAATATTATCTTTATGTCATTGATCTGATTCATGTTATTTCCTATGATATTAAGATCATCAACATATAGTACAATAATGATTGTGTCACCATCATAATATTCCTTTACATACAAGTTTGGATCATGAGGACTATTATGAAAGCCTTTATTTTGGAAATACTCATCAATCTTAGCATACCAAGCCTTGGAGCTTGTTTCAAGCCATATAATGATTTCCTTACCTTGCAAACTAAGTGTTCCTAACTTGGAATTTCAAATCCCTGTGGTTGAGTCATATAGATTTCTTCATCAAATTTTCCATTCAAAAATGCATTCTTAACATCCATTTGGTGTAAAGGTCACTTGAAATGTGTTGCCAACGCTATAATAGTCCTAAAAGTACTGATCTTTGCTACTAGAGCAAAAGTTTTTTGTGTAGTCAATTCCCTCTTTCTATGAATACCCTTTAGCCACTAGCCTTTCCTTGTGTTTTTCAATGCTCCCATCTGACTTGAACTTAGGACCTTATACACCCATTTATTGTTGACCACATTCTTACCCTTGGGAAAGCCCACCAATTCCCATGTTTTATTCTTGATCAAAGAGTCATATTCATTCTACATAGCTTTTTCCCATTCATGTTTTCCTGTAGCCTCATCATATGCTTTAGGATCATTGGTCTTCATTATGGCGGTCATTAGAGCATAATTAATTCCTTGAGTCCTTTGATAAATTTCTTCAAGACTCTTGGTCTTTGGAGGTGGACTACATTCTTCAACTACACTAGAAGTTTCCTTGGAAATTTCATTGGTTTCAAAGGATTCACTATTATCTATGTTCACTTGTGGAATAGGAGAGGATTGTATCGTAACCTCAAACCCTTCATTAAAATTGACATCCCTACTTGTGAACACATCCTCTACACTAGGATCATACAACATGTATCCTTTCCTTTGATCATCATAGCCCACAAAGATGCACTTAACACTCTTATCAAATTTCTTTTCTCTAATCTCATCTGGTATGTGAGCAAATGCTTCACATCCAAATACTCTAAAATACTTAACATTTGTTTTCTTTCCACTCCATGCTTCTTCAAGAGTGATTTTCTCCAAGCATGTTGTAGGAGATCTATTCAAGACATGAGATGCAGTATTGAAATCTTCAACCCAAAGAAACAAAGGGAGAACCTTGGATTGTAGCATGCATAGTGCCATTTCCACTAAGGTCTTATTCTTCCTTTCAACAACACTATTTTTCTAAGGAGTATATCTATTAGTCATTTCTCTCTTGATCCCATGATATTCACAAAAAGGATTTGAACATGTTGACATATTCTCCACCATTATCTTTTCTTATTCTCTTGATCTTATTCCCACTTTGATTTTCCACAAATTCTTTGAACATTTCAAAATTGCTAAACACTTCATCTTTTTGCAAAATCATCAATGAATGTTAAGATATACCTAGCTCCTCCATTTAACGAGGGATTCATAGGCCCACATAAATCACTATGGACAAGTTCAAGAGATTTACTTGTCCTCTAGGTAGACCTTTCAAACTTATCTCTATGTTTTTTTCCATCCATGCATCTTGTACACACATTTGTGTTTACCTTTATCCAAGGTAATCCATCAACCATATTCATCTTTGAAAGCATAGAAAAACTTTGATAGTTTAAGTGACCAAATTTTTGACGCCACAACTCACTTATGGAGGAACTTGTAGTAATCTAAGCTTTCTTATCAACGGATTCTAAAAATTTGTAGATGCCATCAATCTCAACTCTTGTAGCCATAATTTTTAATCCATCATTAATGTTCTTGATTAGACACTTATCTGAATAAAACTCCACCTTATAACCATGTTGAGTTATTTGACTCACTGAAAGAAGAGTTTTGGTTAACTTATGTACAATATTCACATTTGTTATTTCCTACTTCTTACCATCATGTACTTTCATTGAAATTGAACCTATTCCTTCAATTTCATTTGAACTATCATCCCCAAGAAATATCCTTGCACCTTTTGTTCCTCATTCCCTAGCTGGTGAGGTGTCCAAGTCTCATGAGAATGTGGTGGATTTTCCATCTAAAGGGACTGAAGTGGACCATGTGTTGGATTCAATGTGCTCTCCAAAATGTGTGGTCCTAGGATTGAATGATGTCTGTCATCTCCTCCTAATTGTGCTTCAGGCCTATTGAGTGGTAAGGCTACTTGGGTGGCAGCAAATTCCCTTAATAAGGATGAGGAGGGATATATCCTTGTGAGGGGTAGGAAAAGGAAGCGAAATGTCTCCCCTCCCCCTCAAGCTCACAAAGGGGTTACCACGAGAAGGAAAAAAGTAGACTATGACTCTAAACATCAAGGTCAAGGGATGCCCTCTTCTCAAAAGAGCAGGGAAAGGGAGTGCAAGAAAGATATTGCATGAGTCAAGAAGACCCTTTTTGACCTGTGCTCAAAGAGAACTCCCTCTTCTTGCAAATGAAGATTATCTCTTGGAATATCAGGGGGTTAAATAATGTGGATAAGCATGACCTCCTAAAGAATCTAATCCAGGACTACAAGCCAGATATTTTGCTAATTCAAGAATCTAAAATGAAAATTTATAAGTTGGAACAATTGGAGAATTGTTTCTTTAAGGACTGTGGCTTTCATGGGGTTAACTTAGAGGGTGCCTCAGGTGGTTTAGCTACTTTTTGGAATACTAGAGTGGTGAAGGGTTTCCCAATTATGGAGGATTTTGATCATGTGGACACTTAGTTTATTCATCTCCATGATAACTCTTCTTGGGTTATCTCCAATATTTATGCCCCAAATTTGAAGTGAACTAGGAAGAGACTTTGGGATAATCTTGGTTCTTTGTGTTTAGCTTTTCAAGATTCCCCTTGGTTGGTCATGGGGGATTTTAATACACCTTTTTTTGATGATGAGAAGTTGGATGGGTCTTAGGTTCCCCGTAATAGTCAGATGGATTTGAGAATATTTATAGATGATAATTCTCTCATTGATTTGGATATGTTGGGGTCCAAGTTCACCTGGTCTAGAAGAAGGGTTGGCATGTATAATATCCAAGTAAGATTGGATCGTTCTCTAGTTTAGCTTCTTGGTTTGTTGACTTTTCTTGTTCTCTTTCTTCCATCATAAGATGTGGTTCGAATCACTTTCCTATTTCTTTTGTGGCTGAAAATTTAGCAAAAGGAAATGTTTCCCATTTCGCTTTGAAGCAATGTGGCTTAGGGACTCAAGATTCATGGAATATGTAAGGAATTTGTGGCAAGTGAATATAGATGGAAGTGTTATGTATAGGATTGCTAAAAATCTCACCTTTGTGAAATGGAATCTTCGAAGATGGAATAAGGTGTCCTTTGGGCATATTTTTGATAATAAGAAATTACTTGCATAGCGTTTGGATCTGGTTCAAATGTAAATTTAGTTGAAAGGTTTGACGGAGGAGCTTCAATTGTTGAAGGATTCTATTTTGGCACAAATGCATGATATTGTTTCCAAGGAGGAATATTTCTAGAGATAGCATTCTCGTGCTTTCTGACTCAAGTCTGGGGATAGGAATTCTATTTTTTTCATCTCATGGCTCTTAGACACAAATCCTCAAATAGGATTACCTCTATCATGGTTGATGGTTCACTGTTGATTGATGATGAGGCTATAAGGAGTGCTTCTGCGAGATTTTTTCAAAAACTTCTAAGGGATGATGTGGTTTGGGATCAACAAGTGTGGATTCTACATTGGAAGCCATTCCTAACTTAGTTTTTGAATATTTTAATAAGGATCTTGTTGCAATTCCTTCCTCAGTGGAGATTAAGGAAGTTGTGTTTTCCTTTGAAGGTAACAAGGCCACTAGGTTTGATGGTTTCCCTTTACTTTTATTTCAATCTTGTTGGAATATTGTGGCTTCTGATGTTATCAATGCTACTAAGGAGTTTTTCAGTTCTCAGAGATTGCTTAAGGAATTGAATGCTACTTTCATTGTTTTGATTCCCAAATCTACTAATACTAATAGCTTTGGGGACTTTAAACGAATTAGTTTATGTAATTCTATTTATAAGATCTTTTCTAAAGTGTTGGTTGCTAGAATTCAAATGATCCTTCAGGTATGTGCAGGATCATCATCGAAAAAATAAGTCCTTAAGTGGCAAAAAATTCAGAGTTAGGCAACTTGATGTAAAAATTTGAATAAGTTATCTATATTAGTTCAAAAATATGTAAGAATAGAATCTGTAGAAAATTGAATGTAGTTTCTAAATTACTAGGTTTATTTTTAAAAAAATCTATTTGGTGAAAATTTGAAATTTCAATGCAATAGTACTTAAATTTTAGGAAAAAAATAAGAAGTAGGTGTCTGTCTGACCACCCTAACCACAATAAAATGATACATATGCATATTTTTTGTAATTCCATGCAAATAATTAATTATGATTTTTTTACTACAACTTTTAAAAAATATAAAAACTCGTATGTCTAACCACCTTAACTTGGTCAAAAATTCCTGAAATTCAATTTTTTTTTAAATCCTATAGTATGCAAAGCATAGAATGTGACGTGTGTTTCGTATTCAAAAAATGTGATACTGTTTGAAAGCTATACATTTTTTTCAATCAATCAATCAATTAGGACTTTAGTCGTAATTCAAATAGAAAATGAATAATAATAATTTATTAAATTCAAAGTAAAGCATAATTTATATTGGTGGAAAGCTGAGAATCTCCTTTAAAAATCCTTTTCATTTCATCAATTTTTGGTAAAAAAAGTCATCAACCACATACCCTACACATATCCATCATATCGCCACTTTTTGGCCCATCATGATCCTACACATACCCCTTCCTAACCTTATTTCCTAGCAACAAAGTGGTTTTGTTAGGGGTCGTCAAATTTTGGATTCCACCATTATTTCCCATGAGGTGCCACATTCTCTTGCTTCAAATAAAAATCTTGGTTTCTTTCTTAAGTTGGATCTCTTCAAGGCTTATGATTGGGTTAATTGGAAATTCTTGTTATTGGTGCTTGCTCATTTTGGGTTTTTCCAAAAAAAATTGCATAGCTTGTGGAACAACTCATTTCGACTCCTTTTGTTGTTCTTGTAAATGGTTCCCCTTCTCCCTTCTTTTGGAGCTCTAGGGGCATCATGCAGGGATACCCTATTTCTCTGCTTTTGTTCATCTTGATGGTTGAGGTGCTTGGGATGAATTTTTAGAAAGCATTGATGGTTGGTTCTTTGGGGAGGTTAATGTCATCCTCAAGGTGTGTGCCTATCACTCATCAACAATTTGTTGATGACACTAATATGATGGGTGAATCTTTGGTTTGTGAGGTTATGGATTTAAGGTTGGTGATTGGTGCTTATGAGAAGTCTTCTGGTTAGTGTGTTAACTTTCTTAAGATTTCATTGTTTTTCCTCACCACCTCAAAGTTTCTCCAATTAAAATTGGCAAGGATTCTAGCGTGCAATCATGATAACTTGTTGTCAATGTATTTGGGACTTCCCTTGTGTGGCAACTATTCTTGACTCCTTCTAGTTGGGGCTCTTAGATAAGTTTAATACAAAGCTAGTCGATTGGAAGGGTGCCCTCCATAGCTAGGTGGGTAAGGTTTAGCTTATCTCTTCCACCTTGCAGAACCTTCCTCTTTATGCTTTGAGCCTTTTCAAAATTCCAACAAAATTTGAAGAAAAAATGGAGCAAATTATGAGACTATTTTTATGGTCAGGTGTGGAAGATAAACCTAGAATTCCTCTAGTTGCTTGGGACTTGTTCTATAAGTCAAAGAAGTGGGGTGGTCTATGATTGAGGAACACAAAGTCTTTTAATAAGGCCCTCCTTTCAAAGAATATTTGGAAACTCCTTAATGGGGAAGCTTGTTGGTCCTCTTTGATAAGGAATAAATACTTGATTGGTGTGGCGAGAGTTTGGGATTTCCTACAAGTATATTCTATCCCTTTGGGATCTTGTTTCTGGAAGAATATTATCCCTTGTAGGGATCTCATTTCTAAAGGTGCTAAGTGGATGCTTGGTGATGGTTCAAGGATTTTGTTTTGGGAGGATGTGTGGTTTGATGGTGATCCGTTGGTGAATCTTCCATGGGCTCCTCCTCTTGTTGCTTTTTGCAAGAAAAAATTTGGTCAAATGGTGGTTGATTACATTCATAATGGTCTGTGGAAAGTATTGTAGAATTAGGATCCTTCATTTGTTTTTTTACAAAATTTCCTAGCTAACATTTTTGTTCCCTAATTCTCGAGTCAAGATCAAATTATTTGGACCCATTACGCTATTGGTTACTTCCTTGACTCTTTAGTTTTTGTCAACTCATTGGAAAAGCCTGATCATTGTCTTGTTTGGGGTAAATTATGGAATAAGGTGTTGATTCCTAAGGTGAATATCTTTTTTTGGATTTTAATGAAAAATAAGGTGTTGACTTAGGATAATCTTTGTAGGAGGGGATTTTTCTTGCCTAATAAATGCATGCTTTGTGAATGCAATGTAGAGATTTCTTTTCATCTTTTGCTTGGATGCAATTTTTCTTTTCTCATTTGGAGCAAGTTTCTTTCTCTCTAGAGCCTACAGTGGGTGTTCTCAGAATCCCCTTCTAAATTTGTGGATCATTGGAAGTGTCCTTCATCTTCCCCTTCTCTTCTAAGACATTAGGAGCTTATGGCCCCACATATTGCCTAGGGAATTTGGAAAGAAATAAATAATAGAATTTTCCATTACTTTAAATTAAAAGTGGACAATGTCTATCAAAATTCGAAGGTTTGTTGTGGAAAAATTCTCCCTTCAGTTTCAGGACTCCAATAAGTGTGTTATGTCCTCTTTTCTATCTAGGTATGATCTCATGGTGATTACTAATTGGAAGATATCTTCTCTACCTTTTTCTTTAGTTAATTCCAACTTGAATGCCAGATTGACTATGAAGTGGAAGCCCGCACCCCTAGGGTGGGTTAAAATTAATTTTTGTGGGGCAATCGAGGGTAATTCTAGGCTTGCAGGTTGTGGGGGGTGTTGAGAAATGAAGATGGTAGGTTCTTGAGTATGGTGGCACTCTCGTTGGGAATCCAATCAAATCATCAGGCTGAGGTCGAAGCTACATTTATCAAGATTAAGTTTGCATTAGATAAGATATTGAAAGGTTTAGGTGGAGGGAGACTCTCTCGATATTGTTAATTGCTTACTTCAGAAGCATAATCCTAGCTGGATGGTCAAACATCTTATGATGGATTCCATTATGATGCCAAGATCATTTGAGGAGATGTGTGTCATACATATCTTTAGGGAAGGTAACTCCCTAGCAGATTGATTTGTAAATAAGGTTGTCAACCTTAATGATTTCAAGGTGTGGGAGGAGTACTCTCTCCATCTTGAGGAAGCCAAACTTTTAATGTGAAATGATAGCTAATTTAGAGCTTGAGATTTGGGGTGATTGCACAATTATCACCCTCCTTATTATAACATGTTTTGTGGGTAATATTTCACTTAATTCTATGTTCATTTTTAACTCTATAAAAGAGATTTGGTGTTGGTACTTGTTAATGGTGATTGTGGAAATGGGTGGTGACAAGAGTAGATTTGAGCCTCTATCTTGTGAGGGTTGGAAAAAAAAGTGGAAAATCTGGAGAATCTTGAGGCATGGGAAATTTGTGCCTTTCCTAGAGAGGCTTCATGGCCATGACCCTAAAGCCTTTGCAGAGTTTATGCACTATTGGAAATATAGATTTTTGAAGGTGAAGGGAGTGAAGTTTGTTATTAATGAATATTTTATTGCTTTTATCATTGGGTTGTCGATGGATGGCTGCAAGTTTTTCAAGGAAGGAAAGAGCAATGATTCAATGATTTTGTTATTAATGAATATTTTATTGCTTTGATTAAGATGCCTGCTTGGGGGTATGAATGGACTTCTCTAAAGCATATTTGGGTTGAAGTTATTGAGGTTATAATGCATTAAATGACTCTTGAAGGCCATTTTATTACTATTCTTGGGCACCATTTTACCCTTCTTAATCATTTTAGACATGGGTTACATGTTTCTTTCCCATTTTTAATCAAGTGTCATCTTTGGAAGCTTTAGTTTATGCACATTTGAAGAATCGTAGGGCCCTTGTTTTATATGAGGGCCTCATTTTTCTCATCATGGAGCATGTGAGGGCCCATACACAAGAAAAATCTATCAAGGGTAAGGAGAAAGCTATGACTAAGGATTCCTCTTCAAATGGCTCGAAGATGAGCATTGATCATGATTTTGACTGGAATGTGGAGGAGGATATCACAATGAGGGGGTCGTCATACCTCATGGTGGCTTCCTCTAAAAAGGGAAAAAGGGGGAATTTAAGGAAGAAGGGCTCTGTCAAAATGTTAGTAATGTAGAATCCAGATTACCATGGGTCCATGTTAGATGGGCAAGATACTAATATTAGCTCTGGTGGCTCTCATCGATGGTAGTCCAAGGAGAAAGTTGAGAAACATGAGGGGGGCTTGAGTGCATCAGGTAGCAAGGAGAAGGACCAGTCTATGGAGGCTAGGGTAGATGTGGTGAAGGAGAATCTACATAGGGCGTACAAAAGGTTTTCTAATTTAAAGATGCAGGGCTCAAAAGGTGGTAGGAATGGCAAGAAGGTTACTCTAGAACAAGAATAGGTGAAGGAAGTTGCAGAAATGAATATTATCATTGATGACTCCCCAACAAGTCAACCTTCCCCTCGTGGGGAGGGTGGTGAGGTTCCTAATAGTGTGGAGGCTTCGGTTGAGAAATTTGTGAGGGTGTTGGTTTGAACCCTAACGTTGGGAAGCTGAAACCTTTGAAAGTTAATCCTCTTTCTGAGGATTTCTCTTATTTGAATGATGATAATACCTCCATATTTAAACTACTAGAAATGGATTGGTTGGGTACGAAATGCACCTTTAAGCTTGCCAAGTGGGTTTTGTAGAAGTTTAATAAAGTCAATTTCAAGATTAGGGGCTTGAAGGAGAATTCAAAAAATCAACAAAAGTGCTCTTCTTCGGATCTTCTCATTGAGAGGCTAGTTGACTTGGAATGTTCCTTCTCTAATTTTAAAGCCTAATGTGAGAGCCTCCTTGGCGAAATGGAGGGAAGCATAAAGGAAACAAATGAGGATATCATGAAGTTACTGTAGGTAAGTCATAGCTCAGTTAAAAACAATGTAGAGTCCCTGAAGGTTCTATTTGGTAAGATTAGTGAACTTGGGGAATACCAGATGTATTTTATTGATATTTTGGAGAATGACCAGAGCTTTAAAGGAAAGGGGAAGAAGATTGTGAAAGGTGAGTCTATAGGCCCATGTGCTTGTACAAGGGGGAACATTAGTAAGTCCTTCAAGGAAGAGAAGAAAGAGCTTATGGACATGGTGAACCTACACTACAACCAGAAGATCGAGGTGGCTAACACCTTGAAAAATATGAAATAGATTTGGTGTTTTTGTTGTTTTTTTCTATTGCTATTGTTCTATTGTTGGGTCATTATGTTTTAGTTGTTGGTTTACTATTGGCTGCTACTTATGCTTCAATTTGTTTTATTGTTATATAGTAGCATTTTGGTCGAATGTTTTTTAAAGGGTTTTCCATCCCTTCAAAAACTATTTTTCTAATATAATCAAAATAATTAGTATAAAATGTGTTGAATCTCATATAAATATATGTAGTTCCCTTCACTTGAACAAGCTAAACAATAGTTGGTATGATTTTTCCATAGTCCATGAAGTAATAGAGCAAGCTTTTGGATTCAACTGTGTTTGTTTTTAGATCAACGTTTCAGATCAAACTCAGTGATCCATCATCAGGAAGAGGAAAGTGATCTAAAACATTGATCACTTTCCTCTTCCTAATGATGGATCACTGATTGTGATCCAAAACATCAATCTAAAAACAAACACAGTTGAATCCAAAAGTTTGCTTTATTAACCTAAACAATTTAAAAATATTTGAGCATCCTAAAGACAATTAATACAATTTCAAGAGAAGAAATAATTAGAAGACCTATGCCACTATTTTAGTCAATTACATATCTACAACACATCAAAAAATTCATGTTTATGCATTGCAATATATTTCATGTTTATGTTTATTTTCTATTATGAGTGCTAATACTTGTAGGATCTCTAAGAATCCTCCAATTTCTCCTTGTATGTAATGAGAAAATTGACTTCAGTCCTAGAAGAAATGTAGATTTGAGTGGTAAGTTAAAATAGTGTCAAATTTTTATCATCCATCTTTATCTATTTCCCTCTACTCTCCATAGAGCATGTGATTTATACCATTGTCATCATAAGCAATTTGTGGAGATGCAAACACCAAAACGGGGTTTGATTAAGGAAAGCCCATATATGGAAAAAGTGGTCTTCCCTTGTTCTTCTTGTAGGTAATAGGTCTAAAGTTGATTTAAGTGTATTAGAGATATCAAGGCCTAAAATTCCTAATTCAAGTACTCAAGCATCTTCTATCATCAAATAACAACAATCTAGTTACTCATAAATTTTCAAGATTCAAAACGTGATATCAAGTGTTAGAGATCCTCATACTATGATGTATTTCTATAGGCTCTAAAACCTAAATACCAAAATTTCTGGACTAGGGCACCCAACGCCCCTATCCTACAAATTTTACATTGAATTTACATGTTAGGTTCCTCTTTATCTGCACTTTCATGTTCTACTCTAAGTTTTCCATAATTTTTCATAGTTTACTTCTTTAGTCTTAAGTCACCCAATTTACGATATTTCACATCTTAGTCATCACATCTCATCCACAAACAAAAAAGGGGACCAAAACCTTGATCACTCCCTTGAGGACAACAACCAAATAGTTTATCTTGGTTATTTTTGGTGTCCCCTAATGTTTTATGGTGGAATGAGTCATATATGTTAAGTATTTACCCCAAATTTAATTTCACCATCTCACATAATTTTTATGATTTAGGTTTAAGTATTTTCCCTAGTGAATATCGAACTTCACTAGTCTACAATACTTTGTCTTATTTATGATCCATATAAAAAATATCAAACATTTCTAGCCTATGATATCCTAGTAAGAATATGTGGATCTTGATACTTCATGATACCATACTTAACATATGCTACATGTTTTCCATATATATACTTTATGTTTTTTTTACATATTATTATATGATTTATTGCATCATATCTTATATGTGTATATGCTCCTTTTATCTTAACATTATTGTTTGGTATGACTCTTAGCTTGGGGGGATTACAACTCTTAGCTTAGTGATATTTTACCTCCTCAATGTTTTGACAAAAGAACTCTTTGGCTTCTCCATAATTTAGTGTGAGTATGAGAGTAAATTTATACTCTCACTAAAGTGACGACTAAATGTAGTGTTGTAAATTGTCACCCTTCACAATTTCACACTATGTTTGGAACCCTCCTAAGTGCATGTGCCTGATTATGCTTATAAATTACCCATTTAATTGTTATTTTCATGAAATCAAATTAAATCAAGGAAATTGAATTAAAATTTATTTAACATAATCAAGTGGAGCTAAATAGAGCTAGACTAAGGTGCATAGAGCCCCTATCTTAGCTAATTAGGGCCAAAATTTAGAATATTGTTGTTTCTTAGGAAAAGTGATCCGATGTCCAATGTTTAGATCACTAGGATCAAGTCATCTCTAATAAACATTGAAATTTAGATCAACAAGTGTGTGAGATTAAATTTCAACCTAAAAGGGTGATTTAATCAACTTTGGATCTGAATTCTTTGAGGGCCTTTGAGATTTAATTTTGATGTGATGCAATGATGTAATTATGTGGACTATGAAAATGTAGTATTTGTTATGAATTATGACAAACTTTAAATAGATGGAAAAATTTTAGCTCCAAAAATGTAGAAGGCAGACATTTATGCACATGGGATTTGAGTCTAAGAAGGATACAATAGAAATTGTAAGCTTTGAAAATCTCATAAAAGATATGATCACAACTTAGTGTTGATTATTTAAGTTCATCTAGTTTAAGGTCACTACATCGAATAATCATGTTATAATCCATATCACCTACTCCACACTTGTTAGAAATTTTATTGAAGTAGAGATGAAAAATTATTGAGGAAAGGGGTTATGTTACAATTACAATGAGAAAACTTCACCTGGTTATTACTACATAAAAGAGGTTATATTTTCTTGACATGAAATCTCTACTAGAGGTAGAAGAATAAGAAGATGCCAATGAGGTTGAAGACGAAGAGTAATTTCTAATTAAGGATTCACTATTGACCTTTTCTCTAAAATCTACATGTATGTATTGATTGGGATTTACATTCCCTAAAAAAAGAAGGTCAAATGAAGCTTTTTAGAAACAAGATCTCATACTTCTCATTGATTTACATAGTACTCATTATTTTAATAATCCAAGATGATTCACACATTCATGATGATACAAGCACATTCTTGATAATCATACAATAAATCAAGAGACTTGTCCATATTACCAATATTATAGTTTCTTATCTATATTTTCAATTCTTAACAAAAATTAAATTCTTATTATCTTTAATATATAACTTTAATATAAGAGCAAGCATTTCTTTGTGATATAAATCCAAAAACATTCTATTTAATATCTAGGAACAAAAAAACAAAAAATGGTTATTCTTGATTTGTTTAATAGAAGCAAAAGAAGTTGAGACTCGTATTGTAAACAAAATTAAAGTTGTTACAAAGCATTCTTTATTTGATTACAATCAAATATGTAATACAAGAATAATTCAAATGTTATAAGATGATATTATATGTATTTCTAAATTATATACTAAAATTGTAATTAAATAATACCCTCCAACATTTTCTTCTCGTCATTATTAATATAATCAACAAAATAAAAATAAACCTAAAAAAATATTTTATACATGAAATAAAAATCTAATATGCCATATTTAAAACATTACTTAAAAAATATATAAATAAAATTAATATTATCTTCTACACACAAATCAAATTTTAGTCTCTAACATTTTAATTTAGTGACTTAACCATTACACCTACTTCCATACAAATCCTAGTTAAGTAATATAAAAATTTGTTGTTTAATGAACCATGACATAATGGAAATTGGAACCTTATCCTCATCACGATCTTAAGAAAATACTTTCACTAAACCCATCTACCATTTACAACTTATATCATTGGAAGGAAATCTTGGTCAATCAAGATGACCGGCAAATGAAAACGGAATCTTTAGCAAAAATATTTAAATATAGATAAATAAGTCGCAACGTATGCAAATAATGGTTGTAGACAGCATAATGACAGGTAACTAACAACCGGGAGAAAGGCGACAAATCATCGTAAACAGTGGATCCCACAGTATTTATTATTATTATTATTAATATTATATTGAAGTAAGTTTTAGGTAGATAACCTCAAAACTGAGGCAGAGAAAAGCAAAGGGAGAACAGCAGCATAGAAACCACTGACTTGACTTGTTCTCACTTCAAATCTTTAATTTTTATTTTAGTTATTGGTAGATATATTATTTGTATAGAAAAAAAATAGGAAGCCTCGTTGTTGATAATAATAATTTTTTATTAACTATTCAAAGTAAATTGAGATTTTGAAGAAACGTCTAATAATTTTCAAAGACTTTATAGACTGGAAAATAAATTCATCTTTTAATGGTAATTTATATTTCATATAATGACTTGACTTGTTCTCAGTTCAAATCTTTAAATTTTATTTTAGTTATTGGTAGATATATTGTTTGTATAGAAAAATGATAGGAAGCCTCATTGTTGATAATAATAATTTTTTATTAACTATTCAAAGTAAATTGAGATTTTGAAGAAACGTCTAATAATTTTCAAAGACTTTATAGACTGGAAAATAAATTCATCTTTTAATGGTAATTTATATTTCATATAATAACTGTTCATATGATAATGGAAGACTCTGCAGTGGAGAAGGGAAATGGGTGTTCAATGATAATGGAAGACGCAACCCAAATAATATTCTGTCAAGGCTGCTGTTTGACATATACTCATAAACCAGCAGTTTCTCCGGTCCTTGATTGCAGCATCCCAATAAGCGCACCAGATTCCTGTGATGAACGTTGGAAACCAACTTTACTTCGCTTTCGAATTCTGCCATCGCGCGTGCAGATTGGTTTAAAGTCAGCTTCTTTACTGCAATCACTTTGCCGCTTTTCAGTGTACCCTGCAACGAAATTAACCAATTTTGAGATAACTGATCCCTATGGACATACATTGTTAGGTCTCAATTCGTTGCAGCTCACCTTATAAACCTGGCCGAAGCCCCCTTCTCCAATCTTGTTTTCTGTATGGAAGTTATTGGTGGCTTTTTCAAGTATCTTATAATCAAAATCTACGGGTCCACGGAGTTCAGTAGCTGTTTCAGTATTCACTGTTGCACAGATTTGCGTAGATTATGATTAATTGCGCAAATTAATATCATCTTGAGGAGAAGACTGTAATGGCACAGCAACTTGGACATTGTTGATGTTTACCTTGTTTCTCTGGTGGCCGCCTAAAATATCCCATCACTCTCCGTCGAAAGAAAACCAGCGAGATTAATACAGCGACGAGAATGACGCCTCCCACAACACCAATTATTATCCACTTTGTAGAGCTACCTTTACTCCCTGCAAAACAAAGCACACAACTGATTGATAAGCAGTTTACATTCGTACTTTCTGTCCAGATACAGTATGAAACATTTGACTGTAAATAATAATTAATCACAATTGAAAAAATATTAGACATTGAATTTACTTAATTAATATTTGGATTATGTACTTATTATGTTCTGTCGTTTATATTTATGGATCAGAATTGGAGGGAAAAACATTGTTATAATTCGTTCTTATTTCCTCCCAAATGAAAACAATTTTTTTTATAAAATATATAGAATTCACTTTTAAAATTATAATAAATAAAGATTGTCAAATAATGAAGCATAATCAAATAATTTTTTTGACTTATTGATTTATTATCAACTAGAATTTTATTACATCAAAAATATTTTTCAATAGAAAAATATCTTTAAAGTAGTTTGTATACATAAAATAAATTAAAAAATGAGGATAAGCTAATAATAATAATAATAATCTATGCCTAACCATACAATGGAACATGGTGTCTATAGGAGGGTCACAAAAACAAATGTATTTTAGAAAAAAAAACAAAAAATAATAAAAATCAGATATAGTGCTAAAAATAAAATAAAACCATTGTGTAAAAGACAACAACAATAATAATAATAAGATATAACTCGACATTTTTTATATAGATTATATTTAAAAAATATATGCTAGTGATATAACAATAAAAATATAGGGGGTTGACCCCACTAGTTGCAAGACAGCAAGTTATGTCGCATTAGGTGTTTGAATCACATGGTGGTATGGGATGTTGGATGCATGGAGGAGTAAGCTTGGCGGCAAATCGGTGGCTACAAAGTGCTTGGTGGAGGTCATGGTTTTAGTGATGGAGGATAGATACTACTGTGGGGTCAAAGGCGAAAGGAAGGAGTGGTGGTGAGTGGGGTGACGACATTAGGTAGGTTATAGGTGGTAGTAGGATGGAGGAGTATCGACGGAGGAATATCGACAGTGAGCAAGTGATGAGGGCAGCAGTTTGAAGGGAGGATGGAGGGAGGAGTGTAGTGGCGGGTGTTGTTGTAGGGTCAACGGTAGAAGTAAGAGGTGCGGGGGTCCAGGAAGAGAGGAGGAGGAGAGGAAGACGAGAGGAGTAAGGAGGAGGGAGGAAAGGAAGAGACGGAGGTGTGGAGACAGAGGAGAGGAAGAAGGAAGGAGGAAGAGAGGAGCAAGGAGGCAGAGAGAGGAGGATCAAAGGTGGCAGATACAAAGGAGGAGGAGGTGGTGGGAGAGGAAAGGAGGTGAGCGGGTGAGAAGGAGGAGACAGAGAGAAAAAGTAGGAGGTGATAAGAAGAAGGGAGGAAGGAAGAAGGAGAGAAGGAAACATGAAAAGAATGTAGGGAGGTCCCCTGATTTTGACCTCATTGGTTCATAATTCCAATCAAAAGCGTTCACCTATCAAAAAAATATAACAATAAAAATATAATAATACAAAATAATAATATAATAATAAACATAATATTAATATAATAACTAATATAATATAATAATATTTTTAAACATAATCTTGAAAATGATCAGCATTTCAGACATTTCTATATATATATATACTAATTTTAAATTCTTAAAAAACAAATTAAATTTTTGGAATTATGGTGAGAATAGTACAAATAATCCTTGTCAAATATATTTTAATCAGTTTTTTAAAAATAGATTACCAATAAAACAGATAATCAGTATTTACATAACCTATAAAAAAACCAAATTTTTATTCACAATAATAAAGAAATGTATCTTCCCGTGGGCTATAAAACAAGAAGAAACAGCTAGCAAGAAAAACAGTGTAAAGGTTTGACACAGATTTGCAATATCTTCAATCATTAGATAGGATTAAAACAAAAATAATGACAGTGGATTAAAATTTCTAACCTGTAGACAAAAATTGTGCAAGATCAGTGGTGGCGTTGGGTGAGAAAAAGGAGTATGTTGCATAACGCAGAGAGCAGCCAGCGTCCACAGCACGTCCCTCCGATTGAGTTAAACAACTAGCGATATTTGTCTGCGCTATGGTGAGGCAATTCGTACACCCGTCCTTACTCAGAGATCTCAAACACCAAGCCAGAGCATAGATGGTTCTATTCGACGCATCCTTTTCAGACTGCGCAGCAAAGAAATTAGTCGTTTGGGGAGTTGCAGTGCACAGATCGCTTAACAAACTTCGACTTGTGACAGAAAACGAATTGGCGCCCGTTCCAATCTTTTGGCTGCCGCACACCTGTGTATTTCCATCAGCAGTTGCCTGTGTATAAAAATTGTTACTTTCGTAACGCAGGAAGCAGCCGTCATAGATTGTTCTTCCCCCGGACACATTGGAGCAATTCCGAATTTGCTTCTCTGCGGCCGTGATACACTTGACGCAGTCTGATGAGTTCTTATCCTGTCTGCACTGAGCCAATACATAAACCGTATCTGATCCTGTGACTTGCTGTTCTCTAGCGAAACCAGATGAAGCCACCGCTTCTAGCGCAGATGCCAAACTGGCATTTAAATTTTGCTGAAAGACTGTGGCGTTGGTGCTCTTGACAGCACTGCATCCAGCTTGCAGGAGATTAGCCTCTGGATCTGCTAATATGGGCACAACCAGCACGAAAAATAAGAGGAATAATTGTAGAAACTTCATGGATACTGAACCTGAACCTGTATCTGCTACCACGAATTGTCCTGTTCTTGCTGATAAAAATTGAAAGGCTGCAATATGGGACACATTCAGTTGACTACTAAAAGGATTTATTTATTACACAGACAGCTAGGACATGATCGGGACCTCATCCTCATCCCTAATTGGGATTTTTAATTTTAATTATTGGGTGGTGTCATTAAGTATTGATTTGTTGCTTCACCTTGACTGCACCTAAATGATTTCAGTAAAGCCATGTCCCATTTACAACTTATTTGATTAGCGGAAAGTCTTGGTCAATGATCGGGGCCGGTAAATAAGAACGGAAGCTTTGGCGAAAGTCTAAAATACAATGAATAATATGTAATGTTTGCAAATACTGATTCTAGAAGAAGAAATAGTAGGTAACAACCGGAAGAAAGGCCGCAAGTCACTGTAAAGAGTGGATCCCACAAAAAATTAATCTTCAACGAAGCATTGGGTAGAGAACACCAAACGTAGAACAGCATAATAGAAACCATTAAATATAATTGTGTTCTGTCTACGGAATCTCTTATGCAATTTGGTTCTGGTAGTTGTTTTTGGCTCCAGGTTTTTATAGATTGTATAATCAAGTTGACTTGTTTCCGGAACTTTTCCAATTTTTAAATATTTTTAATAATGAATATATATATATTAAATTAATAGAAAAGTAATAGAAACCATTGTTGGAGATGTTGATGCATTTTTTACAGAAAATCGCTTCCCTTGGTTATAATTTAATCCGGTCTGAGTAAGGGGTCCATGGCGAGCTGGTGATTGCGAAAGGAACAGGAAAGATGCCCACGTGCATACTATTATGTTGTCGTCACGTGGCCGCCCCGACGAAGTTGCTGTGGTCGTATGTTCGAGTCTCGCTGGTTATTCCCGTGCTTATTTAGTCCTACTCATTGATATTTTGAAGAGACGGATATTTTGAAAGAAGTCTTAACATTTTCCTATGACTATAGGAAATAAAATTGTCTTTGAACGATACTTCTAGAGGCAAACATGGGCCGGTTGGTAAGACTCCCTCTTCCTCCAAGCATTCTTTAATAACTATTTTTGATAAAAGGGGTAAAACAAGTTTTACAGGGATCCGAAATCGCAACGTTTACAAAACAGAAAGAGGACACAAAAGTCCAACCAAAAAGACCAGCCTGAGAAAAGATCAGCAGCAACCAAACGAAAAAGACCAGAAAAGTCAAACCAAAAAGAACAGCAAAGTAAGCACCAAAAACCCCAGCCGTTAATTCAGAGTCTTGAGGACAGACTCCGTCTCTGCCTCCAGATTCTGCATATCATTGACTCCCTTTTTAAAAATTTGAATCATCTTCGAAGTAGGGGGGAACTTGCGCTTCAGATTGGCTCTGATTCTTTTGGAAATGCCCGCATCCGTATCCTGGCTTTTATCCTCTGTTTCCTCCAGATCCACCACCAGAGATCCCTGCTGGGCTTTATCTAGCTTTTCAGTCATCACGTTAATGATAATGGCATTGTGTCTTGCCATTTGGTTGTTTTGCTCAGCAACGGATTTGATGGTATTCCTTATGTTCTCGACCTTGGAGTCTATATTTCTATTACTCTGATCCACATCTTTCTTTTCAATCTATGCAATCTTAGCATCCAACTCTTCAATCTTGCTTTGAAGGGCCTAATTTTTTATTTTCAACTCATTAATTTCAATGAAAGTCCATTCCAAGAGTTTAAAGTGGGACTCAGAATTGGTTTTGGCAAGGTTCAGAACATCCAGAGAGGGCTCTTTTCCAATATTAGGATAAGGTTAGGAATAACATAGGAGTCATCATTAGCATGTTTATCCGGCAGAGGTTCACCACAAAGCTCAATTTTGTTGGCATCAAACTCCTTCGACTCAGAGGAATAACCATTTTCTTTGTTATTTGGTCGTGAAAAAATAAATCTTTTGAATAAAACTAATAAATTAATTTGACACTTTTTAACCTATTATCAAGTTTGTGTTGACCGAGTGATATGGCGATGGTTTTGATGAATATTTTTTATTTAATTTTATATTGTAAAAAGTAATAGTACAATATTTTTAAAAAGTGGTAAAAGTACTCACAAAGTCTAATTGGATTGAGTCCAAACAATATAAACATTTTTAATCATTAAAAGTAAAATTTCATTTATGTTTCTCTTAGACGTACACTTGCATTGTTTCATTCATACCTTTATTGTTTCAGTAATATCAATATTGTTTCACTAATATTCATAATGATTGTCAACTTTATTAAAAAAATCAAACATAAAATTCTTGATGTTTAACATAAAACATGTTTCACTATTTATTAAAATATATTGGAAAATGAAATTTTCAATCAAAACTTGCATAAAAATACAATTGCTATGTTAAAGTTGATTTTGATCCCACAATAAAGTGTCCAATTAAGAGTTCAATTACTTTCAAACAAATATAGAAAATAGAAAACTATGTAGATCTAGGGTTATGCATCAACTCATAAAGATCTAGGGTTTATGAGCCATTCTCTATATTCTCCATTTTATTTAGAATGCATTATTTGAGAAAGTTGATGCTTTGTAAAATTTCATAGATGCATTAGCAAAGTTAATTGACACAAATAAATCCAAATGGTGTAATAACTCTATGGGCCTCTTAGTTCTAGTAGATAGTGAATAGTGTTTGTATTATCTTTTCTCTTTCAAGGTGTTCAACAAGTGTGAATGCTAGTAAAGGTTTATAAACCTTGCATCCTAATGATAAGAGCACACAAATACAATTTTCAAGCTATAGAACACAAAAAATCAACTTATGGGCTATAGATGTTGATTTGGCCCTAAAAAATCTCAAAATGGGCCTTAACTAGAGCAAGTTGGTTATAGTGACATGGAATTATCCAAGACCTCCAATTTCTAGAAGGGATGGATTTATTTCCTAGACTAGAAGTTACAACCTCCAAAACTTATCACTCCTACATCAGGAATGTAAGAGTGAGTTATACTTGTTGGATGACTTATTATGCACACATGTCATAACACATATTTGAATGGAGATAATGAAGTCAAAAGGGAATGCACAAATTGGTAGGTAGATTATTAAAACCCCATGATAGGTGTAATTTATTGGCTATAAATATTATATGCCTCCAAAATTTAATATTCTAAACATCCATGACTAGTATATCCTATGCATAAAACCCATCTAAGATGAATTATTACATTAGGGTTTTTGTATAGGTGTTGTTAGGGTTTTATATAGGGCATTTGTATTTGTGATGTTTAAATATTTCTTCCCCTACCTTGATATAGAGGTTTATGAGGCATCCTTGAGGTCTTTGCATTATTTTTATGTCTAGTGTATATTTGGTTTTGAAGCTATTTATACTTGGTTTGAGCTTCACCTAGATGTTTTTTTATGGAAATCACAAGATTGGTCCTTAAGCCCTATTTTCATTTCTCTTTTTTTTGTTTTCCTAAGCCTAAATTCATAAATTTGTTGACATCTTAACTCATATAACACATCCACCTTTCCTATTCATTGATGTTATTTATTCTAGAGGAAGAAATTTGACACCCCCTCTCCCCTAAGTGCGAGTTGTACTATCATACCTATCTATGTTGGCAATTCTACTGTCATATCATTTTGAGTTCAAGAAATATATGTTACTAGTTATATTGATAAAATAAGTTGAGGAGTGTTTGTGTTCCAGAAGTATGTATCAGGAGGTATGTGTGACTTCTTTATGTTTGCAATATCATGCATGCATCTATTCACTATGATAGATGTGATTTAGAAGGATGTACTAAATTGTTTCAGTTTGGGGTTTCTCAATTCTTCTTTTTGAAGGCATCATTGGCTCTACGGTTTGAGAGGACAACATGTCTACACATGTTCCATCATATTCTGGTGTTTTTGGAGGATATGTTCAACATGCAAGAAGTTTGGAGTTATATAAGGCTCTATGTGCTTGTCTATCAACCAGTTGGTTTTCAAGAACTATAATATGGTAACAACTAGTAATGTGTGGAATTCAAAGTTAGCATGTGGTGTTAAGATAGGACCCGGTTAAGGTTCTTGTGGTAGTGCATGATATCATGTTCTTTTGGAAAAACCAATTTCTTTTTTGGATCAAACTGTTACATGTTTCATGAAATTTGAATTTAGGTCCACCTTATGTCATCCTACTTATTTATGAATGCCTAGCTGACATGGAATAATGTTTTATGTAATGTCTTGTATATAAATATCATTTATATAGATGCATAATGTGAAATGTAATTTCAAAGAGATGGTGGTGAGTGAATATACAAGGAGACAAATGTTTGAGTATGTGTTTATAGTTTGTTAGTATCAAAAGATCATAGTGAGTGTGGAGAAGAGTCTAAAGTCAATTAAGAATGTGTATGAGATGTTTCAGCTACATTGAAGATCCACAAGCATTATCATTATATTTCTATAGTTCACTGGTGTTCTACTTGTAGAATTGATGCTCAGTTCATTGTATTAGGGATTAGTGTCTCCGGTAGGTTAGTGCCTAGTAGTACAATTAGAGATTTGTGTCTCTGGTAGGTTGATGCCTGCCTCATATTGCAAGACTCATTTGCTTTGTGAGGCTGGATTTGGATAGTAGATCCAAGTAATTATTCTCACTATGGTTTTTCTCATCTTGTGTTTCCACATATATATGGTGTTCTCTTATGTGGATGTTGTTAGGAAAACAAAGGTGTCTCAACCTTTATTTATTTTTTAGCTTTTATTTTTTCCATAATATTAAATGTTGCTAATTTTATCACTTTATCTTGTGAGCTAAAACTTGTAGTTTTTATTCCGATGAGGAGTCAAGTTGAAAATTTTATTTTTATAGGTGGAGTTGTGCATAAAGATTTTTTCTATTTTTGTGTTGAGTTTACATGGAATGTGAGTTTTCAAGGTGTAGTTACTTTGGCAAGTGCAAATTTTTGCAATGTGGCATGTGGTGACAATTGGAAACTTACCATTATGCATGTGTAGTGTTTTTGGTGCTATCCATGTTGCATCTTCAGCCTTTGGTAGTTATTTTAGAAATTCCTATTTTATGCATTATAAGCTCTTATATATTGAACACTTGTGTATTTTTGAGTTGTATGAAGTTGTGTTGAGATATTGTTATGCTGCCAGATTTACTCTAGAATTGTAACACAAAAAAAATCTTGTAGAAGCTTGTGCCACAAGTGTATTGTAACTATTATTTACATATTATACATTGTTTAGGCTTTTGGAGTGTGGATATTTTTTTCTGAAAGGGTTTTCCCCACATATATTTGGTGTTATATAATTTTATTATATCTTTGATGTTGTTTATCTTTACTTGTTATGTACATCTTCTTTATTGTAATTGAATAAAGGTTTGAAACTATTGAAATTTGTGCATTCTCTCCTTTGATAGATTGGGATTGAAAGATTTTCCACATACCTAGCTTCCTTTTAGTTGGTACTAGAGCCTAATCACCTATGTTTCCTATTGTGGGTTAAAAGATTTTTTGTACTAATCTTATTTGAGTGAGAGCCTATTGCAAAATTTTTGTGTTGATCATGTTGCATGAAGGAGATTACAAGAATATCTGGTAGAATTGAGATAGAGAAGTTTAATAAAGGTAACTTTGAGCCATGGAATTTCAAGATGGAAGACATGCTTGTAGACCCTGACTTATGGACAACTATTTCTAGAACTATGCCAATGGGCATGAAACAAGAAGATTGGGATTTGATGGATCCAAAGGCTAAGGGTCTGATAACACTATTTAGTTGATTTAGTACTCCTAAACATTCATGAAGAGAACATTGCTATACTTCTTTGGAATAAACTTGCTCAAATTTATCAGGATAACTCCCTAATAAATAAGTTATTCATGTGAAAGAAGATATATTCTCTATGGACGGAGGAAGGAGGATCTGTTCTAGATCATCTAAATGCATTCAACATGCTTGTTGCCTAGTTGAACTTTGTTGCTGTCAAAATGGAGGAGGAGGATTGTTGTATGACTTTCTTGTTCTTACTACAAGATTCTTGGAACCAAATTTTCATGGTCATTGGAATTACCACTATCACCTTTAAGATGGATGAAGTGGTGGTGTCATTGCTATCTAAAGAGATCTAGAGAAAATATTTTGAAATGACTAAGAAGGCTTTGGTGGTTTGAGGAAGAACGAAAGAAAAAGGAAAAAAGAAAAACATGAAGCAGGAAAAGCCAGAATCCAAATACTATGGAGATCTAAGTCTTTTGGTAAGACCAAGGTGAAATGTAAGAATTGCAACAAATCTAGTCATTTTTGCAAAGATTGTAAGGAGGAAAAAAGAAGAAAAAGAAGACATTCTCTGATTCTAAATCTGATAAATCCTCTTAGAATCTAATGTAGATGCCTTTGTCACTTCCTTGGTAATGCATGCATCACAACATGTGTGGTTGATAGACTTTGGTGCTTCTTTCCACATGACTTCGCATCGAGATTGGTTTTCTAAGTATGAAAGTTATGATGGTGGGAAGGTGTACCTAGGTGATTACTCTCACCTAAATATTGTTAGTTGTGGAAGATTCAAGATAAGATTCCAAGATGGTAGAGCAAAGGGGATCTATGGTGTCCTACATATCCCTAGTTTGGCATGAAACCTTCTTTCTGTAAGTAAGTTGAATGATGTGGGTGCACAAGTTGTTTTCTCGAATGGAGGATGTAAGATGACAAGAGGAGCTATGGTGCTTGGTAAGGGTGTTCAAATAGGCACTATGTTTCATTTGGATGCATGCATAGTTTAGTGCAATAGTTCTTTTGTGGAAAAGAAGAAAATAACTTTTGATTCACTATCCTCACCATTGGAACCAACAACAAAGAATAAAGTTGCATCTACTTCCAATGGTCATGCTTTCTAGAGGTACCCAAGGGTGCTCATGCTTTGGAGATGAAGTTACATGTAGAGAAGACAATGCTTTGGCACCAAATACTTGGTCACATTGGTGAAAATGGTTTAAGAACCATGAAAATAAATGCATTGTTGAGGGGTATGATGATTGTAATCTTGAGTTCAATTTTTGTGAACATTGTGTTTATGGAAATAAAAATTGTGTTTAATTTTATCATAGTTCTCACAAATCTTCTAGGGTTTTGAACTATGTGCATTTTGATGTTTTTGTTCCTATAACTATTCTTTCATTATCAAAATCTATATATTTTGTTTCTCTCATAGATGATTACAGTAGGACATTTATTTATTTTCTCAGAAGAAAATCTGAAATCTTCAGTCAGTTTAAGTATTTTAAGGCCTTGGTAGAAAATCAAACTAGTGGGAAGATTAAGTGTTTGAGTATTGACAATGGTGGTGAGTTTTGTTCTGCAAATTTCAATAAGTTCTATAAAGAACATGGGATCAGGAAAGGAATAAGAAAAATCCATATACCCCTCAATAGAATGGAGTTATAGAGAGGATGAATAGGACATTGATGGAGAGGGATAGGATTATGCTAAGTGTGGCTGGCCTTGAACAAAATTTCTATGTTGAAGTTGTTTCCACTGCATGGTATTTGGTAAACATATCTCCTACATCAGCTCTTGTTGATAAGACACCCATGGAGGTGTGTTCAGGCATGAATCCCTCATTGAGACATCTTAGTGTGTTTGGTTGTGAGGCCTATGCTCATATGCCAAGGGAGAAAAGGTCAAAGTTGGAAAATAAGGCTATTAACTGTCTCTTCATTAGATATGGTATTGGCATGAAAGGGTACAAGCTTTGGGATCCAGTGGCAGAAAAGGTTCTCTAGAGTTGAAGTGTTATCATTAGATAGATGAAACCTTATTCCACTATTTTACAACCCATAGAAGAAAAAAAGAAAGAAGATGTGGTTCATATTCCTCTTGAAGCTAAGAAAGTTGAACTTGAAGCCCAAAATGGACCTAATGATGAGGAGAGCTTGAGAAATTTTGAATTTTCTGGAGAAGAAGAAGAACCTCAACCTCAACAAGTAAGGAGTTCTATGAGAGATACGCAGTAACCTGATAGGTTTAGATATTCACATGAAAGGTTTGGTTATTCATTGCTGGGTTTTGGTTGTAATTTTTCGTTGATTGCTAACACTAATGAGCCTAGGACTATTAGAGAGGCTATGGGTATGAGTGATACAGATTACTAGATGAAATACATGAATGAAGAAATGATTGAATTGAAGAAAAATGATACATGGGATCTAGTACCTTTTCCTAAAGGACGAAAACTTGTTCAATGCAAATGGGTGTTCAAGAGAAAATCTAGTCTAGATGGCAGTGTTGAGAAGTATAAGACACGATTGGTCACTAAGGGGTGTTCTCAAGTGAAGGGAATTGACTATGGTGAATTTTTTCTCCTATTGTAAAGTTGGCATCTATCCAATTACCGTTATCAGTTGCAACAACATATGATCTAGAAGTGGAACAGATGGATGTGAAGACAACGTTCCTTCATGGTGACTTGGAGGAAGAGATTTATATGTCACATCTAGAGAATTTTTTGGTTAAAGGTAAATAAAATATGGTTTGCAAGTTGAAAAATTATTTGCATGGTGTTAAGTAGTCTCCTAGAATGTGGTACCAAAAGTTTGATACCTATGTGTTTTCATTGAGATTTCTGAGATCTAAATCTAACCATTGTGTGTATTACAATATGATAATGGTTGTATTGTCATAATTACATTGTATGTAGATGATATGTTATCTTTTGGGAATGGAAAAAGTTTGATTTCATATTTGAAGTCTCAGCTGTAGGCATAGTTTGAGATGAAGGATCTAGGTGTAGCGAGGCATATTTTGGGGATGGATATTAGAAGAGACAAAGCTAATAGAAAGCTTTGGTTAACCTAGAGCAAGTATGTGAATACAGTTTTGGAGAGTTTCATCATGACAACTTGCAGATAGTTAGTTGTTCATGTAATGCATGGGATGAAGCTTTCTATGGAGGATTGTCCGAAGTCTCCTACTGAGATCATGGAGGACATGACTAGAGTAACATATACAAGTTTTGTTGGTAGTTTAATGTATACTATGGTTTGTACAAGGCCATGCATTTCCCAAGAAGTGGGAGTCCTTATTCAATTTATGGCTAATCCTGGATGGGTACATTGGGAGTTAGTGAAGAGAGTGTTCAGATACTTGAGGGGTACTTCCAAGTATTCGTTATGTTTTCATGGTTATCCTATAGGACCTCCACACTCAGTGAGTATTCATGGATATATGGATTTAGATCAAGGGTAGGTGATATTGATAGTGGGAGATCCACCTGTGGATATGTGTTCATGATGTATGGTGGTGTTATCAATTAGATGAGTAAGAGGTAGGCTATAATCACTTTGTCCACTATAGAATCAAAGTACATGGCAGCTAATCATGCTTGCAAGGAATCCAATTGGCTTAAGTGTTTATGTTCTAATATTGGTTTTGATGCAAGGTAGATTACTATCTGTTGTGACAATCAGAGTATGATTTTATTGGAAAAGAATCCTACTTTCCATGCCAGAACAAAGCACATTGATGTTCAATTTCATTTTTTTCATGATATGGTGGAAGATGGAAAGGTGAAGTTGGAGAAGGTTGACACCTTGACGAATGTTGCAGATGGATTGAAAAATCCAATGAGCATAGTGAACTTCATATTGTGTTCAAAGTCTATGGGCTTCACGACCTCTAGCAACTAAATCCTATTAGTTTCATTGGCTCTTCAAAGGTATTTGACAAGTGGGAGAATGTTAGGAAAAAGGTGTCTCAACCTTTTATTTTTTTGTAGCTTTGATTTTTCCCATAATATTAAATTTTGCTAATTTTCTCACTTTTTCTTGTGAGTTACAACTTATAGTTTCTATTTGGATGAGGAGTCAAGTTGAAAAGTTGATTTTTACAAGTGGAGTTGTGCATAAAGGATTTTTCTATTTTCGTGTTGAGTTTACATGGAATGTGAGGTTTTGACGTGCAATTATTTTGGTAAGTGCATATTTTTGCAATGTGGCATGTGGTGATAATTAGAATCTTACCATTATGTTTGTGTAGTTTTTTTGGCACTTTCCATGTTGCATCTTTAGCCTTTGGAAATTGTTTTAGAAATTCCTATTTTATGCATTGTAAGATCCTATATATTGATAACTTATGTATTTTGGATTTGTATGAAGTTGTGTTGAGATATTGTTATGCTGCTGGATTTATTCCAGAATTGTAACACAAAAAAACTCCTATAGAAGCTTGCACTGCAAGTGTATTGTAATCATTGTTTACAGATAATACATTGTTTAGGATTTTGGAGTGTGGGGTTTCTTTCTCGAAAGGGTTTTCCCCATGTATATTTGGTGTTATGTGCTTTTATTGTATCTCTAATGTTGTTTATCTTGACTTGTTATGTGCATCTTCTTTATTGTAATTGAATAAGAGTTTGAAACTCTCTAAATTTTCACATTCTCTCCTTTGATAGATTAGTGTTGGAATATTTTTTGTGTACATGGCTTCCTTTCAGATGTGTGTGTTCATGATAAGTGCTTGATTAGTAGTAGTGAAGATTCAAATTTTATGTTCAAATATTTATGTTGAAGTTAATATTTTTTAATTGATTAGATCTACTAAATTCCCCCTCTTAGTAGATTGTGTGACCTTTAATTGGTATTAGATCCAAGTTCCTTTGAAGAAGTTTAATAAGCTTGAGGTAGATTGGGGATGGCACAACCTATGGTGCAAGAAGGTTTGTCATCAAATAAGGCATCTTTGATGGATTGAATTATGCTTTTGAAAGTTATGCATAATTCTGAGTTAGGAAAATAAGGCTTGTGAAAATAATGTTAAGGTTAGGAATGCTATTTTATGTGGTTTGTCTAATTCTAAGTCTGTGAAAGTTATGCAATATAGGACTATTAAGGAAGTATGGGAAAAAATGCACACCATTTGTGAAGGTGATGACAAAGTGAACAAAGCAAAGCTTCAAATTCATAGAGCTCAGTTTGAAAGTCTAAAAAGGAAGGAGGAAGAAGCATTATGACATTCCTACTCCAAGTTGATGAATTTGTCAACTCTATGAGAGGTCTTAGTGAATAATTGGAGGAAAGAATGGTTGTGAAAAAGGTACTCAAATCTGTACCTAGAATGTTTGATTCTAATGTCTACATTGTTGAAGAAGAAAATGATCTAAATGCCTTCAAAATGGTTGAATTACATGGAATTTTGACTGACTTTGAGATGAGGTTTGATAGTGAAAATGCAATAGGGAAATAGGCTACATTCAGAGGTAGAAAGTTGATTTAGACTCTAATGTTGGATCAAATTCGGAGGGGCAAAATTTATCAGAAAGCTACAAAGAGGTTTTGGTAATGAAACATAGGAAAATGAGTGAATCAATAATGATATAAAATGGGGAATATGATGCACCTATCTTACTTATTTCATTAGGAAAAATAGATCCCCTAGGGCAAGGTTGAATTCCATTCCTTAGGTGAGTCAACCTTAATGGAGATCTTGTTGTTTTCCTTATGACTTAGGATGGGGTAAGTCAACCTAAAATGCACTTTTCAGAGATGAATGAAAAACACTAAATGAATGAAATTATTCAAAGTAACACATGAAAACTCTAAATAAAACCTTAATCTAAAAGAATCTAGAAACTTTCTACAGATCTAAGAAGGGTTGGATTTTATGCACTTATCACAAAAAGGTTGTGTTGAGTGTCCTCTCGGGAATCATTTGCCCAAGGGTGAATGGCTCTTGCTATAGTGGCTGAGAAATTGCTTTCACAATCCTTTGGTCCCATATTTTCACTCTTGATTCCTCTAGGTTTCATAGTCAAAAATTCATAAATAAATTTTGAAAGTGAGTTTTCTTGGCTTGATGACAATGTTGACAACTTTTGCAACTTTGACAACTTTTGCAACTTTGACAACTTTTGCAACTTTGATCTTTCGATAGATATTCAATCCTTCTTCCACCTAAGATCGGCAATAAAAATAAGAGGGAAAAATTGTTTATTTTTGGTGAAAGGGGGTTTTCCTTGGACAATCACCATTTTGGTAATTAAACCTTGAATTGAAACAATGAAACAATGAAACATGAAAGGAATGATGAATGAACAACTGTTATGTTGCAACTCACCAAACCCTTGATTTGATACCCTTGAAGGATTGAAACTTAGTAGATCTCTCCAAGTTCTTGATCTTGCATGAAATGGCTTGATTTGATGTTGATATTGATGCTTGGAATTTGACTTGAATGCTTGAAACCTACATCACAATGTTAGCTCCAAAAACTTGCACAATGCTTGAGATCCTAAATGTTACAAAATATGCTTGGGAAATCTGCTCTAAAACACCTTTAACAATAATTTTAGCTCTTGAATTTGATCTCTTGAAAATCTAGCTTGCTTCTCTAGGATTTGAATTTGATAAAAAGACCTTATATTTATAGACAATTTTCCAATTTCCTGAAAATTAAAAATTACAAGACAACATATAAATTTGAATTTAGGATCATAAAAAGGCCGCCAAAAATATTTTTGAAATTTGAATTAAGAAAATAAAGGGGGACCCATTCACCCAAGGGTGAATGGTTCCTAACCTAAATTACTAGGACCTATGCGTATGTGCAAGATCATCATGGAAAAAATAGGCCCTTAAGTGGCAAAAAAATTTAGAAAAATCAGAGTTAGGCAACTTGATATAAAATTTTGAATAAGTTATCTATATTATTTAAAAAATATGTAAGAATAGAATTTGTAGCAAATTGCATGTAGTTTCTAAACTACTAGGTTTTTTAAATAAAAAATATTTCGTGAAATTTAAATATGGGTAGTACTAAAATTTTAAGGAAAAAATAAGAAGTAGGTGTCTGCCTGACCACCCTAACCACAATAAATTTATAATATTTTTTATAATATTTTAGATATAAGTAGAGGACTCATGTCTCGATGTGATGCATATTTTTTTGTAATTTTTTTCCAAGTAAATAATTAATTGTGAATTTTTTATTACAAATTTTAAAAAATATAAAAAACCATATGTCTGACCATATTTACTTGGTCAAAACTTCATGAAATTCAATTTTTTTAATCCTACGGTATGCAAAGCATGGAATGTGAACAATGCATGTTTCAGATTCAAAAAATGTGATACTGTTTGAAAGCTATAGATGTTTTTCAATCATCCTATCAATTAGCACTTTAGTCGTAATTCAAATAGAAAATGAATAATAATTATTTATTAAATTCAAAGTAAAGAATAATTTATATTGGTGGAAAGTTGAGAATCTCCTTTAAAAACCCTTTTTGTTTCATCAATTTTGGGTAAAAAAAGGGTTGTCAGCCACATACTCTACACGTGCCCATCATATAGCCAATTTTTGGCCCATCATGATCCTGCACATACCCCTATTCATTTTGGGGTGTTAAAAATGATAATTGCATTATTTAATTCATGATTCCCCTTTTGGTAATTATAATTAATTAGGCTTGTAGATGCAAAATAGGGCCAATTAGAGGCTTAATTAAGTCCAATTAATTAAGGGACCCAAACATAGTGTGAAAATGTAAAGGAGTACATTTTTGAACACTATATTTAGCCCCCAGTTTAGTGAGAGGATGAGCCCCACATCAAAAGCACACTAAAGTAGACAAAAAAGTGTCAAGAGAGGTCTAATTGTACAATTGTTAGAAAGATAAGAAAATAAGTGTAACATTCCCATAGTTCTAATAAGTAATTTTACTATATTTTACGGGAAGAAGTGAATAATTTATCCATCTAACACTATGAGCAGTAATATTTTTCTTTCCTTTTCAATAATAGATGTACCATTTGAAACACAACTTTTCCAAACTTTTCCATTGCATAATCAAAGAATCATTTCATCAATACAATTAATGATTACACTTTACATATATTAAAGATAATATTTCACATTTAAAATTTCCATATAGATGGATACATGATTACATACATAGCTTCAACAAGCTTACATGAAATAGAAATAAAAATGGTCTAGAATTTGCTTCTCTAAATATTTCCCACCAATTAAATGAGGAGAAGCATCACTCAAGTGCTTTTCCACCAACCATGGACTTATTGCGGTCCCCTACACATCTACCAAACTTGGTGAGATGGCCCTCCCTTCGATGAAGAGATTGGTTTGGTAGTTCCTCATCATTCCTTAGCCTCTCTAAGCATGGTGATGTGTCCTACATATGTAGAGCTATCATAATGTGACTACAACTACATGTATGATATACCTAGCCTACTATGTAAATCAGATCACAATGAATTGACAGTGTAAACAATGGCTACTTATACTACTTTGGCTAAATATTATCACCCAGTATTTCGAGTGAGGTTCATCTATTTTACCATCTTCATAGCTCAATTTTTTTTACCATTAGTATTCTATACAAATTTTATCATCTTTCCCATGGATTATCCCTACCCCAAGAATAACCTTCCCACTAACTCATATTTAAATGATATTGCTACTAAGTATCTCAAAGCAACTCTATCTTATGCTACATGCCTATAGTATTGAAATACTACATATAGTATCAGTAATATATGTATAGTACTGTTGATGCAAAAAAATGGAAAGGTAACAACCTTTATGAGAAACTCAGTTAATGGGGGACCAATTGCACTAAACTAAAGAACCTCTAGGTTTTCTAAGACGCTATCTTCTTCTGTAATTGGGGTTTTGGAATGGGAAAATGAAGCAAATATAAAAAATAAAAATCTAACGAAGGCGATGCACCAAGGAATAAATATAGGCACGATAAACCTATCTTTTGGGATTCAATTTAAGGACTCGATCACCAATCTACTATGTTCCAGAATAACATAAATCAAAGATGAAAACTGAAAAATTCATTCAATGACATAAAATAATTCCCATATTCATTTACTAAAAAGAAGAGTCAAAGACATGGTCTAACAAGCAAACTTGTATTTATAATTATAGAAGTTCTGCAAATAAAAACTTCAGGATAACAATGCATAGTATAATGTTTTATCAAATAGCTTAAGAAAAGAAAAAGGCTGAACAATGGCATAGTTTGAGAGTATTATACAATAATCTAAAAGTAATACAAAAGGCCTAGTGTCTTTCCCCTAATTTTTCTATGCACTAATAACATAGTCGAATATGAAGCTTTAATCAATGGATTGGAATGGAGGATCACAAAACTACAAGTTTATGGTGAATCAGAGTTAGTCATTAATCAGATCAATGATGATTATTAGACCAAAGATGACAAACTGTTGCCATATAAGAAAATGGTTGAAGATTTCAAGAAGTACTTCGTAGATATCAAGTTCATATAGATTTCAAGACTTGATAACAAAGCAGCTGACGCTATGGCCATGATCGCATCATTGCTACAACTCCCAAAAAATCATGCTTGCTATGAGTTTCTTGTGGAACAATAATTTTCACCTGCCTATGACACACCTGAAAGCCAAATCATTTGCCACTTAGTAGGATCCTATTCACCTTGGTATGGAAAGATTTATTCCTACCTAAAAGATGACATCTTACCACTTGACCTATCTCATAACCAAAAGGGAAATTTTATTTGCCAATCCTCTTGCTATACACTTATCGCTGACACCCTTTATCGCCACGGTCTTGATGGCACTTTACTTCGATGTCCTGAACATGATGAATTTGACAAGGCTTTACAAGAAGTTCATGGTGGCATTTGTGGTACTCATTCGAGTGGACTGACCTTATCCAAGAAATTGATTAGGATGGGCTACTACTAGCCGACTATGGAGAGGGAATCATTCACCTTTTGTGAAGAAATGCTCAAAATGTCAGATTCATGTGAATCGCATCCATGCTCCTGCACAAGAACTTCAACCATTCATGCCAACTTGGCCATTCTCTCAATGGGTTTAGATCTAATTGGAAAGATTCATCCCTCATCATCAAATAGACACAAGTTTATCATCACAACGACAAAGTACTTTACCAAGTGGATTGAGGCAATACCTATGACTAAGGTTACCAACAAACAAATCTCATCATTCATACTCAATTATCTCATTTGTCGGTATGGCATTCCCAACTCCATTATCATAGATAATGGATGACCATTCAAGAATCAGGATGTTGATGAACTTTGTGAAAGATTCCATATCCAACATGGATATTCAACACCTTATTATCCACAAGGGAATCGCTAAGCAGAGGCCTCGAACAAAACAATACTAAAAATCTTGAAAAAGACTGTGAATGATGCGGGGAAAGATTGGCACATTCGGCTTAATCATGCATTATGGGCCTACAGAACTAGCATCTGAATGCCAATAGGAGCAACACCATTTTGTCTTATCTATGGAGCAGAATCCATTTTGCCACTAGAGGTTGAGATTCCATCACTAAGGGTATCCTTAAAGGGTCTCACAATAGATGATGAATACAGAGTTTCTCGACTACAAGAACTGGAAGTCCTTGATAAGAAGAGACAATGAACAGTTGATCATTTGAAAGCATATCAACAGATGATGTCTTGCAGCTATAATCACAGATTCAAGCCACACACCTTTCAGGTTGGTGATTTTTTTCTGAAGGAGAACCCACACAATCAATAAGACAGAGAGAAGAAAGGTAAGTTTGAACCAAATTGGCTGGGTCCTTACATGATCATTGTTGTATATAGTTCAAGAGCATACAAGTTATCAACACCAAAAGGGGACCTATTTGACAAACCTATCAACAACATGCATCTAAAAAAGTATTATTTCTAAAGCAGTCATCATCATCCATAAATATCATTAAAAAAATCACAAAAACAACAAAAAATTTCTTGAAGAAAATCACAAAAACAGCAGAAAATGTCCTAAAAAAATCACAAAAACAGCATAAAAAGTCCTAAAAAATACAAAAACAGCAGAAAAAGTCTTGAAAAAATCACAAAAATAGCAGAAAAAGTCCTAAAAATAAAAATAAAAATAATTTTTTTTTTCATATGGTGAAAACCTAGCAATAGGCAGTCTATTGACAAGGAAAATACAAAAAAATAAAAATAAAAAAGAAATAAGAAAAATGCAATAAAAACAAATAGTGAAAATCTGGCAAACAGACGCTATTTGTAGTTCTCCATCTATTGGTTCATGTTCTGCACTTAGCTTCTCAGCCTTCATTGCATGCATCTTTCCATCATCTTAGAGCCATATTAGCATCATATTCCCATCATTTTCCTCGAGTGATAACGTCTTACCATGGCTTGATCATTGTACATATCCATTTTAGCAAGTTTTGTCAATACTGGGGGAAAACGTTGACATACTAGGGGCACTCAACTTTCAGATTTTACCAAAACAGCTAGACAATGACATAAAATCCAGTCATGCGAACAAACAATCAAATCACATGAATAGTTATCCAATCATTGATCCATATCACAAATGTTATTAGAAAATACCATATCATGACTCATATCTAGATGATCTAAAATCTGAATAATATTCGGAATAGCAGTATTATATTTTGAACAATGGTTGTTTGATTTTTTGATATCATCTCTCTAGACCACACTCGATGATGTACTGAACTAGAGTGGCAAGGAAAGAGGATGATTTTTCTTTGTCTATTGTCTTGAGGTTAACTATCAATTTGGTGCGAATATGTCACGAGACATGATTTCCAAAGCGTATCATTGATGACGGTTCCACATTTGCATCAGAAAATGGTTAGTCTTTGTTTGTGTATGCAAGAAATGCTCAAGTCATCTCAGTTCAATTATACCTCGATGCTTGTGTTTGCTCGCTATATCAAGAATCATGAAAGTTTTACTTAGGTCATCATTGGTGCTAATTTCCCCTCTGATGCTTATACATACTTCCAACATTTTAAAATTCTCTATGATGATTCAAGAAAGCTAACAGAAGGCTCAATAAGTGGTAGTTTCATTTAGTTTCATTTCATTTAGATCATTGTACATATCTACATACTAGATTTTCATCAGAGTTTTAAAAAGGCTGAATAAAAACATCAACGGCTATCATGTCTCTTTGGACTATTTGTGGAGGACATTTGGACATTTGTTTCATTGTCATCTTTCATCTTCATCCTCATTTCATTAATCATTATCATTTCATTTAGGTCATGTACATATCAAATAGTTTATAATCATTTATCATTCATTTTCATATCATTTAGATACTTTATCATTTAGTTATCCATCATTATGCATTATCATTTCATTTATCATTTTTCATATCATATAATTTCATTGCATGCCATTAATCATTCAGATCCTTTATCATTTCATATCATTCATCCCTTAGATATTTTCATATCATTTCCATCTTTCATATTATCTATCATCTTCATATCATTAACATCTTATCATTTTCATATCCATGTCATTTTCATTCTATACGGTTCCATCCCATTTACCATCTTCATTTTATCATTTCACTTCATTTTAGCATTTCATTTCACTTCATTTTCTAATTTCATTTCATTTCATTTTATCATTTCATTTCACTTATCATTTCATAATCTATTTTCACGTATCATTCCATTGCATCTTCATTACCATTTCATTATCATATTTTATCTTTGTGTTAGCATTTCATAATCTATTTCATTTCACTTATCATTTCATTACATTCTCATTTTCATTTCATTTGTTTCATCTCATTTCATTACATTTCATTACATACCATTTATCACCCTATCATACATTTCATTATTATTAATCATTTCACTTCATATCATTTATCATTTGTCATATTACATTCATAACATATGTCTACCCATCTATCATTTTCATATTATTTATATATATCATGCAATTTTTCACATAACATTTGACCCCTCTCACATATCATTTCATATTTTTTCCTAATTCATATACATACTACACATTCATGATGCATTTCATAAACACAACATCCATTTTCCATCACATCATCATTATTTATTGCATTTGAAAAATCCAAAAAAAATCATTTCATACATACAATACATTTGCACATCATTTGCAAAACATACATTTTCATAACATTTCATATCATATATCATATCATTTCAACACGTTGCATTTTTATCATCATCATCCACCTGCATGACATCATTAGTACACATCACAAATCAGCATCATAGCATGAATCATACTACATATCAAAATCCATATCGCCATCACATCAAAGAAACACATCATCAAAACTCATTACCGCTGAATATCATCACTCATCAAAAAAATAAATACAAATGTCCAATGTTCAATGAAACTAAATAGTATAGAGAGATACATGAGATATGATAAAAAAAAATATACATGTCCCCACAAAATCAGATACACCAATAATCCTGCATCGATAACTCAAGGCTAGCTGGTGGACCCCCCTCACGGAGCTGGTCTGGAGGATGATGGCCCGCCCCCTACATCTAGATCTTGTTGTGGCCCTGTGACCCCTCTATTGTGTGTAGTTGTCCATAATCTGCTCTTGGTCCTACTGTGGGACCGAGGCTAAGGCTCTCTGCGGTTAGTAGGACACAACTCCTCATACTGAACTCCGTAATACTCGGCCTCCCTGGCAATCTCAACCCCCTATGCAATGGTCTCTCGTAAGGATGCACTCTTAATAGTGCCCATGAGTCTCTGTGCCACACCCTCTACCTCTGTTGCCCTCCATCTGAAAGAATCCCTCTTTGCTATCAATTGGGCTATCTGAGGGTCTGGGGTAGGATGAGGTACCTGTACCTGTACCTATTCCTATACCTGTTCCTACGCAAGTTGTGCCTATAACTGCACTACAACACTCTGAGCCAAAGCCAACTGGCTCTAGAACTGCACTGGTTGAGCCTAAAGTGTTTGAACCTAGGCCTATAGAGTATTTATTTATGCCTACTATGACGTAGAGGCGACCCTGCTCACTGTCCTCCATCCAATACTATTCCTTGGCCTCCACATAATCTACACACTACCCAAAATGTTTGGCCTCGATCTCACTGGCCTCTGCTCCTCCCCTCCGCCATCTCTATTGTCATCACTATCACTAAAGCTCTCCTCCCCATCCCCACTCTCCTCCTCCTCTCCACCAACTTTTTGCTCCCCACCTGCCACATCCTCTTGTCTCCCAACCCCTGGCTAAGGTACCATCAAAATGAGTGCTAGCTCATCTGGACATGTGAACCATAGAAATGGGTGTGTGTGATAGTAAACTGAGTACTCCTCAAACATGCCAACATCAACAATATCAAGTCACGTATCCCATACCTCAAGCTATAATGTAGTATACTCAATATATGCCACCTGGTAAGAAATGCAAGGACCCCATCCAGGCTCATCCTTGTACCATCCATAGTGTGCAACACCTTGAGGCATACCCTGTGTAAAACCAAGCTGTCTTTGTACTCTCAAGGCCAAAAATATCTCTATAATGAATCTTGATCGGCCTATCAAGAATTGAGGTATACCTACAAATGGCATCTCCAAGGGATCTGTGTCCCATACATCACAATCCATATAGGTCCTCCATATCACATCATCTTGTTGTCCAAGGTCTGTCTCCAATAGTCCACCTTGCCTAGCTTGGGCTGGAAAGTGCAATCCAATAGACATACACGTATGGCCTGCCTAGCGGCCTAACCCTCAGACATAGTGGTCTAGTAACAACAATATGCTCCCATGCCCAGATCTGGAGCAGGGTAACACCACAAGACAAGCTTGACGACCCTCTGTATACTACCTGGTGCAAGTCATGATATAAATGAGCTAGCATGCAACTCCCCCAAGCATATCTCCTTGGTTGAACCATCATCTGCTCGATGATCCTCCCCCATCCAACTAATAGCCCCTTTGATTGGCGATCTGAACAAAGGAAACCTCCAATGAAAGCACCCAACACTACAGGTAAGGCCCGATATCCTCTAAAGTCTGCCCACGACACCCAGTACCTTGCTATATGTGCATCTCGAAACACTCTCCTGAGGGCATCTGTCCCACCCAACTCCTTGTGATCATAGAACACAAGGGCACCTACCACCAGGATCCCCAAAATCCTATATACATCCTCTGGGGTCACCGTCAGCTCACCAGTCAGTAAATGAAAGGTATTATGCTCTGAATGCCATCTCTCTGCTAATGCAGTCAATAGTCCCCTATTGACTTGAATAGGAGGCATCGACAACAAGGATCCCAACCCACAACCAACTATCAATTGCACATCGGCAGGTGTCAAATCTCGTATCCTCTCCCAACCCGTAGGGAAGCACTCTCTAATCTGGAGGTTTTTGAAAACTTCTTATTTTTTATCATCACAAGGAAAATCAAACATACTCATATCAAAGCAATCTATCTACCTCAATCAAGATTCATATCAAAAGACCCATATTAATCAAAAGACACATATCGACTTCATATCAAACATCATATCATGTGAACCATATCATGTATTCTATCTAAGGAAATCATATCAGGATGTATCAATACAAAATCTACCTATCTGCACATCAAATCAATCTACTCTATCATCATTTACTATTTTTTTTTCTTTTGTAGGAAAAGAAAATTTATCACACAATCAAAATAATCATCCTATTTGTACTTCAATCACGAATGAAAATATTTTTTCAATCAATCTACTCTTTTTTGTCTATCATAGAAATAAAATCCATCATCTACTCTTTGTTTTTCATTCTTTGGAAACAAAGTTATCAGCTATTTACTCTTTGTTTTTTTTATTTTGGGAAGTAAAGTTATCAATTTATCAACATGATGACATGACAATTTTACTATCTATTGACCAAAAATGGAATAATTCATCATCATTTTCATCAAAAAAACATTTTGTCTAAATTTTTCTTAAAAGTGCTACTCTGTGGCCTAAAAGCGCTAAAACCTTAAATGTGCTACATTTTTTCCCAGATGCGCTAAAACCCTAGATGCACCATTCTGCGGTCTAAAAGTGCTAAATCAGTTACTCTATGCGTCATTTCCCTAAAAGTGCTAAATCACTAATCAAATGTGTCATTTTATCTACACGATAAGCTAGAACCCTAAAAGCGCTATTCTGATTCCCAAATGTGCTAATGTAAAAAATTTCTATCAGCATCCTATATGCGCCAGTTTGACTATCAAATGCGCTAAACTGTGTAAAACCTAAAAGTGTTATTTTATGACTTATATACGCTAAAAGAAAGCTTGAATGTGCTATTCTATTTCCTAAAAGTGCTAAAACAGCTAGTGCAAACCTAAATTCGCACTAAAATCATTCAAAAATTGACTAAAAATGAAAAATTTCAAAGCACAAAGGGTTGAATTGACTCACTGGTTGGCCATATGCGGCTGGTCTCTGATATCGGTGGGACCGCTTGAATCTATGCCCATGAACAGGATCTCCATCTTGCCAAGTCACCGTCAAAGCAAAAAAGTTTCTAAAAGTCAAAAAGTGAAAATGACTTGCCTTTTTACCCTTTTACCTTTTAAGGGTCAAACAAAGTGGGTTTTTGGTGGTATTTTTTTCAACTGGGGCATCTTTTCATCAATTGTCAGGAGCTAAATCACTTCATCCCTCTCATCATCCAAATTTCATCATCAACTCAATGCTTTCTCATCATCAGTGATTTATCTCTCAAGGGGGCATCATCAATATCAGGAACATGTTTTTTTCAATCAGGGGCATATCAGTTAAAATTTTTCCAATTGGGGACAAAATCAAATGAAGCAAATTTCAAAAGCAAGAATATTTTCTTTGAAGCAATGCATTTCACACATCACTTCAACGAGTGGCAAAATGTATATGCATACAATTGGTCATGTCTAATTAATCCTCGCATTTAATTAAATATTTATTATTTAATTAATTTCTTTAAAAGTCTTTGACATATGATTAAATTTAATTAATTTAATTATATTGTTCATTCACTTTATTCTTCAACTTTGATTAAATAAATTTATTTTATTTAATTACCATTTTCTTAAGTCCACTTAATCAATTAAATAAATATCATTGTTTATTTAAATTAATTATCACATTTAAGTTTAATTAAATCCTTGATTTAATTGAATTTAATTTCCTTTCTCCTATTCAAATCTTTCTTCTACTTAATTAACTATTTTATTTAATTAATTTCATTTACATGTCATTTCCTAAAAGTTTAATTAAATATATTTATTTAATTAAATATCTTTTCATATCTTTTCAAATCATAATTAAATATTTCATTTAATTATGAAATCCTCCATTATTCTTCAAATCTTAATTAAATATTCTATTTTAAGAAAGTATTTCATGTCACTAATAAATGAATAATGAATTTAGTAAATTCATTATTTATCTTCAAAATATTTCCTCAAATCTTACAAAAAGATGATTTTTACAATTCACCTTTATCATCTCATCTTATCTCTTCCATGAAAAAGGAAAAAAATCTTGCTTTCGGGTTTTCTTCTATTTTTCTCTCTAGTCTTATCCATCTTTGACCATTCGATCTATCAAGAATTTTCATAGCCGTTGATCATATCATCCAATCATAATCTTTCGAAAACTCTATAAATATCCCTACAAATCCAAGCATTGGTTGCAACACACATGTACATTAGAGCTTACTTGCATTCTAGCGTTCTAGCATTTTAGCATTATCATTATCATCTTTAGCTTTCTTCATTTCATAATCTTTCATTTTAGTATTCATAGCATGTTAATCATTTCTTAACATGCATTCATATTCAATCTTGTTCTCTAGGAAGACCGTTTGTTGAGCCTAGCACACAAATCTGAGAGCAAGCTGGAATTGACAAAAAAACTAGAGATAGAGGATGATAGGATGACATCAACCACAAAATATTGAGTTTTCATTCTTTGTTTTTTATTTTCTATTTTTGATTTAACGTTTTATCAGTGTTTTTTGATTTGTTTAATATGCATTTGATACACTCTAAAAATTGATCACACAGTATATATAGCAACATTTTTACCTTTCAGAGATACAAATTTATACCTAGCGACTCTAAGCATATTTACTGGTTTCAACAAGACCTAGTGTTGGTATGTTTCAAACACAAGATTTATTTCTAATTTCTATCTAATTATATGAGTAAAGATGTCAGGTTCTCATAGTCAACATGTATACCCACCCCATTACTATGAAAATCCTGTCAACCAATCACCCTATCAGGCCAATCATGTTGTTGGTTTTATCCCAAATAGCCATGTAATAGTAGCATATCAACATGCGCAACATGCTTACCTCCCACCCACCCATGCTCAACCTTTAGATCAACATTCATATGTCCAAAATCAGCTCCAAGAGGTTGATGATATGAAGAATAACATGAATAACATGAAGGAAATGTTGTTAGAATTCACAAAGAAGATAGAAGAGATTAGGAGGCAGCAAGAGTACGATCAGCAACAAGTAGAGATGGCCTATCAGGCCTATCTCTATGAGAAAGAATTACTAATGCAAAGGAGACAGTTTGAAGGAAAGCTCAAAAGGGAGTTAGTTATACAGGAGGATCAGATGAAGTATTTGCTTGCTCAAAAGCATGATATCCAAACAACTTCTTGCATTTTAGATCAGTTTCAAGAGGAAGAACTTCGAAGGTATGAAATCCAATATTTTACAACCATTCATCCTTCGCAAGTAGAGGGAATTAATCTAGTACAACCTAGTGTAGTTACAAAGTAGCCCATTGATAAGGACACTTTACTCCTCATAGAGAAGGTCAGAAACGTAAACCCATTGTGTTTAGCTTTGGAAGTTTATTGATTAGAGCAAAAAAAGAATGAACAGAAGGATTAGGAAGTTGTTGGTGCTTGTACTATGTTCGTAGCTCAAAATTACCATATTACATGCGAAGAGGATATTGGTTCAAACTTACTGTTCAAACCCTTGGATTTTGACTCATTTGAAAAAAATTATAATGTTGTTTATAACATGGATGAAAATAGAGTACAGGAATTACCAATAAAAAATATTCACTTACAAGATACACAAGCTTCATTTGAGAAGGCACCATATGATGAAGCACAATTGGTTTATTTGTTTGATCAATTACCTAGTTTTATTGAGCAAGTTGGAGAAAGTACATAGGAACCTGACATACCAGTTAATTTGAAACACTCATAAGATATTGCAGAACATGATGTACTATTGGTTCAAGATGAGATTGAAGCCTCAATTCATATGAGACTGCATGAAGTTTCCAAAATTGAACAAGCAAGCAAATCAAAAATTGTGTTTCAAAAGAATGATCTTGAACCTAAGGTAAGTTCTCTCATGCCACATAGTAGTGAAGATTATGAAGAAGCCATGTTTTGGAATGACCTTGAATCCTTTGTTTCAAGCTTAGATGACAAACGAGAGAAAATTGAACATGTTCATGTAGAGAAAATTGAAAGTGAATCTCAGATTTTTTTTGATTTATTTGATGAACTCCCTTAATTTGTTGATGAAAATGAGCATATCACATGCACAATAGCATCTATGCTTGATATGGAGCAACTAAATGATAAAACTCATCTGGACTTAATGCAAAGTTATGAGCTAGATGAAAATGTTTTTTCAAGAATAATAGAGGTCTTTTGCTCTAACATAGATAATAAGCTAGTACTATATGAGTCAACAGTATGCAATCATCCTATTCAGGTCAAAGAGCCACATATTCCTTCATTTCATTCATGTGAACCGACTGCTTCAGACCAAATTGAAATTGAGGCAACAAGAAGGAAGGAAGAAAATTTTACACTGCAAGTGGAGCAGTCTAATCAACAAAGTGGAGAGACAACAATGTATAAAGATGAAGGCAGCAGTGAGAGGCCAAGTTTTATCCTCTCAAAAGGATGCGCGGTCAGATATTTATCCAAAGAGGAGCCTACAGAATTACAACAAGACATGATTCTGCCAAAGCATGTGATTGCAATTGTAGAGAAGCAAGTTACTCTCATGTATATGCCTCAAAATAGCATCTTTGGTGGTCAATCAAATAAGGGAGGTGTGATTTTTATGGTGCTCCAAGTTTCACTGCAGCAGTTAATCAAATGTTTACCATTTACATATCTCTTTTTGATTGTTCTTAAGGATTTGAAGCATCCTCTATTGTTAAGAAAGGGAAGCTATTTCTCACAACTAGTGAATGGTCATCTCTGAGCGCTAACACTGTTAGTTAGTGTAAGGTAGGGTAGAGTTTTAGTTATGCTTTCAATAAGTTCCCCATGGCACGTTTCATTTCAGTATTGTTTTGCTTTCAATAAATGCAGTTGTTGTAAAGTGGTTTCCAAACTCTGTCTTAAACAGAGTTGCAGTATTTCTTTTAGTTTGTTTGGTTTTAAGTTGAGTTACAAGGTTTTCAGAAGTCTGAAGAGCAGAGATTGACTCCATGCCCAATGGATAAGCTATATACTGGTCTATGTTGTTTATCAGGAAAACACTCTGTAGAGGTCACAAAATTGTTACATATTTTTAGCTACAGCTCAAAACAGGTGTAGTTGAATCGTATTCATCATAGAAAGGTGCAAATTTTCTGCTAAAAGTATTCATTGAATTTCAAAAATTGATTATGCAAATGTTTGTAATAGAAGAACTCATAAATTTGCATAAAAGAATTTTGTTTTTATTCATATTGGAAAAACTGAAGTCCCGCACAAGCCGTAGGAGTAGCCAATTTGATATTTATAATCAAATGATGAATAGAAAAAATAAATGTATATCATACAACTGGAAATAATGTAAACATAAGATAGAAGGTGATTCATCATTTCCTAGAATGACAAATCATTATTACACTTGAAGTCTTCAATTGTTGTGCCTTCAAATTAATCCAACTCCAGGCTCCAAAAGCATCTACAAATATAATGAAATGTGGTATTAGAGATGGTCTCTAAGAAATGAAAAATCATCTCCTATCCTATGCCTAAACTACCAATAGAAATATAATGCACATTCGATCAGGCATCCATTAGATGATTTCACTGTTCAAAAGAAAACATAATTCAATGGAAGCTTTCAGCTTCATTTATTTTTCTAACATGTTTGTTTAAATGTGCAAGAACAAGTTCATTATATTTATGATTAATTTCATTAGATATGTTGAGCAAAATGGGCTCCAATAAGGGTTGAGACCGGCATATCAAAAGGACACCTCTCATTCACATCATCATTTGAGAGTTATCAGATATTCAATTACAATAATCAAGAAAGGACTAATGTAATAAGAGGAATTCACAAGAGCAGCCTTTGATTCATTATGAAAAAAATAGATCGAGTGAAGCATCTTATTGCTCATCATTTGAAGGAATAATTCAAAGTATCTATATGAGCCTTAAGCATTAATCATTTATGCTAATCAAATCCAAGTGCAATGAAAATAGAAACACAAATGAACAATAGCTTTTAATTTTCTCAAAAGATATTCAAAGTAGAATAAAATTATCATGTTCTCAAGTGAATAATAGAACAACCCTTAGCTTTTATTAATAGAAAAGGAAAATAAAAAATGGAAAAATCAATCTATGATAGTGTGTGGGATTTTAGATAATAGAATACAACTACATAGTGACAGAAATAACAAAAGGGTAGTTTGTAGATCAATAGAAATTGACATGACAACTATGAGACAAGTGCACAAAATTAACACAAACATGGATGAAGGATAATGATTGTGTAATGTGTCAAATAATAGGCAATCACTGATGCATTTCAATATTGTCAAGAACAATATCAAATAAGCCTCATTTATTTTTCCTCATCATTCAAGCAGAGTTTCTTCATTGTCATTATATTAAGGAATAGTGCTTGGTTTTGGGACAACGTATAATGATTTTTGCAAAGACTAGACAAGATACAGTCATCAACCTTATATATAGTGATTTTCCATAAATACCATAAAAATGGAATGGGTCTATAGGGATGATAGCAAAAAAAGCATATCCTATAGAGTTCTTAAATGAAAATAACTTCAGCTATCATGGTTTGGAATCAAGATACAAAGGTAATATCCATCTAATATCTCAAAATGAGGACATATCCTGGTAATCATATATACAAAAATTGCAAAAACCAGAAGAAATAAAGGTTGCGACCATGATATACATGAGGATTTCATATTTTTTTTAGAAAATAATATACTGAATGCCAAGTTTTCATTATTGTTTACTATGGGTCTAGCTCAAATCGAATGTTTTATCATCAAAAGGAGAGATAACCACATCCAAAGGTTGGCAAAGAGTTCCCAAAATGATAAGTCACCTACTACAGAATGAGCTCCAAGGCTCGAATAGAGCATATTGAACAATAAATATATGAAGCAAACTTATCCATCACTTGTTGTGGGAGGAATACATTAAAATCCCATGGCATATATATATAAAAAAAAAGCTTCAAGAAATACACTCATGGCAGCCACCATAACACAAAAATTAGTAAAATTATTACCTGATGGAGGCTCAGAATACAAAATAACAAAGACTTACCTCTTCATTTTACTTCTATGCACAAAAAAATTGGCTGAAATAGTGCAAATCCACAGTTCTTAGCTACAACAGAGTCTTCCATGTCATCCATAGCTTCTTTCAAAGCTTCCTCACCAAGCAATAAAGCCTCAAATTTCAAACCAAAATTCCCATGTCAATTCACATATGGCAGCCATAACACAGAATAAAAGCACAGAGACATAAAAATAAAGAAAAATGTATCAAAAATATGTGCACAGCTGCAACTGTAGAAGTCATGAACTGACCAAAAATGAAGAGGGTTATGACTTACCACACATTCCTCTATGGAAATATTCAGCAAACCATCTGAAATAGTAAAATATGGTGAAAAATCACGCTTACAAAGACTCTATTCCATGGCAGCCAGATGAAACCCTCAACTATGGTAGCGCAGTAGCTTGCCTTTCTTTTCCTCCAAAGCTCAAAATGCTAAATAATTCAAGATTTTTAGGGTTTGACCTTTCTGAAAAATGCCCTAATCATTGTTTGTTGTCTTTGCCTTGTGTTTTAAAGTTTGATCATTTCAAATCATTGATGTATTATTGACTATTAAGTCAATAAAAAACTTAAACATGCTTAGGGAGCCTATGTAATTTGATAGTTGACTTAAAGAATAATTTAAGTCATTATTTCTTTTAGAAATAATAATGAACTTATTCATGTTTGCATGATTATACCCAAGCTATTATTGTAAAAAAAATTAATGTATTATTACAATAATATTTAAAATGAAAATAAGGAGGCCATTTCCACATTTTTAATATTAAAATAATCATACATTTGGTTATTTTTAATATTTAATCACTTGATCTTCCTTAAGAAAATAATGCAAAGATGTAGATGTAACTGGAGGAATCAAGGTTTATTGACTAAAGATCGTCATTCAAAATTCAGAGATGGAGTTACAATTATCTTGGGCGGATTGATAAAAACAAGGTGGCTTTCACATGCTTAGACCCACTTTTTGGGGAAATTCCAATTTAGTTTGAGTGCTCCATGGATCAATTATGAGTTGATGGCTAGTTTGAGACTGAGTTCACTCATTTTTGTATGAGTTTGGACTATTTTTATCAGGGTTTTCTCTTCTACTCATATTTCACATTGGAGATACATTTTTCACTTCAGTTCTCATTCAGATCCATTTTTGGCTACTTTGTGCATGCCTATTTTGTATATATTGGAAAAAGTTAGTCTTTTTACTCTAGTTCTTATTTTTTAGACTTTGCATTCTGCAAAGAGAAATATTTTGTAACTCAGCTTTCAGTTTTAGATTAATATATAGCAGCAGGTTTACAAGTTCAATTTATGTCATTTTTTGCAAAGATTCCTTTAATTTTAGTGAAGTCAAATGTCTACCTTGTCATTATGTTTTTTTTATGAATTATTTGATGAGATTTTACTGTGTTTCAATATCAGAACCTTTAAAATCATTATCTCATTTATATTTACATGCATTTTATAATAGTGAAAAATCACAGTTCTTAGGTTGTTTGTTGGAAATATCCTTTCTTTTCGTGCTGTTAAAACCTAGTTTTCCTTCGAAGAAGAAGCTTATTCAAGCCTTCCTCAGAATCATTTTTGTGATCAAGCTATTAAATTGATTCATGTGGATAGATTTTCTGAGAATTATTGTGAGTTAGAGTTGCATGTATAATGGAAATATGAATGAAATGTGCATAGATGAGATAAATTAAATGCAAATAATTGATAAAAGCTATTGACTATTAAGTGAAAACTATTGAAATGCAAGTTGTTGGAAAATACATTATTTAATATAGAAACACCAAGAAAAGAATGCAAATTGCAATAATGGATGAAACTGAAACTGGGAACCTAAGATTTGGAAATGAATTTTGGAATGCTACTAATCCTAATATTTAGGCCTAGTGGGACTCATTTTCCATTTTGGGTGAATTAGTCCCACATTTGGGAAACTGTTCCGGAGCCCGTTCCAGACAAATGGGTGTCCAAAAATGTAGAAAACCAAAATCAGGCCTGGACTTGGGACTCATTTTCCACTCATGGAAAATGAGTCCACTATTTAATTTATGAAGATTTAAAGGTGGAAACTGAAGTCTCTGATCTGCTCTTTGGTTCCTAACAGGTGTTCGCCTCTAAAAGTCAGATTTCCAAACCTGAAAGTGACTTTTTCTTGATATTTTGCCTTAGACAATGAAGAGAAGACTTAAACAACTTTTCAAATTGATTCCTAATTATTTCCAAGCTTCCAAGATGCCTAATTCTGCAAACACACAAAAAGAGAAGGAGAAATATTGGATGTTAGGGCATGGGGGTTTGACTTGGTCAAACCCCTTTGTAGGTAATTAAACCAAAATGACGAAATAATGTAATGAAGAATGAAACAATAAAGTTAATATACCTTTCCATGATGTTTGATCTTGAAGTCCTACAACAAAACATGAACAATCTATCCTTGAATGTCCTTGGAAGCTATCTTGGTGACTTGCAATGATGAAACCCTAGCTTGCTTACCTTGGGGGAGAAGATAAAGGATGAGTGAATAATAAGAGATGTGTGAATGAGTTAAGAGATGTAAATTAGGTTTTAGAGACATTTTTATAGGAAATTCACCTTATTTTTTTGTAAATTGGATCCCCAAGGCCAACATGAAGAAAAATGAAACTTAAAACCTAATTTTTCCCTCTCAAAAGTCAAAAATGGCCCAAATGGGACTCATTCACCACATTGGGCAAATCACTCCCACCTGGTAGGGACTCATTCACCACATATGGTGAATTAGTCCTAGAGGGGTCCATTTTCCAATTCGGTTGTTGGGGAATGAGGAATTTTGATTCTTATGTTGATTTCTTCGGGTGGGTATGTACAGGATCATGCTGGGCCAAAAAGTGGAAATATGATGGGTATGTGGCTGATGATTTTTTTGTACCCAAAATTGATGAAACAAAAAGGGTTTTTAAAGGAGATTCTTAGCTTTCCACCAATATAAATTATGCTTTACTTTGAATTTAATAAGTAATTATTATTCATTTTCTATCTGAATTATGACTAAAGTCTTGATTGATAGGTTGATTGAAAAACATCTATAGCTTTCAAACAGTATCACATTTTTTTAATCCAAAACATGTGTCACATTCTATGCTTCACATGCTATAGGATTAAAAAAAAAAATGATTTTCATGAATTTTTGACCAAGTTAAGGTGGTCAGAAATACAATTTTTAATATTTTTTAAAAGTTGTAATAAAAAAATCATAATTAATTATTTACTTGGAAAAAAATTACAAAAAAATATGCATCACATCAAGAAATGATTGCTCTACTTATATCGAAAATATTATAAAAAAATATTATCATTTTATTGTGGTTAGGCTGGTAAGACAAACACCTACTTATTTTTTCTCTGAAATTTAAGTACTACTGCATTGAAATTTCAAATTTTCACCAAATTGATTTTGTTTTTTTTAAACAAACCTAGTAGTTTAGAAACTACATTCAATTTTCTATAGATTCTATTCTTACATATTTTTTAAATAATATAGACAACTTATTCAAATTTTTACGTCAAGTTGCCTAACTCTGATTTTTCTAAATGTTTTGCCACTTAAGGGCCTATTTTTTCCATGATGATCCTACACATACCCAAGTATTTGATCAAGTTATTCCTTGGGATGCACAATATAGGGTAATAGGGTCCTATTAATGATTATGTAAAGGTCAACTAGGGCTTGGGACACAAAATTCAATGTGAAAGTGTGATTAAATACACTTTACAACACTAAAATGAGGTCCACACAACCTAGAAAGGCACAACATCCAATGTGAATGTGCATGACACATTACAACACTAGACTAAAGTCAAGTTTAATTCACAATCCTTCTAGATTGATGTGAAGATGCAATTAAATACATTTTATAATGTTGAATTAAGGGAGAATGGGTTTATAAGTCTAGAAAACATGAAAGTCTTTTACAACACTTTACAAAACCTTTACAAGACATCATTAAATGCATTTGAAAGGGCCCAAGACCTAGTTTGGGTGTGAAAAAACCTCACAACACCAAGTCAAGGCCTCATTAAGTCCAATTTATCATAAATTATTCCCCAAATCAAGCAAGTTTTATTTTTTCTATGGTACATTTAGCCCCCACTTTAGTGAGAGGATGAACTTGCTTCAAAATCACACTAAAGTAGACATTCAAGAGAGATCCAATTGTACCCATGTGGATGAAAAAGGAAAAAAAAGATCAAAGGAGGTGGCCAAGCCCCCAGGATCCAAGATCCTAAGTCAAGCTAACATGAGTGCAAAAGGACACACACAAAGTGAATGATGTGCAACCAAACAAGATATATGATCATGCAATGGCAAGAACTAGGAAGATGAGAAAGATGAAAATGAAAAGGTGGATCAAGCTTCAACCATTTTTCCAACATGTTGTGAATCATATCTAGGTTGTTTTTACAAAAAGAAAATACATACTCACTCTGGGGCAATGAAACTTTTGGTTGTCCGCCAGGTGAGAAAGCCAAAAAAGTGAGAAACATACACTTGGTTAGTATGTGCTCACAAACACATAGGTGGCTATGGGGAAATTCGTGCCTCAGAATGGGATTCTCACTCAACCATACCAAATTTATACCTCCTAATAACTTTAATAAGGTGCCACAAAGGAAAATGATTTTCGAGCTCTATGAAGTAAGCAAAACTTCGTATGCTTGACACTCATAAATTGTTAATGAAAAATAGTGCAAGGACTGATCAAAGGGATTTTTTTTAATTCGTGCAAGGTCTCATCTTAGGGAACATCATGTGTAATGTTTCCAAGAGAGGATGTGTGAAAAGAAGTATCATGCTTTTGGAGGGAATCAAGCCCAATGACTCCAACAAGAAAAAGACACATCGCAAGAAGAAAGAAATCACACAATGAAATGTGAGTGGTGATGTATGCCCCCACTTTAAAGTAGTGGTGAACACCATTGCTGTGAGAAATTTCTTTGAAGTAGAAGAAGAGAACATGAGAGCTTACTTGGAAAGCCCTATGCCAAGTCATATGTTTTTGAGAAGCTACGTCATGAAAAAGGTAGTATGTCGCATGCGAGCTAACTTAAGGCATGTCATCCATGTCCCAAGCTTGCTCTTATTTGTTCATGAAAGGTTAACAACTAGCAAAAGGAGGAAATGACAAGTGACATACAAAGACAAGGCTATCAAACCGCTTGCCTGGGCACTTAGTGCAGGACAAAGGTGAGCCGAAATGATTGATGGAATGTATACTAGAGTGAAAATCAATATCAATTAGAGGAATGAGGTGCTCTCACATAAGGGATATTACCAAATTCCTTAAGATTTTGAATTTTACTGCTCAAATCCTTTCATTCATTAGTGGAATCACTGTGAACTCTATGATATGCACAAAATGAAGTCTCGTAATAGCATTTATTTTGAGTTCGTGAAGGGAGAGAGATCAAGTGATCTTGTAAGACTCTTGACAAGATACCCTCTTGATCAAGGGGAGAAGTAGTTTCTATTGTTGGTGACAAAGATATGTCTTGCTTAGTACATGATGTCATACCTATGCAAGGCTCTTGAGATTGCAAGATTTTTTTCACTTTTACAGGAGGGAAAAGCTAACAAATGTAAATCTTTAGTGTTATGAGAGATGAAATTTATGTTAAGCGAAGGTGTAGGTGTTTGTTTCATGTTTTGTAAAGGATGAATTTCAAGACCACTAGTGTCGATTAGTTGAGGATGCTTTATGGTTAAATCTGGTTTAGAGGAATTGTTTGTGATATTATTGATGTTGAGTGAAGGCTTGGTTATTTCTATCAAAGGAAAATAACCAAGACCATGAGTGGTTTGTTGTGTGATAGGGTATATAGGGCTGTGGATACCTTGTTCATTAGCATCACATTCATTTCCACTATAGCCAAGTTGTTTCATAAGCTAATACCCTAAGTTTCCATAAATATTTTTCATTTCTTTAAGATCGGTTGGTGGTTGTGTAGTTTGCTTCTTTTTCTAAAGTGGTTGAGGTGAATGCTTTCAGAAGGTCATCTAAATTTTGTGTTGACATTATTGTTGTTTCTTTTCCCTTTTGTGAATCTTTGTGGATGATTTTCTACTTTCCCATGAAGTCATGTTCAAAATCCAAGGAATCCCAATCATGTTCTAATAGCGTTGTGACTTGTTCAATATGTTGTCGTTTGTATTTTTGTTGAATGAGTTCCACTTGTGTGGTTGGTGTTAATGTGTTCAAGGGGTTCTCTTTGGTGTTCTCAAGTTGCAAGACACTATACGGATCAAGATCAGTGGTGAGTGTGACACTTTTTTGTTGTAGATGTATTTCATTTTTTGATTAAGGGTGGAAGGCACACCATTCATTGCATGAATCCATGGCCTACCTAGAAGAAGGTTATATGAAATATCATGACGCATAACCTAGATCAGTGTGTTTAATGTGACTTCTCCAACTATAATAGGTAAAGTGATCACACCAAGTGGTGTATTTTCTACATTGTCAAATCCCTTAATAGATAAAGAATTAGGTTGAAATTATCAATGATCCACACGAAGCCTATCCAAGAGGTTTATGCTACACACATTGAGGGTTGAGCCATTATCAATAAGATTTTTCTTTATCCCTATCAGATTATATTGAGCAATGATCATGAAAGCTTCATTTTTTTTTTGCACTTCCAAAGGGGGGAATTCGCTTTGGTGGAAAACAATGACAACATTTATTCCTTGGATCATGGCTGCTATGTTAGTTGGTTGTGCATTAGAAGGGATAGGAACTTGTTACAAGCATGCTTGGATCATGTTGTGATAGTGAGGGGATGCTTAAATAAGATCCCATAAGGATATCTTAGCAAGATTATTCTTTAGCTGTTCAACCAGATTGCACTCCTTAATGTGTGAATTTAATTGAGGATCGCTAGGCAAAATGGGATTTGGAAAAGGTAAGGGTGTTGGGGTGGGTTGTTGTGGTGGGTGTGGATTATTTCAAGTGTTATATGTATGAGCAATAGTATTATGACTTGGTTGCTTTGAAACATTACTCTTAGGAGGGTAAAGAGTAAACTTGGGTTTACGTGGAGGTAGAAGTTTATGTGATGGTGGGTAAGGGATGAGTTCAAGTTGGTTTTGAGTTTGTTGTTTATGTGAAGGGGGGTAAAGGATGAGCTGAGGCTGAATAATATTAACATCCCTTAGCGAATGAGAGTCTAATATGGGCTTTTCATTGTCATGTAAGGGCATAATATTGTTATTGTCAATGTGAGCCTTGTCTTGTATCATGATATCCTCCCTAGAAGGAGATTTTTTAGGAAAACTACAAGCCAAATGTTCTTGAAATTCAAAGGTTGGTTCTTCACAAGTAGGGTAATGATCAATGGTTGAATTTTTTTGTTTGATAAGTTTTTTCCTAGGTGAAGGGGACAAGTAAGATTGTCATGGATTGTGTTTTCTAACAAATTATCTTCTTCACAACTAGGAGAGATACTAGGGGAAGGACAAATGTTAGTATCATGATTATCTATGGTTATGGTATGTTGGTTAGGTTATGTTGGTCATGCAATGTTTCAACAATATAAACAATGTATATGCAAGGATGCAAAACATTTTTATCCAATGTATGCAATACTTTAAGAATGGAAACAATGTACATGCAAGAATGAAAAGCACCTTTATCAAAATTATGCAATTTTTTATGAATAGAAACATTGAGTATGCAAAAGTGAAAAGAACTTTTATCCATGTTATGCAAAATTTTAGAAATGTAAGCATTTTCAGATTGAATTCAATCTTTGTAATTGAAACGATGACTATCCTAAATTGATGTTTTTGAGCTAGATGCATAAAATAAACATTCCCAAAAAATTCTAGACTTATAATATATGGTACCAGGAGGCTGAAGAGGCATAGAAAATAGGTTTATGATGCTATAATAGATAGTTAAAAATATGAACAAGGACTGATTCACCTAGAATAGCGAATGAGTCCCAGTAAGGGTTTTGTGAAAAAAATTAGAAACTTTCAATGGATTTTGATATTTTTGATGTTGTACGATACAAACCTAAGATGAAAGTGGAAAATTTTAAAAGAATTCAATAATTTTAGATGCTAAAAATGCAATCTGCATGCACTTTTCATGAATGCAAAATTTGAAACCCTAGAATGCAACTTAACTAATGCCAAATGCAATGCAGGCTAATTCTAGGATTTTGATGGAATCCAAATCAGAAAAGAAAGTATTTGGAAAGAAAGTTCACAAAAATGAATAATAGATTTTAGGAGTGTGAAATGTTATGTCTCTTTTGCTCAATTAGGGTCTTTCACCTAAAGGAAAGAGATAGATTCCACACCAAAATCTAGATGGTTCACTCAAACTAATGCAATTATAATGGAAATATCAATGAAATGTGCCTAGATGAGATAAATTAAATGCAAATAACTGATAAAACCTATTGATTATTGAGTGAAAACTATTGAAATGAAAGTTGATGGAAAACACATTGTGTATTGCAGAAACACTAAGAAAATAATGCAAATTGCAACAGAAATGGATGAAACTAAAAGTGGGCACGTGAGATCTAGAAATGACTTTTGGAATGATATTGATTTTTATTTTTAGGCCTGGTGGGACTCATTCACCATTCTAAGAAAATTAGTCCCGGATCTGGCAAACTATTTCAGAGGCCGTTTCAGAAAAATGGCTATCCAAAAATGCAAAAAACCAAAATCTAGCCTGGAAGTGGGACTCATTCACTACTCTTGGCGAATGAGTCAACTTTTGAATTTTTAAAGATCCAAAGGTGAAAATTGAAGTCTCTGGTCTTCTCTTTGGTTCTTGAAAGGTGTTTGCCTCTGAAAGTTTGATTTTCGAACCTGAAAGTGACTTTTTGTTGATATTTAAATACCTTAGACAATGAAGAGGAGACTTCAAAAGATTTGAAAATTGAGTCTTAATGATTTCCAAGCTACCAAGATGCCTAAATCTACAAACAAACAAAAAGAGAAGGAGAAATATTAGATGGTAGGGCATGGGGGTTTGCCTTGGTCAAACCCCTTTGTAGGTAATTAAACCAAAATGATGAAATAATGTAATGAATCATGAAACAATAGAGTTAATACCTTGCCATGATGTTCAATCTTGAAGTTCTACAGCAACACATGAATTTTTGTCCCTTGAATGTCCTTGGAAGCTATCTTGGTGACTTGCAATGATGAAACCCTAGCTTGCTTGACTTGGGGGAGAAGATAAATGATGAATGAATGATAAGAGATGTGTGAATGAGTTAAGAGATGTAAATTAGGGTTTAGAGACTTTATTTTATAAGAAATTCACCTTATTTTCTCGTAAATTGGATCCCCAAGGCCAACATGAAGAAAAATGAAACTTAAAACCTAATTTTTCCTGCTCAAAAGTAAAAAATGGCCCAAATGGGACTCATTCGCCACCTTGGGAAAATAAATCCCACTTGGCAGGGACTCATTCACCATAGATGGAAAATTAGTCCCAGAGGGGTCCATTTGCTAGTTAGGTTATTGGGGAATGAGGAATTTTAGTTCTTATGTTAATTTCTTCAAGTATTTGATCAAATTATGCCTTGGGATGTACAATATGGGTAATAAGGGCCTATTAATGATGATGTAAAGGTCAATTAGGGATTGGGACACATAATTCAATGTGAAAGTGTGATTAAATATAGTTTACAACACTAAAATGAGGTCCACATAACCTAGAACCAATGTGAATGTGCAAGAAACATTACAACACTATATTAAAGTCAATTTTAGTTTACAAGCCTTTTATATTGATGTGAAGATGCAATTAAATACATTTTATAATGTTGAATTAAGGGAGAATGGATTTATTAAGTCTAGAAAGGCGTGAAAGTATTTCACAACACATTTACAAGACATTGTTAAATGCATTTGAAAGGTGTTGGCTATTGTTGATATGTGGCTGCCATTGATGTCAACACTATTGCCATTAATGTCTTTAAGGCTGTATATGTCGAGGATATTGAGAAAATTGTAATAAAATAAGTTGCATTTTGTCGGTGATGTAGTGAAGCTCAGTATATTAATGATAAGAGGTTGTGGATTAAAGGGTTTATTGACAAATATATATAGTTTATCCACATGAAGTTTTAGAGGTTCATATGAAGATTTGATTGAGTTATGAGTATTTATGTTTTGACAGTTGTTCTATTGCTTTAGCTAGTGTTCTTGAAAGAAGAAGATGTGATTCTATTAATTTGAGTACAGTTGTGGATGCTTCTGTAGTGATTCATGATGCTTGTGGATGTTTCTATATTTTTCTCTATCTATGTTGTTAGTCCACATTGATCATTGTGCTTGCGATTGGTGATTTTCTTTTGTGAGTTCATGTTTTTCATGATCATGGCCGATAGGGTGATTGTAGCATGTTGTGGATATTTGAGGCATAATTTTTGAAGGTGTTCCATATTTGAGGATTTTTTTTGGGTCCTTACTATGTTTTGGCTGACATTGTTTGGTCCACACTGATAAATTTTTTATTGTTTTGGGCTTACAGTTTGTACACATTTCATATTTTGTTGGGTCGACATGTAGTGGATGTTATCCTTAGTTGCGGATATATATGATCAATTGTTTATACCATTTGAAGGTATGGTGTGCGATGTATGTTGTGTGCTAAGTGTGAATAATGTTCTAATCTTTCGAAGGTAGAAGTAAAGTGTGAAGAAGAGTTTATGTGCTTAGCCAAAACTATAATCAGGCATTAGAAGATGTTATTTTCTCAGTTCAAAATCATCTGAATTTAATCAAAATGTAACTATAATACAGTGAGTCTTGTTTTGGGAAATAAGAATTTTATATCTAAGAAGTGAGCTCTAGGAAGTGTGACTAAATGCAAGTGCATTCCCCATTTATAATACCTTTAACAAAGTATAATCTTGTGGACTAACCTCCACCATGGTTTTTCCCCTAAAAGGGTTTCCACGTAAAAAATTATGGTGTTATGTATTTTTTTTATGTGGTGATGGTTTATGCTTTCATGTTTATTTATCAGATCTGAGAATAAGTTTAATTTGTATATTTTATGTGACAACTGATTCACCCCCCCTCTCAATTGTTTTCCCTTGTGTTGCCAACAATTGGTATTAGAGCGGGTTCCTTTGGAGAAGCTTGATCACTTGAGGTGATCTGGGATGGTGACATATAAGAAGGATAGTCCAAGATTTGATGGAACTAATTATTCTTTTTGGAAGACTCGAATGGAGTGTCATCTGAGATGCATTGGTGAACCTTACTAGACAATTACAAAGAATAAGTATATCATCCCACAAATTGGTCCTTCTACTGTAGGTGAGATTAAGGAATTCGAGTACAATATCATAGCTAAGGAAGCATTGTTGAGTGCTCTGATTGATTCTGAGATGAAAAATGTAATGGAACTAAAGACTTCTTATGATATTTGGAAAATGTTGGAAACTTTGTATGAAGGTGATACCCATGTGAAGATTGCTAAGTTGCAAAGCCTAAAATGGAAATATGAAATGTTGAGAATGGTTGAAGATGAGAACATCACTTCGTTTATGTAGAGAGTGAATGAAATTGTGTCTAGTATCAGATGTGTTGGTTGAACATTGGAAGAATCAATTTATTATTTTTAAAGTGCTCATATACTTGCTTGCTACATACAAACAAAAATTTGTTGCTATTGAGGAGATCCAAACTATGACAAATGTAACTAGAGACATGTAGATTGGTAAGCTTGTTGCTTTTGAGTTAAGTGATTTTGGCGAATCTCTTCCTAGGATAGAATATGCATTCAAAGCTACTATCTCTGGAAAAGATAAGTAGAGATATGATCTGAGAGAAATTTCTTCTAGAAAAATGTCCATGTATGAGCAGGAAATGAGAGGGATTGAAGAAAAAGAGAGAAAACTAGATGAGCTTGAAGCACTTATTGTCAAGAGGGTAGCTAGAGGAGAAGGTAAGTATAAAGGGAATTTTCCTCTTAAATTTTTTTCTTGCAATAAGATAGGCCATTTTCCCTCAAGGTGTCTAGAAAGAGTTCCTAAGCCAATACCTAACAAGCCTAGATTCCAAAGGAAGTGTTATTATGTTTTTAATGAAGGTGTGACAAATGATGAATTTTATAAAGGGAATTTAAGTGAGGATGAATGGGTATTTATTGCTATCAAATAAAATGATCCAATACCTACTGAATCTACTAGTTCCATAAATGTGGAGAAAGATCTAGCTGCAAGAGTTGAAGAAAAAGATGAATGGGTGATTGATAGTGGATGCTCCCATCACATGATAGGTGATAAAAGTAAATTTGTGAGCTTGGAAAATTACTATGGTGGTGTTGTAAGATTTGGTGATGACAAAGCTAGTGTAATCCCTGGTATAGGATCCATTTCTCTTGATGGTAAGAATAATATTGATGATGTTCTATGTGTGGAAGGTTTGAAGCATAATCTCTTAAGTGTTGGACAGGTGGTTGAAAAGGGATATAATATTCAATTCAAGAATGGAAAGTTTAGAATAATGGGGAGTTTCAGAAATGTGGTTGCATCTGGTACAAAAACAAAGGGTAATATCTTTCACCAAAATGCTACTGGTAAAAGTTGTATGATTGCTCAAGCTGATGAAAGTTGGTTGTGGCATAGGAGATTGTGTCATTTAAAATTAGAAAATATTATCAAGATAATTTCTACTTGAGCAAGCAATGAGAGATATTCATAAGTTGATAAAACCTACTATTGCTATATGGAAGGAATGTCAGTTAGGGCAGCAAACTAGAGTTTAATTTTGGAGCAAACAACATTGTTTGAATGAAGTGTTGGTGCTTGTGCATAATGACTTGTGTGGTCCTTCCAGAGTCAGAAGTTTACAAGGAGACGAGTATTTCATGTTACTTATTGATGATTAGATTGATGTGGATTACTTTCTTAAGGGAAAAATATGAAGCTCTAGAGAAATTCAAGATATTTAAGGCTATGGTTGAGATAGAGATAGGTCTGAAGATTAAATTTATGAGATCAGATAGAGGTGTTGAACTCACTTCCGATGAGTTTAATTCTTTTTTTTGAAGAGCATGGAATAAAGAGACAATTATCTACCCCATGGACCCCTTAGCAAAATGGAGTTGTGGAAATGAAGAACAAGAAAATTCAAGAAGCTACTAGGACCATGATGTTGGAAGGAAATGTTTTGCATATCTATTGGAGAGAAGCTATGAGTACTTCCCTTTACACTCTCAACTAGGTACATGTCAAAGGTGATACTAGTAAGGCTCCTTATGAGCTATGGTTTGGTCATAAGCCTACTATTAGATACTTCAAAATCTTTGGGAGTAAATTCTATATCAAAAGAGATGAAGATATAAGAGAGTTTGATGCTAGAAGTGATGAAGGAATCTTTCTTGGTTACTCTACTAAAAGTAAATCCTACCAGTGCTAACATAAGAGATTAAGGAAAGTAATTGAAAGTGTTAATTTCAAGGTTGATGAAGACACATATAGTTAGCCCATTGAGAACATGCATATATGATTCAGATAATCAGAATGACAGCTTAGATAAAGGAAAGAAAGTTCAGACCCTAAATAAAGCTCAGATCATTCTAGTGAATCACATATCTAAACATCTGACTACTCCCCCTGAGTAGTAGCCACCACAACATCAATTCAGATCACAAGATATGACTATGAAATACATGGATTGTTCCAAGTCAATGCATCTTAATTTTGATTAGGATGGGTAATCACCCCTAGCTTCCCTCTAAGATACTCAAAAGTATCTGTAGGAAATGGCTTGGTAAATATATCTGCAATTTGTTCCTTAGTGGGAACATACTCCAATCTAACTTCCTTTTCACTCACCTTCTCTCTCAGAAAGTGAAACTTGATAGATATATGCTTGGTTTTTTAATGCAACATTGAATTCCTAGAAATGTTAATTGTACTTGAACTATCATAGAACATAGCAATAGGTTCATCATACACAACTCTGATATCTTTCAATATCTGCTTCATCCATAATACTTGAGTACAATTGTTAGCAGCAACAATGTATTTTTCCTTTGTAGTAGATAAAGAAATGGCATTTTGCTTCTTACTTAACCATGAAATCAACTTCTTTCCTAAGAAAAATGCACCACCACTAGTACTCTTTTTGTCATTCACATCTCCTACCCAATCAACATCAGTAAAGGCACTCAAATTAAGGTCATATTCTTTAGCATACCATAGGCTAAAATCAACTGTCCCCTTCAAGTACCTGAAAATACTCTTCACAACTGTCACATGAGATTCCTTTGGATCAACTTGAAATCTTGCAACAATGCATACGACATTCATGATATTATGTCTAGTTTGAATCAAATAGAGCAATCCACCAATCATGGGTCTATATCTAGTCTGATTTGTTTTAGGAGAATCATCATCTTGTGTCAGCTTACATCCAATCACCATAGGTGTACCAACTAGCTTTGAATCTTCCATACCAAACTTCTTTAGCAATTCTTTCACATACTTGGACTAAGATATAAATATCCCTCTATCTAGCTGAGTAATTTGCAATCCAAAAAAGAATTTCATTTCTCAATATCCTCGACATATACAACCTTAAATACATTAATGGAAATAGTGTTGACATCAATAACAACCGCATATCAACAATATCCAACAATCTCCCCTTTTGGCATTGATGGCAACACATGATGTGAAAAACACCATCAACACAATTTTCTCATAACACTTTCTCCCCCTTATATTTTAACTCTTTTCTCCTTAACTCTTTCACAGTTTTTCACATGACTCTTCTCCCCCTTTGACATCAATGACAAAGATATACATTATCTTTCTCCACACAAGCTCTAAACCACATTTCTGAACATATGACTACTCCCCCTGAGTAGCAGCCACCACAACATCAATCTAGATCACAAGATATGACTATGAAATACACAAACTGATGCAATTCAATGCATATTAATTAGAATTTGGATGGGTAATCACCCCTAAATTCCCTCAAAGATACTCAAAAGTATCCTTAAATCCAATCTTCAACAAATAATTGTCCAATCTAGCATACCATGCTCTTGGGGCTTGCTTAAGTCCATACAATTCTTTCTTCAACTCAAAAACCATATCTCCTTGATCGGTCAATTGAAATCCATCAGGTTACTCAATATACTTTTCTTCTTCTAGTTCACCATTTAGAAATGTTGACTTGACATTCATCTAATAAACCTTGAATTTTTTGTAAGAAACATAAGCAAGAAATAGTCGCACAGCTTCAATCCTAGAAACATGAGCAAAAGTTTCTTCAAAGTCAATTCCTTCCATTTGAGAATATCTTTTACACACAATTCTTTCTTTCTTTCTAACAACTTCACCTTTCTCATTCAGTTTGTTCTGAAAGACCCATTTAGTTCCAATTACATTTTTGTCCTTAGGTCTAGGAACAAAAATCCATGTATCATTCTTCTCAATTTGCAATAGTTCTTCTTTCATTGCTTCCACCCAATGTTCATCTTTGCATGCTTCATTGACAAGTTATTAGGCTCAATCTGTGAGATCAAACAATATTCTTCTACAATTCTTCTCCTAGTTTGAACACCTTTGTTCTTATCACCTATAATATGATCTTCTGAATGATTTAGTCTTACATACCATGGTGTCTTTGGGTATTCTTGAACTTTAGGCTCTTGTGATATCACTTCTACACTTTCACTAGTTTCTTCCTCTTCATTTTGTAGATTCACTAGAATGATCTTAACTTGATTTAGAGTCTGAACTTTCTTTCCTTTATATGAATTGTCATTTTGATCGTCTGAATCATATCTGCAGGTTTTGGATGGTCTAACTGTTTCTTCATCAAACTTGACATTAACACTTTCAATTACTTTCCTCAATCTCTTATTGTAGCACCGGTAGGCTTTACTTTTAGTATAGTAACCAAGAAAGATTCCTTCATCACTTCTAGCATCAAACTTTCCTATATCTTCATCTCTTTTGATATAGCATTTACTCCCAAAGATTTTGAAGTATCTGATAGTAGGCTTATGACCAAACCATAGCTCATAAGGAGTCTTACCAGTATCACCTTTGACATCTACCTAGTTGAGAGTGTAAATAGAAGTACTCACAACTTCTCTCAAGTAGATATTTGGAACATTTCCTTCCCACATCATGGTCCTAGTAGCTTCTTGAATAGTCTTCTTCTTCCTTTCCGCAACTGCATTTTTCTGAGGAGTCCATGGGGAAAATAATTGCCTCTTTATCCCATGCTCTTCATAAAAAGAATTAAGCTCACTAGAAGTGAATTCACCACCTCTATCTGATCTCAAAAATTTAATCTTCAAACCTGTCTTTGTCTCAACCATAGCCTTAAAGATCTTGAATTTCTCTAGAGCTTTATATTTTTCCCTTAAGAAAGTAACCCACATCAATCTATAATAATCATCAATAAGTAACATGAAATACCTATCTCCTTGTAAAATTTTGACTCTAAAAGGACCACACAAGTCAGTATGCACAAGCTCCAACACTTCATTAGAACAATGTTTTTTGCTCTGGAATGGAACTCCGGTTTGCTTCCCTAATTGACGTTCCTTGCATATAGCATTAGTAAGTTTTATCAAGTTAGGAAGATCTCTCACTACCTGAGTAGAACTTGTCTTGATAATATTTTCAAAGTTTACATGACACAACCAACTTTCATCAACTTGAGAAATTAGACAAATTTTACTAGTAGCACTTAGGTGAAAAATATTACCTTTTGTTTTTGTACCAGATGCAATCACATTTCTAGAACTCCCCAATATTCTACACTTTACATTCTTGAATTGAATATTGTATCCCTTGTCAACCATCTATCCAACACTTAAGAGATTATGCTTCAAACCTTCCATGTATAGAAAATCATCAATATTATGCTTACCATCAAGAGAAATGGATCCTCTGCCACAAATTACACCAGCTTTGTCATCACCAAATCTTACAACACCACCATCATACTTTTCCAAGCTCACAATTTTACTTTTATCACCTATAATGTGATAAGAGCATCCACTATCAATCACCCATTCATCTTTTTCTTCAACACTGTCAACTAGAGCTTTCTCCACATTTATGCAGCTAGTAGATTCAGTAGATACTGGATCATTTTCCTTGATAGAAATAAATACCCATTCATCCTCACTTAAATTCCCTTTATCTGATTCATCATCTCCCACACCATCATCAACAACATACTAACACTTTCTTTAAAATCTAGGCTTGTTAGGTCTTGTCTTAGGAACTCTTTCCAGACACCTTGAGGAAAAATGACCTATCTTATTGCAAGAAAAACATTTAAGAGGAAATTTCCCTTTATACTTACCTTCTTCTCTAGCTACCCTCTTGACAATAAGTGCTTCAAGCTCATCTAGTTTTCTCTCTTCTTCTTCAATCTCTCTCATTTCTTGCTCATACTTGGACATTTTTTAGAAGAAATTTCTCCCAGATCATATCTTTGCTTATCTTTTTTGGAGATAGTAGCTTTGAATGCAGATTCTGTCTTAGGAAGAGATTAACCAAACTCACTAAACTCAAAAGCAGCAAGCTTACTAATCAACATGTCCTTGGTTACATTTGTCATAGTCTTAATCTCCTTAATAGCAGCAACTTTGTGTTTGTATGTAGTAGTCAAGGATTTGAGAACTTTAGCAACAATCTTTGATTCTTCCAATGTTCCACCACCACATCTGATACTACACACAAGTTCATTCACTCTTTGCATAAAAGAAGTGATTTTCTCATCTTCACCCATTCTCAATGTTTCATATTTCCCTTTCAGGCTTTGCAGCTTAGCAATCTTCACATGGGTATCACCTTCATACAAAGTTTGCAACTTTTTCCAGATCTCATAAGCAATCTCTAGCTCCATTACATTTGTCATCTCAGAATCAGTCAGAGCACTCAACAATGCTTCCTTAGCCCTGATATTGTATTTGGCTTCCTTAATCTCACCTACAATAGAAGGACCATTTTGTGCGATGATATACCTATTCTTTGTAATTTTCCAATAAGGTTGACCAATATATCTCAAATGACACTCCATTTGAGTCTTCCATAGAGAATAATTAGTTCCATCAAATCTCAGACTATCCTTCTTATATGTCGCCATCCCAGATCACCTCAAGCAGTCAAGCTTCTCCAGAGGAACATGCTCTGATACCAATTTTTGGAAACACATGGGAAGACAACTGAGAGGGGGGGTGAATTAGTTTTCACATAAATTATAAAAATTAAACTTATTCTTAGATATGATAAATGAGCATGAAAGCATAAACCATCACCACATCAAAAACACACATAACACCATTATTTTTTACATGGAAACCCTATTAGGGGAAAAACCATGGTGGAGCTTAATCCACAAGATTATACTCTATTAAAAGTATAAAAGTATTATAGATGGTGAATGCACATGCATTCAGGCACACTGCCTAGAGCTCACTACTTAAATGAAAAAGGCTTACTACCCAAAAGAAGAATCACTATCTTATAGTCACATTCAGATTACATCTAGAAGATTTTGAACTGAGAAAATAGCATCTTCCAATGCCTGATTATAGTTCTAATTAAGCGCATAAACACTTTCATCTACTCACTCTTCTTCACACGTTACTTCTACCTTTGAAATATTAGAACATTATTCTCACTTAGCATAGAGCATACATTGCACATCACACCTTCAAATGGTATAAAAAATTTATCATATATATCCACAACCAAGGATAACATCAACTACATGTCGGCCCAACAAAATATGAAATGTGTACAAACTGTCAGCCCAAATCAATAAACAATTTATCAATGTGAACCAAACCACATCAGCCAAAACATAGTGAGGACCCAAAAAAACATCCTCAAATATGGAACACCTTCAAAAATTATGCCTCAAAGATCCGCAACACACTACAATCACCCTATCGGCCATGATCATGAAAAACATGAACTCACAGAAGAAAATCACCAATCGCGAGCACAACAATCAATGTGGACCAACAACATAAATAGAGCATGATCTAGAAACATCCACAAGCATCATGAATCACCATACAACCATCCACAACAACTCAAATTACTAGAATCACATCATCTTCTTTCAGGAACACCAGCTAAAGCAACAGGACAATTGTTAGAACACAGATACTCATAACTCAATCAAATCTTCATGCGAACCTCTAAAACTTCATGTGGATGAACTAGATATACTTGTAAAAAAACCCTTTAATCCACAAACTATTATCATCAATATATTGAGCTAGCCACCATACTGAACTTAACTGCATCACCGACAACCTGCAACTTATTTTATTACAATTTTATCAATATCCTCGACATATACAACCTTAAAGACATTAATGTCAATAGTGTTGACATCAATGACAACCACATATAAACAATATCCAATTGTTGATATGTGGTAACCCTATTAGGGGAAAAACCATGGTGGAGGTTAATCCATAATATTATACCCTATTAAAAGTATAAAAGTATTATAAATGGGGAATGCACATGCATTTAGGCATTTTTCCTAGAGCTCAATGCTCAAATACAAAAGGCTTACTACCCAAAAGAAGACTCATTGTCTTATAGTCACATTCAGATTACATCCAGAAGATTTTTAAATGAGAAAATAGCATCTTCTAATGCCTGATTACAGTTTCGATTAAGCACATAAACACTTTCATCTACTCACTCTTCTTCATACTTTACTTCTACCTTTGAAAAATTAGAACATTATTTGCACATAGCATAGAGCATACATCGCACACCACACCTTCAAATAGTATAAAAATCGATCATATATATCCACAACTAAGGATAGCATCCACTACATGTCGGCCCAACAAAATATGAAATGTGTACAAACTTTCATCCTAAAACAATAAACAATCTATCAATGCGGACCAAACAATGTCCACCAAAACATAGTAAGGACCCAAAACAACATCCTAAAATACAAAACACCTTCAAAAATTATACCTCGAAGATCCGCCACATGCTACAATCACCCTATCGGCCATGATCATGAAAAACATGAACTCACAAAAGAAAATCACCAATCATGAGCACAACGATCAATGAAGACCAACAACACAGATAAAGCATGATCTAGAAACATCCACAAGCATCATAAATCACTACAGAAGCATCTACAAAAAAACTCAAATTACTAGCTGAATAATGTTCTAATTCAATGATGAATGAATGATAAGAGATGTGTTAATGAGTTGAGAGATGTAAATTAGGGTTTAGAGACTTTCTTTTATAGGAAATCACCTTATTAACCCATAAATTGGATTCCCAAGGCTGACATAAAGAAAAATGAAACTTAAAACCTATTTTTTCTTGCTCAAAAGTCAAAAATGGCCCAAATGGGACTCATTCACCACCTTGGGTGAATCAGTCCCACTTGGCAAGGACTCATTCACCATAGATGGAAAATTAGTCCTAGAGGGGTCCATTTGCTAGCTGGGTTGTTCGGGAATGAGGAATTTTGGTTCTTATGATTATTTCTTTAGATATTTGATCAAATTATTCCTCAGGATGCATAATTTGGGGTAATAGGGGAATATTAATGATGATGTAAAGGTCAATTCGGGCTTGGGACACAAAATTCAATGTGAAAGTGTGATTAAATACACTTTACAACACTAAAATGAGGTCCACACAACCTAGAAAGGCACAACATCTGATGTGAATGTGCAAGAAGCATTACAACACTAGATTAAAGTCAAATTTAGTTCACAAGCCTTCTAGATTGATGTGAATATGTAATTAAATACATTTTATAATGTTGAATTAAGGGAGAATGGATTTATTAAGTCTAGAAAAGCATGAAAGTCTTTTACAACACCTTTACAAGACATTGTTAAATGCATTTGAAAGGGTCCAAGACATAGTGTGGATATGAAAAAAACCTCACAACACCAAATCAAGGCCTCATTAAGTCCAATTTATCATCAATTATTCCCCAAATCAAGCAAGTTGTCTTTTTTCTATGGTACATAGAGAGACTCAACCAAACTGCGATTAATCAAGAAACCAGAGAATAAGACCAATGTCATTCAATCACATAATTCAATCCAAGAAATCAAAGAAATTAATCAAGCATATCAACCTATCCTCAAATGTTACTTACTTGGTTCCAACCGAGCCAAATAATCTAAACCAACTAGCCAATTCAAATAAGCCAAGACTAAGATGAAGGGTTCACTTACCAAATCTACATTGACTCAACTCTTCTAAACCAAGTCTAGGTCATGAGTGTGTGCAAGCTTAGTTAGGTCTCATGTAGGATTATCCGACCAATCACTTTTCTTGAGTGATACTTCCCCTCCCTCCCAGAGGATTGAACTTGTCCTTGCAACTAGCATAGTACAACACCAAGGTAGTTAGACGTTCATAATAAATCCATATGCATTATAAAAATTTAGCATATGCATATAGCATTGTATGTTCTTCATCAATGTAAACATAATTACTATTTCAAACATAATACCTATTTTAGTATTTCATTCCTTTACCAACATATCATTATTGCATTTACCATCCTATTTACTTGTGAAGGTAAAAGTAAATCAACAACAATGAGACAGGGTGTGACATTTTTCCTCATCAAAGAATTGGATGTTAAGAAGGTATATATTGAAGGCACGACTCAAAGATATTATTTAAAATCATTCAAACAAATAATTCCAAGACTCTGAAATTGTGTTAATATTCTTGAGCTAATTTGATAGATCATAGACAATCTAGAAGATTTTAATTGCATATATTATTAGACTAGCAAATATTGTTATTGATAACCATACTATAATTATAAGAGAATAGATCCAAACACAATAGATAATAAATTGAATATTTTATTATTATTGTAAATTAGAATTTAATCTACATGTTTGACATAAAAGTAACTTTTAATGTATTTGAATTAATATTTTTATATGTACAATATATATATTTTAGTATAAGTGTATTTGAGCATATTCTAAAGTCAAATTGGCTAAAAGAATTTTAAAAAAATCCAACAAATTTAATGTCTTACCTCTCCACAAAGGACACAACCCTAAAATTAATAGCGTAGCATAAATTCAAGACAAATGTCAATATTATAAAGACTTTATCCCACCAGCAATTGTGTAAATCCCTACCACCTGCCACTAATTCACACACATCATATTTGTATCCATTTCACCTTGCTTGGGTTTAACCAACACACTCTAAGCTCTAAATTTTTAGGTGAGTGAAAAAGTCTTATTTTTATTTCCAATTTTTGTTCTATTGATTTCATAGTTAAGTTTTATTTATTTTTTATTTTTAAATCCCTATCGTGCCCAACTCGCAGTCACTATCATAGTCAAATTGGATAGTTTTTGCTTTTATCTCCCGCCTACTGTCCACCCATCCAAACCATTAAAACTATAAACATAGTGCCCTATAAGTCTCTGTTGGTGGGGGAAGAGAGCAAAGACCACACAGTTAATATTGATCATGGCAGGGGATCTCAATTCCTTATAGAAATTCTACATTGCAATCGAGCAAAGTAATGGTGAATTGATATAATAATAAAATCTTTCTCTGTTATACCTATGTTTACCTATGTTTATGTCTTTTTCCAATAAATTGAATGAACAGTTCAGGTGAATGGGTTGGTGTACAAAAAACTCAAATGTAGTTTCAACAAACAACTTCTTATTCTTCCAAGGAAGACTAACAATGAAGACTAACAATGTAGTAGGCTCCAACACAATGGCAGTGAATGTTCAAAAAATATTTGAAAGGTAGTTAGGTATGCAGAAAAGCTTCCAAAACTAATCTATTAGAGGAGAGAATGTGTAAATTTCAACAGTTTCAAACACTTATGCAACCGCAACAAAGAGGATGCACATAACAAATAAAGATAGACAACATCAAAGATACAATCAAAACACATAAGTACAAATATAAATGGAGAAAATCTTTTGAAGAAAAAAAACCCCACTCCAAAAACATGAACAATGTATTATTTGTAAACAATGGTTACAATACACTTATAGTGCAAAACCCAAAACAAGAGCGCTAATAGCAGGCTTGTTGTCGAATCTCCATTGATTTGGCGCTTGCGGCTCATTCTCTATCTTCTCAGTAGAATTAACTGAAACAAAGATCAGCTTAACTATGCAACATCAGGAGTTCTCAAAAGAATGGTATACTTCTCTAAACGGGATAGAAAAGATACCTTTCTAATATGGGGTGTCATTTTTGCAGTTTCATTATATTATCTCCTGTAATTTTTATGAGTCAACTAATTTGATTTTGAAACACAATTCTAGACCACCAATTTTCTCTTTATAAAATTGTCTTGCATTTCGTAACAGATTTGAAAAGAATATTAAATTGATTATTTTAATATATATATAATCCTTTGAGAGAGAAATTTGTGCCACATTTCGTAACGCAAGCATATTAAATTTGGTCTAAGAAGACAGTTGGTCAAAGACGAGCCGCTGACAATGGCTGGCCTAATATTTCAGAAATAAAAATTACAAAATTCAGATGTGAAATAAGCCTATAAATGAACTTTCGAGAGTGCTCGGTAAATACATATTTCAAATGGTGGGCCTCATTTACAGTATTAACCCGGTCGACAATAGTGAGTATCTTCTCAGTTGTCAAGTCTGAATCTCACACAATTATGCAAAGAAAAGGTTATACATGTGGGGGAAGTTTGGAGCAATTTTACGAAAAAGTGTGTTACGTATGTACGCTTCATATTGTGGTGCACGAGTTAGGTGCTCCCTTCATATTGGGAGTATGAGGAGTCCCATGTACTATAAGTCATCTGTAGACCCAAAAACAAATTGTTTGATATCATGGACTATAAAAAGACCTTTCCTTTCCTTTCCTTTTACTTGAGGAGATGATCGCATGTCTATGTAATAGTGAATTTTTGTATATTTATATTTTTTTATTTTGTTTCTTGTTTCTTATTTGAAGGAAAACTTTAATGGATATTGGTAAATGATATAATCTTATATAAAGTTGATATTTTTAATAATATGATTTTGTGTTGTATCTATGTTATAGATATTTCTTTATTTTTTATATATTTATTTTGTTTCTTTGTTTGATTGTTTGTTTTTTTATTTTTTTTAGGTAAGTGCTATCAAAGGGGATAGCACCCATCACTCCTAAGGGGCAGCACCCATAACACTTTTGACTGGAGCAAAGAACCAGTGAAGTCACATTGGGGTGACCTCATCCCCATACCGAACTACTCTCGCCGCCACTATATCCACCGCAAAAAAAAACCAGCAAGAGACCAGGCACAGAAAGACTTAAAACCAACTCAGATCAAGGAACCGCATCATGTAGTGAAACAATGGCTCTACCAGGATAACAACTACAGCCAGGCCAATTTCCCTGACTTCACTAGAAAAAGGCTCTTTTACTAAAAGCTCTACCATTGTATAGCCCACAGTTCAAATGTCTCAAGTTGATGAATACATCTTGGCACCCTAAAGGGGTACCGGAGCTCTGAGCCATAAGATAGCCAACGATTTTGGTGGGTTGTCAAACGACAAGACTAACTGAAATCACAAATACTTAAAGCTCCCTTGAAGAAGATTGCAAGATTTGAAGTCTTGTGCAAAACCCAACAGACATGGAGATAAACGACACCCTTTAAGATGTTTACTAGATTCCTTTACCTTAACAACCAAAGAATGAAGCAAAAACCAGTAATACAATGGTATCACACAACGCAGACAGAGGAAATCCCAATACGTTTGGAATTTGTTCAGTCATACAAGCTTAGCAATACTGCAGCAACCATGAAATATGGAGCTAGCAGACACTTAATCAAGCGTCGGATAACAAGGGGCCGAGCGCCCCCGAAGGACATTGAAGAGAGCCTCAAGTCTTCCCATGGGAAGCTTTGATCCCCTTGGATTCCAAGAACATTTTGATGCTTGGCAGCCCAAGATCTTTAACCACCTCCGCCTGCATCTACTTCCTTGATTTCCTGCCTCTCCCTTTCTTTATTTTACCCAAGAGGCTCGCTTCAGACAAGCAAAATCTTCCATCCACAACAGTGTCCAAAGCATCCTCATCTGATGTGTCTGCCTCAGAGGCCATCTCCAAAGCCTCCATCACATTGGGATGGGCATCGGCGAAGGGAGCCAGAAGCTCAGCAACGTCATCAGCAGCCCTCAACACAAGAATAGGTTCAGGGGCCGATGACCCAACCACTAGGTTCTCAACCATATTATCCAACCCCTGAGAGGGCGCCAAGGTCCCGCCCAAAGCTGGGCTCGAATGCAGAGAGTTCAAGTTCTGGTTCCCACCAGCCGAATTTGCTTCCTTCATAGACGCACCAGCGGACAGAGCCTTAGGTCACCAGACCTTCTTCAATTTCAGTTTCAAATTGCAATTACCCATAGAGTGGGTTTTGCGGCCAAACGCAAGCAAAATAACTTTTCCTCTTTGACTTCAACTGAGACCGGCCGGTGCGCACCATCAACACACAACTGGATTTCCCTTGGGATCTTACTAATGGCACCAATCTGAATCTGGATATAGAGATAAGAGTCCCCATCAATGATAGCTTCATCCACATTGATCAGAGTACCAAGGGTTCTACCCAGTTTTTCGATGCATTCCTCAACCCAATATTCTAGAGGCAGATTATAGAACCAAACCCAGACAGGTTTATTATAGGGTTCCAGATTCGCTAGATCAAAATTTGGAACCCATTTTTGCATATAAATCGGGTGACTGTCCAATTTCTAGAGGCCCGCCTGCAAAATCTTGTCCTTCTCCTCCGAGGACCTGAAGATTGCCACAAAAAAACCTTTTGGTAGAAATTTCACAATCTCCATCGAGCTCCAAGAGCCAGCGAGCCAACGAAGAATTTCTTCCCGTCTGAATCTAGGGCCATTATGCGACAGATAATTGCCAGATTGGATGGCATTTTAATGTCCATATTGGCCTCCTAGGATAAATCAATTGTGAGCTGGTCATTGTGAGGCGAAGAGCAGCAGCGGAGCCCCGTCCTGCCACCTTCCAGCCCGTCCTCGCTCTCCCGGCATGCACCTGCTAAATCTTTCTCACGGCCATTGCGCTCCATCCGAGCCTAGATATTATCAATTTTACTATGTATTTTTTTATTTTTTTATTTTGTTTGTTTGTTTATTTATCACATTTATATATACATATATTTTTACATATATATTATATATTTTATTTAGTGTTTAATGATTGAAGAAAAGTTTATAATTGAGAGATATGTTGACTCATATTTCTTAAATATTAAAATTTAAAGTTTAATTTATGTAACCCTTTTTTTATTTTTCTTATTGAATGCCAACTGAATACATATTTGCAGGCATTATGTTTCTATGTCTTTATATTTAAAGGCATTTAATGCACTAATTCTAATCATTTGGAAGTTCCCTCATTTCAAACACACAAGCATAACTACTTTGAATTCATATTTTATTTTCTTAAAATTAATCATCAACACCTTAAAAGAAATAAAAGAAACTATATATCAATATTGAATTTTATTCTACTATTCATTTTTTAGAATTACTTATTAACCTAGTTTACAACAAAAGTTCAAGTATTAAGAAATTCACTCTGTTAAAATATATCCTTATGTTATCTAAGTTCCACATTAATGAATTAAACTTATGATGAATTAGTTTAGATATAGATGTATAACCTACAATGCCAAACTTTTATCTAATATAAGTATTTAGTAGAATTCCACATAACCTATTTATTTGACAATTTTAATGCATTGCTAGGATTACTATAAGATATGGATGTTATGTTAATATGTAAAACATATTTCATTAGGGGTCCAAAATCATCTTATCATTCATTATTTTTGGAAAATTCCAAAACTTCTACATTTTGAGCTTTGTAGGAAACTTAATTAGTTAAGGATGTTTGACACCCATGACTGTTAAATAGTACTATTTTGATTCATCATTTTATATTGTTTTGGAGAATCATTTTGAGTATTTTATAAAGGTTTTCTATTGATCTCCCATTTTCATATTTGAAGTTTCATTCTAAATTAGATTTTATGTTAATCATATTTCCTTTTTTTTATGTTTTAATTGATCAACTAAATTATGGGAACAATCATATTTCAACATTATTTTTTTTGTGTAACAACCAATTTTTTAACCTTTTCCAAATTTATCCCAATTTCAACATGAAATTCAAATATTCATAACAATTAAAACCTAAAATAATAATTTAATAAAAAAATTAATTTTATTAGACTTTCGATTACCATCAAATTTAGGACATAATTTATAATAATGAAATTTATTTTAAAATTTAAATAATGGAGATCCTTTGAAATCATTTATAGGCTACCCATCAACTCATTCTTCACCCCACTATCTCACTCTTTCTCATAATTCCCTCATAGAAAGGGCTAATAAATTCGCTAGTTTTTCACTTTGTTGATTGTTGATGTTATTGAGAGAACATAACTTGCTTTGTAATTATTGTAACATGGTGAATTGAGTGATAAAATTTGGTTTACACCTCTAGCTTAATGACAATTCATACAATAATTTTTTTCTTAAGATTAGTAGGTAAACATCATTAATTCTTATTCTTAGGTAGGAAGATTTTTAAAATCATTTTACGATTCTGGCAAAGTTTAAAACTAAATATACATATGGATATTGGACGTTTAAGATGTCTACATCTAACATCCTTCTCCACGTAAAACTTTTGCAACCTCTAGGAATTACCATTTTTTATTATCCACAAAAATTAATGGGACAAATGGATGTAGATGTATACCTAATATTTATTCTTGTCACGGGTTGAAGTTTTGCAAATCTCTTTCTTGTTTTTTTATTATTTATCTTACTTGTGGGAAATTTTAGGATGATGAGATGTTGAAACATAGTACAAGTCCAATATGGTTTAGGGTAAATTCCTACAAAACTTATTATGAAAATATTTTAGCCTTTTTCATGGTTCATGTAGACCATATTTAATTCTATACCCGTAGGCATATACAAGATCATTTCTAGTAGTGTGTATAGAAATTCTAACTTCATTCTATCCTTTTAATAGGTATGTTTGAAAAGGTTTTTAGGGTTTTAATGTAACAATGGTCACTATACTAAGGCACGATCAAATAATCACATGTAATGACTAATCAAATAGTTGAGAAAGACTAGCTTAGGGAAAAAATATAAAATTTTAGAAAAAATTGTAGTAAAAACACCAAGTTCATATTTTGAAAAAGAAAAATGGGATGTGTTGTGTGGCACAATAAAAATCTTGGTGATGTTTTAGATGGAATCAATATGGATCCCATGTAAATCTAATTCTTATTGACATAGTTCCTTGGCATAGTTTCAAGGTGATTTCTCCTATTAAAGTAACATATTTAAGTAAAAAATTTAAGTTATATATATGCATTATAAAATTTTAGGATGGGATAAATTATGCATAGAGGAGAATAAATAATTCATACCTCATGAAACATGGAGGGTTCTTATTCACATATAGAACTATCAAATCATCAACACAAGCATAAAATACTAAGTTGATTTTTTTTGAGGCCATTAAAAACATAGAATTAAAATAACTCCATAACAAATGTGGAAGAATAAAAATATGTATTGGCCAAAGGTATAGCATGACATCAAAACAACAACATGACACAAACAAAGACCAAAACACAAGGAAAGCTCTAAAACTTATTTTCTCCCCAACTGATATCTACTTTTAAAGCTATAAAATCATTTCTTGTGGTTGAGTTTGAATGTGGTGTTAGTGGAAACATTTAGGAGAATACAACAAGAAGACTAAATATGAGAATGTCTCTATGGAAATAATTTTGGAAGGAACAACAAAGAATTGCAGTAGTAAAATAGAAGCAACAACTAAGAGAAACTAGTTACATAGCAACTCTAAATAGTGAGCATACCTTGTAGCTCTGGAAAGAGAAATCATTCATAGTAGAAATTTTCTTGTAAATATTTCATAATCAGAATATAAGTTTTTTAAAATGATATTTTGAGATAAGTAAAAAATATGTTTTCTTTGATTTTTATGAATCTCATTCTTTAGTTTTGGGTCTATGGAGTTTTAGTTTGGAATTTATTCTATCAAATTGGAAATATATATATATATATTTTTAGTTAGTTTTCTTTTATTCCAATAGGAACATTAGAACATGAAGGATTGAACCACAAGAAGACATTAAATGAGACCCCCACATTAGCATTTGGTATTTACAATTTATCTATCAACATGTGAGACCAGGAATAGATTTTTAGACATAAGTAATTAAACCTTAAACACATAAAATTAGATAAGAAAAACAAAATGTTTTTAAGAAGTGTGTGATCACTAAAGCTCCAACATCACATTTCAATTATCTTTTACTTGATTTCTCTATTTTCATATTATTTTCAATCATAACTTTATTTAATGATTCTAAAGTTTCTTGATATTTGACCCAATTAAAATTAAAATATCCTTAAACCTTTCTGCTACAGAAACATTTTATTTCCCTGACATAAGAGAGAGTTCATAGTCTCCTCAATGTACATCTTCAATGTTATTTTAAAATCTTACTAAATATTGACCAAAACATTTGAAATCACATCAAATATATAAGAAAAGGCACATTGGAAATTCTCATTAAAGAAATAAAAAGAAACAATCTCTATTAAATTTTGATAAATAAAATTTATATTATTATAATAATTATTTAAATAAAAGTATTTTTTAATTTCAACTTATACTTAAAATATATTTTAATGGAATAACGTTTTGATTAAATTAAAGACTGAAGGACCCGTACCTATTACAAAACGGTCAAGAAGGCTCACAATATATAATCCCAATGGCCCAATGACCATTGATTAGATTTATGGAATAACGTTAACAAATATTATTCTCTCACATATATCTGGGAAACTAATATTTATTTATAATTAATAATGAATTACCATCGAATTTCTTAAATAAACAATCCTTTCTTAGTGGATAGAACCATGAATAATATTTAAACACCTATAAAGAAATTTAAATTTTGTGTTTCTCAAAATATATATTATCCATTTGCTTCTGATCTATATATCACTTCATGCACTACTACTGTTGACGATGCATTGCGTAAATAGGAGCTGCTACTGCTAACGAGCATTGAGCGATTCTGTAATGTTTGCATTTGATTGGGAGGCCCCTATGCCACAATTTGCACCTTCCACGAGGATTCTATACCCTACATCTACGAAAGCAGGTTGAAAGGGTTTTCTGTAATCAAGGTCCGTTCTGCTCACCAGCATCGCCACCACTTGGGACATTGATGGCCTATCTACAACAGAAGCCTGTATGCATAACAGTCCAAGATTTAACACCCTTAATACCTCCTCTTCATTATAAACTTCGTCTTCTTCCATCCTCTTATCTACCACATCCAAAATATTTCCCGCCTCGTATAGCTTCCACACCTGCGGTATTTTTCATAAAATTCAGGTTCATCACATAACTCGTGATGATGAGCAGAGCAAAATCATATCTTTTATCAAGAAAACAGGGAATGCCAAAGAGAGCAAGAGAGATAGTATGCGAAAAATACCCATTCCAGCAGGTATTGCATGTTAGGCGGTTGCTTCATGTCAATGCTTTTCCGGCCGCTGATGAGCTCAAGAACCACCACACCATAACTGTAGGTGTCAGCTTTCTCGGTCAATTGCCCATGGATGGCGTATTCTGGAGCGGTGTATCCTCTGTCAAAACAAAACATCTCATCTCATATCTAGTTACTATAAATAATATAACTCAAACTATTAAGTAATACAAATACGGGAATGTTTTCTTACAGAGTCCCTGCAGTTCTTGTGGTAAGGTGACTTCTATCGCTGGGAAGAAGTCTGGCTAGTCCGAAGTCTGCTATTTTAGGCTGAAGGTCGTCGTCCAGTAATATATTGCTGGATTTAATATCCCTGTGGATAATGCACACATGAAAATCTTCGTGGAGATATGCCAGACCACGAGCAGTGCCCAATATAATGTTAAATCTTTCCTTCCAGCTCAGTATCTTTTCACTTTCTCCTGCATTCAACCCATTTTTATTAAAAAATAATGGAAGACTCTGCAGTGGAGAAGGTAAACGGGTGAATTTACGAACCAAATAATATTCTGTCAAGGCTACTGTTTGACATATATTCATAAACAAGCAGTCTCTCCGGGCCTTGATTGCAGCATCCCAACAAGCGTACCAGATTCCTGTGATGAACATTCGATACCAGCTTCACTTCGCTTTCGAATTCTGATACCGCGCGCGGAGATTGGTTTAAAGTTAGCTTCTTTACTGCAATGACTTTGCCGTTTTTTAGTGTACCCTGCAACCAAATTAACCAATTTTTAGATAATTGATCCTAATGAACATACATTGTTAGGCCTCAATTCGTGGCAGCTAACCTTATATACTTGGCCGAACCCTCCTTCTCCAAGCTTGTTTCCAATCTCAAAGTTATTGGTGGCTTTTCTAAGTATCTTGTAGTCAAAATTTACTGGTCCCCGGAGTTCAGTTGCGGTTTCAGTATTAACTGTTGCGCATGTTTACGTAGATCATGATAAATTGTGTAGATTAGGATCGTGTAGAGGAGAAGATTGTAATGGCATAATTCAGTTCGAATAATGTCGATGTTTACCTTGTTTCTCCGGTGGCCGTCTAAAATATCCCAACACTCTCTGTCGAAAGTAAAACAGGGAAAGTATGATAGCGATGAGAAGGAAGGTTCCCACAACCGCAATTATTATCCATATTGTAGAGCTAACTCTACGCCCTGCAAAATAAACATGCAGAAGTGATTTACTGTTTGGAAATATAAATTCTATTCAATTATACTTCGTAAACATTTATCAACAGTAAATCGAATGTATATACAGCTCTCTAATTTTAACTATTTGTATTAAATTAAGGTAGTGGTATTAAAATCACTGTTCAAATTAAAAGGATGTGAGATTGTTTTTGCATATCAGATTTTGTATTAAATTGAGTAGCACTAATATAAGTCTCTAATGGAAGGAAATCAATTTATGAATTTGAATAAAGAAAACTGATACATTGAAATATAAAGTTTTGATATTAATAAATATTAAATTAAATATAACCTTGTGCAAATATTATTAGTAAAGTCTTGTCTAAATATAATATAGAGTTGAGATTTTTTGGGTGAGCTAGCATTTTTAACTTTCAATTTAAAAAGTAAGCCTAAAATAATAGCAAATAATATATAGGGTGTCATCTTTATTAAGTTGATTGATGATCACACTTATAAAGAATGCATCATTAGATGAAAACATTTTTTCTATTGTTGGACCTCATCTTCATTATAACATGACATTTCATAGATATTCATCTACAAAAATGATTTGGCAAGAAAATATGCCAAGCACTACCCTTCATAAGCTTGTCTATTGGCGGTACATTGATAGAAAATGTCTAGAATACAACTACACCAAAGGAAGCATAGGATGAAATCACCATAATATTTTAGCATAAGAATGATGTAAGAGAATACATGCTTCAAACATAATTCTACAATTTAATAATGGATAGAACATTATCTAAGCAACTCTAACATATATGGGATATTTTAAATAGTCTCATTAATATAGGTGAGACTATTGCCAATAAAGATTCAATCTCCATAACTTTTAGCAGTTAACCAAAGACATTTCAAAATTTCATGACTACACCCACATTGAATAGAAAATTGACAACCTCAAAATTCAATGCTTTGGAGGGTCTATTAGTGCAATATGAATAAATGCTTAAAAGAGATCATGAAGCTAAATCAACAAACACTTTTGCCTATATGTTCAAGAGAAAGAAGCCTCAATGTGAAAGAAATTACTGTATGGATAATGATGAATAGAGAAAATGAATGGTTTTACATTATTGCAGTTTTCTTAGTCATTTTGAGAATTAATGTTTTAAGAAGAAGAAATATATGAATAGAGGAAAACAAGGAGTAATGATGGTTTAGTTTGATAGTGAAGATGGTGATGAAATTTATAAAATATTTTTTGTAGATTCTTTCAAATATGTTAAAAATGATGACATTTAGATCATCCGTTCAAGTTTTATTCATCATGTGTATGGTGATATAAACAACACGAGGAACACAAAAAAAATAATGAGACACATTACACTAGGAGACAATTCACAGCTACATAAATATTGTAAAAAAATTTAAAATACTAAGATTTCATAATGGGAGAGAGTATACCTTAGAAAAAATCATCAAATTTCATAAACATCAAGAGGAAACTCTTAGTTCAATATACTCCACAACAAAATTGATTAGTTGAAAGAATGACATGACACTTCAATGAATAGATAAATCAATTCTCTAGTCTTGTAAATTCAAAGATATATTATGAGGAGAAGCAAGTCATACAAAAATTTGTTCGATTAATCATTTGAACTAACTAAAAATTTGAAAGCATCTCTCTAGAGAAAACATGGTTAAGTAAGAAGCCGTTAGTTAGGAAATTGAGAAATTTAATGAGTATTTCTTATAAATAATTTCTAAAAGAGAAGGCAACTTTATGATAAGAGTAACAAATACATCCTTGTTTGATAGGATGACTTGAGTAAATCTTATCAATTGTATGATTGTAAGGAAAATAAAATTCAAATTTGTAAAATATTATTTCAAAATAAGAGTGGTGTCTTCTAAGTGTTACCCAAATCAATCTAACTGAAGAGAAATATGTGTAATATATCATCATACTCACCTTAAAATGCTGAGCTAGAACAAGAAAGTACTATTGAATTATTAAAAGAAAGAGAAGGTGTTAGTGAACTAAATTGAATCTCATTGTCCATTACATAGTATAATGTTTATTTAAGGAGATTAAAATGAGAAAATAAATTAATGATCAAATTGTAGGACTATGAGGTGAATGATGCATTAACAAGAACTATTCTAATCACTCATGTACCAATCTTATTTAAGGAGACAATCAAAGAATAAAACTACTTGATTTTTATAAAATAGGATATGATATAAATTCATTAGAAGCATACATGGGTCTGAGTACCTTAACCTATTGGTAAAGAATTCATTGAGTGTAAATGGGTGTTCAAAATCAAGTTCAAATCTAGTGGCTAAATTCACAAGCTTCAGGAAATGTTAGTACCTAAAGGCAAAAAAAATTAAATGAACAAATTATGTGGAATCCTTTTCTCTAGTTGTAAATATGATCATAGTTAGAACATTGATAATATTACTTCTTAGCACAATTAGAAAATATACCAAATGGATGTCGAAAGTGTATTCTTTAATATTTGCTAAATGAGGTTTATTTGACACAACCTCTGATTTTTATTGAAAAAGGTAAAGAGCATTTGACATCAATATGAACTATATATTTTAAATCAATCCCCACTAACATAATAATAAATAATGATAATTCCTTTCCAAATTTATACATTAAATTCTTTATCAAAATTTGTTATTCATTGTGTTGGATGTGAATGTTTTTTAGATTATTTGGAATGGTCAATTAGTTATAGATTAAGTGAATGAATACATAAATACCACTTAAATTGAAATGTGAAATCTTGGATTACTTAATTAATTTTGTAGAATTGAAGAATGGTAAACACCATGAAAATAATTCCTCTTAAAAAAAATACATCAAAGAAATTTTTACACATTTCAAAATGTAGGACCACAAAGATTCATCAATTCCAATGGAGATAGGAACTATATTTATTGAAGAATTAAATGGTAAATAAATAAAGAAAAAAAATATAGGAGTTTGATAGGAATTTGATTTCCTTGAATACTACTCATCCAAAAATATCTCATGGAGTCTAAATTTTTTCCTTATTCATTGACTCATTTAAAAACAATTCATTGGTTGGACACAACAATATTCAATATATCTTCATGGAACAAATATCTTCATGGAACAAAAATCCTCATATTGGAGTACTTGAAGAATAAAATTTTTAAACTTGGTATTTATATTGGGAAAGTTGCATAGACTCTAGGAAGTCAGTCCTTGGTTATCACTTCAGCTTTGGATCTATCATTGCTTTATGTTCAGTTGTAGGAAGAAACATAATTTTGTATTACCACCAAATAAATTATAGTATAAATCAACTCTTATAGCAACATGTGAAGCTATGCATATTAGACAACTTCTTAAGGATCTTTGTCACCAACAACATAATCCAACCATTATGAATTTTGATAATTAAACTATGTAGAATATGTCAAAGAACGTAGTGCTTTATGCTCATATGAAGTATATTAGAATACATAATTACTCTATTTGTGAGCTACTTCTCAATTTTGAAATCAAACTAGTGTACATACAAAAACTAGTGAGTATCTTGTAGATATCTTCACCAAACCTTGATTAGATATATGTTTTTATATTTTTTAGAAGGCATCAATATTAAATTTTATTTATTTGGTCATGGGTATCTAATAAGACTATTTGTTATAATAATACGCCATCATGTAATTACTTTATGTTATGAAATAAATTTTACTGAGGATTATTGGAAATATAAACTCTATTTAATCACACTTCCTGAGTGTCAATTAAAATAAATACACAACTAATGGGTACAAGCCCTTCCCATTTTTAATCTAATCAAAACACAAAGACACAACTATCATGTGGAGACATTTTTGTTCATATATTTTTCCTTTTTAAATTATTTTTCGATCCATAAAGTAGATATTTATCAAATCTATTGAAAGCTCTCCAATTTCAACATTCATAAGCTATCTAATTTTTATTGTCTATTTAATGATAGATGTAACATTTGATCACTATTTATATAATTTTTTAATTAATACTTTGTATTACAATTAAAATTCTAAATTTTATAAGGATTGTTTTGTTGGACAATTTGATGTAGAAATAAATTATTTTAAATTGTAACCCACTAATTTAATACTTCCAATTATCCATCAATCTTACCTAATTTTATATAATATTAAAAAATAAACAATCTTAGAAAACATATATAATTTTCCTTACAATTTCTAAAAAGAACTATCACATAAAATGCAAAGAAATAAAGGTTTTGACTTGTGGAGAGTGTACAACACTTGCCACTATTTCTCAAGAATAATTTTATTTTATCATTGAAATTATTTTGAGTTAGGATCATTATAGTTTGATAAATTCTCTCAAATTTTCTTTCATATTCAAAATTATAGTGACAATGGCAATCTCAGTTATTCTAGACTATATATTTCAATGTAGCGGTAAACCTTCATGGTTCTTACCTCTTCTTGATTTATTAATTTGAACGGTGTATTTTTAATGCTATATATAGCATTTGGTTTCTATTTATATTTTTGGAGTAGGAAATTGGATCACTATTAAGATTTTTAGTTTTATTAGGCTTTTTTTATTGAAATTTTTGATGTAGAAATAATTATTCTAAATTTTAACTAATTAATTTAATAATTCCAATTATTGATCAATCCTACCCAATTGATTATAATATTAAAAGTAAAAAATATTATTTAAAACTTATATAATTAATGCCAAAAAATTTAATAAGCATGTTCACTTAAGGTGTAAAGAAATAAACTTTTAGACTTGTAGATAGTGTAAAATATATAAACTTAACATTGATTATCGAGTATACTTTTATTTTATCATTGACATGTTTTTGAGTTTAGATCATTGTCTTTTGATAAATCCTCTAATTTTTTGTTTCTTATTTAAATTAATCATATTTCATAGGAATAGAAGGTTTTACTCTTTTAATGATCATGGTGATTTGAGTTATTCTAGATTCTATAGATTTTAGTGTAGGGGTAAGCCTTTCTCTGGTTTTCTCTTCAAGATTTAGTAATCGCTCTTGTCATTTGAAAATATTAAAAATATAAATCTAACACTATTTATTTAATATATTTATTTTTACCCTTTTTCATATATATGTTAAATTTTAAGAATAAAGAGAAATAATTTTAACTTGATGCATTCTTGAGTTGGATGTGTTGTGCTCTGCTACAGTTTGTATTTGTCTTTCGTACTTACCTTCCCTTATGTAACTATGTAGCCTTGGTGCATGAAACTCGTTATCTCTTGTATTTATTGTGGTCTTTTTAATCTATCCTTTATGTGTCCCCTCAAACAACTTCAACCTAGAAATTCATATTGGTATTGATAGTTTGGTGGCTCTAGAAAATGGCTCCTTCAAGAAAGCATCCCTAAAAAAAGCTTGAAGGTATTTCATGAGGTACACATTTTGAATCTCCAACGGATGTGGTTTTACTCATTAGTGTGTTAAATTTACCATAGGGGTAATTAGTTTTTCACTTAGGTTAGTTTTCTCACTTGTCACATATTGCTTGCCTTTATAAGGCACTACTGTACATTATGTAAATTATCTCATCTTGTATGTTTTCTCTTGTGAAATAGCCTTGTCTTGTTTCTCTCGTTTTTGTGAAGATGTTTTGCAGGTTGTGATCTTGGACTCGGTGGTTGACACCAACATGGTATTAGAGCTTTCAACCCACACCGCCTCTACTATTGAGAGTTTTCATCAGAATTTGAGATCGTTTATTTTCTAAAAGTTTTTTTTCCTTATTTTCCTGTATTCATCGTATTTTGATCTAAGATTACTAAAGGCATGGCATTTGTTTGATCAATTTCTATTCTAGGAGGCACAATTCATTTGTTGTGCAGCCTCTGTGTTTGTGTAGCATCTAAGACAAATTTGTGTTGAATCTTGATTCTGTGCTGAGAGGCCGCGATTTGCTTCATAGGCCGTGAAATTTTTTTGCTGGCATGATTCCTTCTAGTGGTTGCAATTTTTGGAGGACTAGCAGAAATTTTTTTTGGACTTCCATTTGGTGCAATAGAAACTATGGAAGGGGCGTTCTTTTGCCAATGCATTTTTTTTTCTTATTGAAGGCGTTTGAAAGCTGGTTTGAGGGCATGTTTTATTGTTTGGGACGTGATTATTTGATAAAACTGGCAGTGGCATTTTATTTTTACAGACCGATTCAATCACTAGAGGCGCTAGAACCTTCCAAGATGGCACTACAATGGCTCGTTCTTTCTTTGTGTCCATGCATTTCTTGTAAATGAGGAAGATTAGCATTTGAAACGTATTAAAGGCAGTAGTGTGAGGTGTGATTTCTCTTTGTTGGGGGTGCGAATTGAAGCAGCTATCGTTTCATTCCTTGTGGAGGCTGTAAATCTCATCGATCTGTAGTTTTGAAAATGCCACAAATTTCAAATTCCTCGAGAACTGTAGACGCCATGGTTTATTGGACGAATTTTAATCAAACTTTATATTTTATAAAGTTTTGAACAACAATATATATTTAGGGCTTCTATGTAGCCAAAGTGCTGTGGGCCCAAAGTTTCTTTGAGGTTGTTTTGGGAAAAACAATCCCACATTCTCCAGGCAGAGGAGTTCTTTTGTGTTCATATACAACTCTTTGCATGTGGTTGTTGTGAGCAAGTGTCACAAGAGTTTATCCTGTTTGTGTGCTTGGTGGCCTTGGCAAAGGCTATAACACCCCATTGATATTTTGCACCAAATTAGGTTTTTTTCTTTTTTCTTTTTTGAAGTTTTTATAATTGTGAAAGCATTATCTTTGAATTTTTTGAAGAATTCAGCTATAATGGTATTTTTGGAGAAAGGGAACTTTAGGCAATGAAGTGATTTTATTCTCACTCATCTTAGTGAACATAATTTATTACCATATTTGGATAATGAAGTTCCTATTCTAGACACACGTAGTAGGTATATAATTTGGAAAGGACATAGGGCTCTAGTCTTTAAAGTTATTTATGAGCATATAAATGATGATGATCTTTTGGATTCACTTGTCATTTTGAGTGCCCTTATGCTTTACAGACTTACATTCAAGAATCATATGGAGATCCTGATACTCCACCATCTCTCAATGATTCTCTTTCCAATACTAGTGTGCCTCTTTATTCTTCAGAGAAGACAAACCATGCTTGTGATCCTTTGGAGGTTTTTGAGACTTCAGATGAGATTGTAGTTGCTTCAAAGGTTGTTGATTCTTTGTTAGAGATATTTGATCCAACTTCATTAAGTACTTCCACCATTCCTAAGCAACACGATTATGATTGTCTTCCTAATTAGGATTCGTATTTGTCAGACATTGGTTTATTATTCATGGAATCTCACATTTTAGACTTGGAAGACACATTTGAGGGATTAATTTTCCTATTTGATGATAGTTTTAGTACAACTATTGTCACTCCATCTCTGTCTTTGGAGAATGTTCAAAACTAGTTTCCAATGGTACCTTTTTTGTCACCTTCTATTGTGATTGGGCATGTTCCCGATTGGTTCATGGCATCATCTTCCAAGGTCTTGGTGACACATGAGAACATTTCAGAGACATTATCATCCTACACATGGATTTCACTTGCTAATTCATATATAGAATAGGAAGCATTCTTGCATTTGTACTTGGTTTTGTTTCTTCCAAAATGGAGACAAGTTTGTCAAAATTGGATCATGTTTTTGTCTTCAAGCACTTGCCATTTTTGTAGGCAATTACACATTGTGGGGGGGTTACATAGTCTCTCTCTTTCTCTCTTATGAGGGGGTCATTGATTGTATATACATGATGTATGTATTCCTTGGGGGGTGTTATTGAGTCCTCCATCCATGCATCTTTTTTTTCTCTTTTGGAGAGGATTTTTTTCCCACAAGGTTTTTCTCCTTTTCTCCAATTGTGAGAGATTTATTTTTCTTGCATTTGCAGTTGTAAATGGGTACCCAACATGGTTGTGTAGCTGGGACCCATATTGCATCTTCATTTTGCATAATAATTCTCCCTAAGTTTACACTTAAGGGGAGATGTTAGTGTGTTAAGTTTACCATAGGGATAATTAGTTTTTCCCGTAGGGTATTTTTCTCACCTGTCACATATTTCTTTCCTTTATAAGACACTACTCTAAATTATGTAAATTATCTCATCTCGTATTTTTTCTCTGGTGAAATAGTCTTGTGTTGCTTCTCTCGTTTTTTGTGAAGGTGTTTTGTAAGTTGTGATCCTGGGCTTGGTGGTTAACACCAACATTAATACTCATCTTCAATTTTGATAGTGCTTGTAAATAGTTAGATAATTTTACTTTAATAGGATATTTTTAAAGGATAACTCTCCCTACAAAAATTCTTAGAGAATAGGTTAATAAACACTACACCTTGCATGGGATCTTCTGTGATGCTATGTAGAACCTCATTAGGGATTTTTTATTTTTCATTTTTAGTATTTCATCCATGTTGATGCTATCCTCAAGCATGGACCCTAGCATGTTTGTTGATTCTTGTTGGTCTTTGAACCATGTACTCGATAATTTATGGTCTTAGATAAAAAAAAATGTGTGTGCCAGTTTGGCTTGAATTTTTGTGTTCACCCCTTCCTTGTTGTAAATTTCTACATCTTATTCCATCCTCTTCGGGAAAGGTTACTTGTGTGGATCTTGGTAGGTTTTACTAGGCTCATCCAAAAAAGCATGTTTGTGTTCAAATTGATTTATACTTGAATATTTGAAAGAGTTGGTTGAAATTCAAATTAACAACCTTCATCACATCTAGTGGGTGCTTTATCTTACTTCTCAACACGTATTTTTGGTATCAATCCATTGAGAATAATATTAAGCATCTTCCTTTATCATCTTCCTGAGTCAAATCACCTCAATAGTTAACTAAGGTTCCATAGTCTATTGAGGCTCCTCTAGAAAAATCAAACAAAAAGGACTACAGTTTCAAACTATAAAGGAAAAAATACCAACACTAGCGAGGCACAAGCTAAAACACAATCCACTTTGAATTATTCCACTACCTAGATGTAGCCAACATTGGTTTCACACCCTCTTAATAAGGGGGGATAAGTTATGCCACCCTTAGGCGAGTCATCCTCCAAACCAATTTTTTCTTAGATGTTGAAAAATATTGATTTCATGTTCAGAACCAAAAATTTATAATCATTCTTCACCATTACTAAATTATTAATGACAAGCTCACAACCCTTCTTGACACTTGTAGAAGGGATAATATGATATTGAGGAATGGAGGATTGCATCTCACAACATTCACTTAAGTTATTTCTCCTTGAAGTTTTTGTAGAATCATTATTCCACTTTCTAACACTTTCATAGTGATGGCATGCCTCTCAAATATCACCCATGAAATTTTTATCTAGAATGTGTGAAGTATCATTGACCTCTCCATGAAGTGTTCCATGTGATATACTTTTCAAAAGCAGTCATCTCTAGAAGTGATTTATTTTCAAGAAGTGAATATTTTTAGTTTCATGCTTTATGTTGTATGTTGTCATATGACTTGCCACTACTATGTTTTCAACAATAATGATTTAAGGCATGGAGGGGTTGTTACCTTTCTTTCTCCTAGATGGATTCCACTTGTTGTTGGACATGGTTTTGAATCTATTAATCATATAATATTGATTCTTTTAAATTTTGAAAATCATTCTTTTAAAATAATAAATGTTTATGCCTACAATGATGATATTGAGAGATCTCTTTTATGGAAATGGATTGTTGATTCAATGCCTACCACCACTTGGGTAATGTGTGGGGATTTAAATAGGGTTGAGATAGTGTATTTAATAAAGATGGGACATTACCCTTATGTTGGACAACTAGTGAGTGAGAGGAATGGTATTACATGGACAATAAATTGGGTCTTTTCAATTCCAACTTGGGATTCTACCACCACCAATGTTATTAGCATACATGGTGTAACTTTTGAGCTAGATTTGATAGAATTTAAATATGAAAATCATGTGATTATTTTTGTATAGTATATTTTCTCCATTGCTATTTTTTTACTCTTAGTGGAGTCATTGTCAGATGTCATCTTGTCATACAACTTTCTCATTTTTTTCAAAGTTCAATTGTAAGTGGGATCTCCTTAGGGTTTTAGAATTCACTCCTTTTTAAATAATTTTATGTTCAGTCATTTCCTTTTTCTAGATCAGATCAAGAGGATTTGGAGCCTTGAAACTTGGCCCACTCAACTAATTAAAAAAACTTCAATATCAAACATATGAGGCCACCCTAAAAGACCCCCAAATCAGGACGAAATTAATTTTGCCCCAAATAATTTTAGGCTTGATGACATAATGAGTGTGGTAGAAAAAAGTGTTGATGGCCTTTTCACTGTTCTTAACTGGGCCCAAAAGGAAGTTTGTGATTTGAGTGGCCAGAATAGAGATCTCAGCAACAGAGTCATGGAGTTGGAGTAGAAGGTGAGTTGGAGCCGTAATGAGAATGAAGGACAGGACAACCCCTTAACAGAGAAAAGACAACAGTTGCAAGAGGAAAGATTGACTAGGATGGAGAGCAATATGTCCAAGATAGGCCAAAATATCAGGGCCACTGTGGCGCACAATCATAAAATTTCCAGGCACAACGCCATTATCATTAACGCTATGGTGGAAAAGTTGGAAAAAAAAGGGCTCACTGGTCATGGACTTGGATGCGGACAGAGGTTGTAGCAGAACTGTTGTTGAAGGGATTTTGACTTGTACCCAAGCTAACATGAAGAGGAAGGCCCCTGCTTCTCCTCATACAGTTCAAATCCTCAAGCAAGGAATACATGATATGAGTGAAGTTGAAAAGGAAACCGAGGAGCTGTTGAACATCATGGAGTAGTGTTGTTGTGGTCTTCTCTGGCTTTTTGGCGGTCCTTTTTTGGACCCTGTTGTCTCTTTGTTGTTGTCGTTTCTTTTTGGGACAGTTGTCTGTTTACTTGGACTTTTTTTTCTCTATCTTTGTATGTTTAAACTTTGTGGTTTCAGGTCCCTGTAAAACCTTTTTTTTCCTTTTCAAAAACATATGAGGCCACCACCTTTGAACTTTGCAAGGTGATGAAAATACTTGAAATTGATCCCTTCTCTCCTTTTTAGGTTAGGGTGGCACAACTAAGACACCAAAAATAGATTTTAAATGATCATTTTTCCAGAGACACTTAAATCAAGTCTAGACTTCGTTGGCTTAAAGTGGGAGATAAATTTTCCAAAGAATTTTTTCAATCTCTAAGAGCTTGTCACACCTCCCATGAAATTCAACTAGAGCTAGGATGATAAAACTTCTCTCAAAGAGTTATTAGATATTCTTTAATATTTTGTCAAGCACTATGAGAAAAATGTTATAGCCCAAGAAAACTCTCCTTAATATGATCATGCCCTCCAAGAATGTCTCTAGATTGTTTCTTATCAACTTTTCTCCTGAAAAAAACATTATGTAATCATCTTATCTCCATTTTTTATCTCAATGAGGCTATTCACACCATGGTTGATGACAAGGCTCTTCATAATGATGGATTCCTTTGTGATTTTTCCAAGGCCCTATAAGATTATGTGGTGAGTACCTACATAAATTTTTTCTAGAATATTTCTATTCCAAGTCCTTAAAAAAGTAATTAATAAAGGAAAGATCAAGTTCATACCTAATACTAGAGATCTTAAAGATATCTACAAGTAGAGGCCCATCACTATGTTCAATTTGTCATACAAGATCATCGCCAAAGCTTTAGAATTTAAGGTGCATCATCTCTTTCCACAAATTATACAACCACATAAAATTGGTTTCATTAAATCATATATATCTTTGATAACACCATTGTGGTTTGAGAAGGTATGAAATGGGCTCGATGTTCTCAACAAAATTATCTATTCCTAAAATTTTATTTTGATAAGGCATATAATTATATTGAATGGTGAACTTCATTCTTATCATGCTTCAACCTTTGGGATTTGGGCCATGTTTCATCTAATTTTTTAGCATTCTCTTTTTTGATGTCTTTATCTACATCACCATTAATGGCTTCTAGTAAAATTCCTATGAGTTCTTTTTATTTATTTTCCAAGGGTGTCAAAATGGCCCTTTCACTATGTGTTCTTGTAGCTAAAGGATTTGGCTACCTCCTAGCCCACTTTATGTCTCAAGGGCTAGTCAAAGGTACTGTTTGCAAATTCATTGGCTCAAATTTTTAATGGCCATTTTATAGATGAATCATTCCTCACTCTTATTGAAGTGGATAAAAGTATCAAACAAGTCCTCAAATGCTTGGATATTTTCTATAAAGCCTCTAGTTTAGTTGTCCAATGACACAATACTTAGTGTTATAAGCAATCCTTTCTGCCCACACCCTCCTAGATAAATTCCTCTAGTTTTAAATAGATTCATCAAAAAGAATTTTTTAGATTCCTAGGCATTCCCTTTTCTTTATGAGATTCATGGGTATCCTTATGGCAAGTGGCTCTTTCCAGAATCAAATATGGCTTGCATACTGGATCATCAAACCTCTCTCTTTGATAAGAAAATTTTATGTTTATTCCAAGATTCAAGTGTGGTCACCCATGTTCATTATTCTTCATGTTGGGCTCCTTCTAAGGCCTCTTACATGAAGCTAGAAAAGATTCTTTGATATTTTATTTGGGATTCCTTAGAGGACAATAGGGGTTTCCATTGAAAGTCACCTAGGAATTTGGTTGTTTCCCTCATGAATCTATAGGGATGGTGATTTTTTCCACACATAATCAAATTTTGGTGCTTTGTTCCAAATGGAGTATTTGTGCTCTCACTAGAAATGAAGCTTTAACAATTTTGGTTTGACATTATATCTCCTACAAACATCATATAGGAAAACCTACTTAGAAGAGGATTCATTTTCAAACCCTTCTCACCATGAAGAGTGAAATTCACATTGAAGGAACATTTGTTATTAATTTTTTTTTGAGAGCTCAGAAAGCCATGAAACCATGGCTTTTATGAAATGGTTTAGGCTTCCATTATGGTATTTTCATCAACTAATAGAATATCTAGTGCCCCCCATGCTACAAGATCAAGTTTTCCCCTTGGCTAGATTGCCTTGGGTGTGGGATCTAAGATTTCACAAGAAAGGAATTGAATTCCAAGAAGATTTATTCTCAAAAAATTCTGAGTCTCAAGTCATGGAATGAAATTAAAGCTAATTTTTTCCTTTCTAACCAGGATCATGAAAATTTTGATATACTCATGAGCACCATTTTGGTTGATATGGTTCAAAGTTGATATCAAATCTCCCAAGCCTTGGTGGAAATATTGGAAATGGGGTCCAAACAAGGTCTTCTAAAATTATAAAGCTCTAACATAGATACCATTGGCTCTCTCCTAATCTACCCATGATGGCAACTTTAAAGTAGCATGTTGATTTTTGTTTGGCAACATAGATTTCACACCATTTGGTTAGCTATTTTGCAACTGAAATTGGCCCACTTTTCCTAACGTGTTATTTTCCAAAGCCTTCCTATGGGCTCTACATTTTCTCATTTGAGTGTTCAATATCCTCATTGCCCTTTTTGTGAATAGTTGGAGTATTTTAAGAATCTCTTATGATTCTATTCTAGAGCCTAGAAACTCTAGACCTAGATTCATTATTTCTTCAAGCCCTTCTAGCCAAAACCTTTCTCTTAACATATGATTATTCTAGGGGATTGGCCTTGTGTTCCTCACAAATTCAACTAGATTTGGTATGTTTTTAGGGTGTAAATTCTCTTTCTCAATATGGAAAGATAAAAATTTGGCTTTTTTGCTAATTTTTATGTTGATCAACATATTTCTCTTTTTTCTAAAGCACTTATTTGTCCTAATGTGTTATTACAAATCCAAGTGCAAGCTAATAAAGTTGCACCATAAGTGGGTCACCTTTAGGCGCTCCTTGAATATTGGGATAGTGTCCCTTGTGTTGTGGCTAGATTTTCCCTATCTATCTCATCTCAAGGCTACTCACCTCCTCTCAAGCAGCGGTAGGGACATATCCTCTCTGCTCATGGCAACCACGCTACTCATCCACTAGCCTCTCCTCCAACTTTTAGAGGAGATCATGAACAATGGTGTTGGTTGCAGCCTACTCTTCAATGTTCCACTTTTCCACCTCCCATAAGGGGAACTTTTGGGTGGCCTTTTACTAAAGTTTTTAGCTTCTTTATTCAAACAAACTTCTTTAATTGGCTCTTGCAATTTCATTGGTCAATGAAGACAAAAAAACAAAAATAAAGATGATGCGGGTTGGGACCGTCCCATGAATACTTTTAGTCCCACTAATGTATGGCACAAGTCAAATGACCAAGACCTACCTCCTTCCTTCTCTCGATTACTGCTATGGACTAGTGACTTGTTTTCTTACATTTTATGCTTTGAATGTTGACCTCGTATGAACGCTAAAGATGTGATTGAGAGTATCGTCAATCATAAAACAATAAAGTATACACTTATTCATTAAAATGAACGCTAAAGATGTGATTGAGAGTATCGCCAATCATAAAACAATAAAGTATACGCTTATTCATTAAAAATAAATAAAAGAACTTTCCATGCGCAATAAAACAAAAAAGCAGCTAGCAAGAAAGACAATGTACAGCTATGACGGATTGGGAATATCGTAAATCATTAGACATGGTAAAAGAATTTGATGATAGTGGGTTAAAATTTTCTAACCTGTAGACAAAAATTGTGCAAGATCAGTGGTGGCGTTCTGTGAATAAAAAGGGTATGTAGCATAACGCAGAAAGCAGCCATCATCAGCACTACGTCCCTCCGATTGAGATAAACAACTAGCAATATTTGTCTGCCCTATGCTCAGGCAATTCTTACACCCTTCCTTACTCAGAGATTTCAAACACCAAGCGACCGCATAGATGGTTCTATTCGACGCATCCTTTGCAGAATGCGCAGCAAAGAAATCAGCCGTCTTCGGAGTTGCAGTGCATAGATCGCTTAACAAATTTTCACTTGTTAGAGAAAACGAATTGGCACCCGTTCCAATATTT